>JAJGOT010000123.1:0-132500 GCA_022457155.1 Cladopsammia gracilis
TAGAGGATGAGTTGGCAGCTTCCCAGAAGGAGCACCAAGCATATCTGGGGAGATATCAGTTTCTTGAGGATAAAAAGAAAGAAAACTTTGTAGAAATACCAGTACTTTTATTAGGTGACACAAGTGTTAGTGCACCAAGAGCAGTGGAAACAGATTATGATGCATCAATTTCATCTAGCGAAAGCTCAGATGAGACTAGCAGTGACATGCCTGTGTTATGCACAAATGCAGAATGCAGTAGTTCATCCTTGCAAAGAACCCTCAATACTGAAGAATGCCATCAGTTACCCAACTCTTCTGATGATAGTTTATTGTTCGATTCCAGTTGCAGCACACCTGTAATTTCATCTGATTTGTTAGTCAATTCTACAGAGACTACACAAGCAGCTGCTTCCAACTGCACTTCACAAGCTTCAAGAGATTCAAATGATGGCTTACCAGTGTTAACATCAGTCAATTCCCATTCAGTATTTGGTAGTAATGAGTTCTCAAGTGGCAGTTGCCTTAACCCAACTGGCAGTGAACAGGAGGCTCTAAATAGTTTACATGCAGGTGAGGAGTCTGAGCAACATGAAAATGGTGAGGTTACAGGAGCATGTGCAGCTGGTAGTGAGGAAAGGGTGGAAAGATCTGTTGGTGCAAATGTTGGAAACATTCCTTGGCCACAGCAAGGTGCCTTTCCAAGTGCAGAAATGGCCACAGGTGGTACAGACACATCAGGTGCATTCAATGGTACTGCAACAGACTGGGAGAGACTAGGTGCTAGACCAAAACAGGGCCGAGCACAACATTCAGCTATCAAACAAATGCCAGGAGAACCTTTCATTCCGGTGACTGATGGTTTAGCTGGAGATTGCTTGGCAAGGCACACGCAAGACAAGGCCCTTCATGACAGTCTATATCAGAGTGTTGATGCAAAAATGCATGGAGATGATTGTCATTTTCCAGCTCTGTGTTCTGTTTCCAGACTTGCTGATCCTACTGAAGCAAGGCTAGGCTCTACCACAAGTTGGTCTCCACTGGACCCTACAGGCTCCGCATTTTTGCTTCCACATGAAGATGTGCGGAATTCTGCTTTGCCAGAAGCTTGTGCAGTTCCCAGTTGTGATCCTACTCGTGCAACAGGGCTGGACTCAACCACAACAAGTTGGCCTTTACTCGTCTGCCATAGCAGTAACACCACAACTGTTGGTGATGATGTATTGGCACAGGGATCTGCAAGTGGTACATCTTTCCCTGAACCAAGTTGTGGTAATGCAAACAACCACAGAGCTTCTGTGTTAAACAACAGAGACTTTGGTACAGACTCAGTTGAGTCCACATACAACTCCTTAGTTGCTTTGGAACAACGCGTTGCAGAGGCTTGTGCCCTTGTTGAACGAGTGCTAAGAGAGAGGGAAGAGCGTGAACAGTTTGGAAGGGAAATAGAAAGAAAAGAACAGTTGATAAGAGAACAAAGAGCCAGAGAAAGGAGAGAGAGAGAAGAAAGGGAGATTCAGGAAGCAGAAAGGTGGCCGCAACAACAAGAAGCAATCACTGCACGCTCACAGTGGTTGTGTGAACATTATCAGCGGCATTGCAGAGTGCGGTTCCCTTGTTGTACACAATTCTTTCCATGCCATCGCTGTCACAACATCTCAAAAGCTTGTGACAATGAAGAGGCTAAAGCATGCCATGCATCCCACCTCAAGTGCTCTCACTGCCAGCATGAACAAGAGGTAATTTCTATTTCTACATTACACTGTAATGCTTAACATGGACTCTCACAAAGGATAGTGAAGTACTCTACAACTGTAGCTTTATTGTACAGGCCAAAAAATAATGAAGGTGCAAAATTTGCATGATTAATTATCAATTGTGCAACAAATTGGATGTAATATATCAAACATAAGGAAGAGTGTTTCATCAGGATATCCAAACACCGAGAAGTAGTTGAGAAACAAGGCGCAGCCGAGTTTTTTTAACCATCTTCAAGGTGTTTGGATACCTGATGAAACATTCTTTTGGGTGTTTGATATAGCTTCGCAAACTAATCATTCAATGAGGTGAAAATGATGGGGCTAAAATTGACATCTGTGGAAATTAACATCCAGAATCCAAACCTCCTTCACCCTGGTGATTTCTTTATGTTCTCGCATGAATCATAAATGACTTTTAGAAGTTTGCATAAATGCATGTGCCATTAAATAAACATTTTCACAATATTGTTGGCTGTAAAGGCAGTTTCATTGAAAAACTAATTTCTACTTGCACTGAAACTTTGAAAGAGGCATGTACATGTATCAGCACAAGTGCCTGGCTGGGAGTGAGGAGGGGCAGTTAAATGTGTATTTTCAGGATAGGGAAGGAAGCCAATTGAGACCAGACTATTAAATTTAGGGTGTCCAGCACTTATTAAAGAGTCTGACCCACCCAGTTTGCATTGTGTGCTTCTCTTATTGTTATGATATGGCTCTATTACATATTTGGGCAAGCATATCACCTCTTGCACAAGTGAATTTCTTATCTACAATACAGTATGGACTTTCGGCGGACTTGAAAATGGCGGATGAACCTACGTAGGCGCAAAATGCAAACTGGGTGGGTTAGATTCTTTAAGCTTTATGCAATAAGTAGGTTTTTCTTGTTGTTGAAGCCAAATGCTAGTTGCCTCAGGCAGCAGGGCATTGCTAGGAACAGACCTGAGTTTCTATAATGTGCAATGTGGCTTTAAGTTTCCAGTTTCTGGAAGATTAATCCTAATAGACTATGAGTAGTCCTTAATTTTTCCTCAGTAGACTTGCCACAAGTCAACCTCACAAGTTTTACAGCCAGTAAGCGAGCGAAGTGAGTTTTGAGGCCGCGAAGCGGCCGTGTGAGCGACGAAGTCGTGAGAGGTCGACTTGTCTCACTTGAAGGGTTTTCATTTGAGTTTCGCGCCAAAAATGGGGAGTGATGTGACTTGTCAATGTCATCAATTATTGTTTTGCAACCGACCCCATTTTTGAATTTCAACCGCAAGTCGCGTTTCATTGCACCTAATACCTTGTGATTGACAGTTCTGTCCCCAAGGGCTACTCTCGGCTACTCTGATTGGTCTAAGCGCAGTGACCCGTTTTTGGGTCGCTAAAATTGGCGCCAATCAAGTGTGAAAAGTCCTTCGTCCGGCGGGCTATAAATATAAGACGAGGGACTTTATTGAAAGTCTAGGATAGTAGGGCAAGTGAAATACTAGCATACCTGAAAATCACCCCACGCGAGAAGAGTCTTGCCTTTCTTGTGTGAAGTGATTTTCATGCGCACTGGCGTTTCACTCGCTCTACTATCCCTGAGGAAAAATAAGGGCCTACTTATAGTCAACAATCCTAATGTCACTCTTGAGATACTCAGATAGGTTATTACCCCTTTAACTCCCCAGAGTTCCAAAATCAAAATTCAACAAAAATCCCCACTTTTTTGTTTTTTAATATTGAAAAAATGGTACCATACAAAAGTACTGCCCAAGGGGTTTCATTTGAATGGTCACACCATAGGATTTCGTCAACAGACTTAAAAGTTAGAAATACATTACATGTCTCCATAATAATAATTATTTGATTTATTATTCACTCTGGAAATGAAAGGGTTTAGCAATACTTTCCTTGTTTTTAATTTTCTTTTGTCAAATGCCATTGTGGGAACTGTTAAAATGTCTGTTTTATAATTTAGTACTATCTTGCATTGTAAAGAATAACTAGAGAAATATTTTTTTGATTGGTTTTTTATTTTTATTGTTACAGATTGGTGAAGACAGTGAAAAGTGCCATAAGTGTGGAGGAAAAATGTCAGCTTATTTCTGCTCAATCTGCAAACATTTCACAAGTATTGATAAGAATCCATATCATTGGGAAAAATGTGGAATATGCCAGTGAGTCAACCAGCAATATTGTATTACCAAGTTACAATATTTTTATAGAAATTTGTAATACAAAGAGCGAGACAAGCGCAACTACTTTGAGACTGACCCGGCAGCTTAAATTACTGGTAAAACCAGGTACCTTGACAATGTTTTCAGTAAGAAAAAACTACAAGCCAAACTTTATTAAATGCAATATTTACAAAAACAATTCCTAACACAATGAACACAACACCTGTCACCACAGTGACAATACTTGTCATCAAGGGCACTTCTGAGAGTATTGTACAGAACTTACAACCTTACAACATCTGTCCCTCACAAACTGATTACGACTTTACGACAACTACTAAAAAATGTTTAAGACAAGGACGAACCTAACAACAGACAAGGAGCATTATACAAGATGAAATACTGTGACTGTCAGGCCTCTTACATCAGTGGCAAAACTGACCAATGACAGCAACATCCAGACATTAATACCATGTACTGATGGTTTACAATTCACACAACCCTGAAGGTGACTTCTGTTCAGGTTGTCGAAACATCAGCCAATGTTAACAACAACAACAACAGTTCTTTTCAGAACTACACTAACCTGGACGATCACATATGATAGGCTATTATTATCTTTACTGAACTCATCACCTTTTAGCCCTTCTACATTCTCTAAATGTGATGCTTGTTTCATACCTTGTAGTACTCCAGGACCATCATCTGTTTCAAGTTCAGAGGAGGTTGATGTAGGAACTTTAACTGACGATTGTCTTTTACCTCTGCCGGCAAACTTAGAGGATGAGTTGGCAGCTTTCCAGAAGGAGCACCAAGCATATCTGGGGAGATATCAGTTTCTTGAGGATAAAAAGAAAGAAAACTTTGTAGAAATACCAGTACTTTTATTAGGTGATGCAAGAGTTAGTGCACCAAGAGCAGTGGAAACAGATTATGATGCATCAATTTCATCTAGCGAAAGCTCAGATGAGACTAGCAGTGACATGCCTGTGTTATGCACAAATGCAGAATGCAGTAGTCCATCCTTCCAAAGAGCCCTCAATACTGAAGAATGCCATCAGTTACCCAACTCTTCTGATGATAGTTTATTGTTCGATTCCAGTTGCAGCACACCTGTAATTTCATCTGATTTGTTAGTCAATTCTACAGAGACTACACAAGCAGCTGCTTCCAACTGCACTTCACAAGCTTCAAGAGATTCAAATGATGGCTTACCAGTGTTAACATCAGTCAATTCCCATTCAGTATTTGGTAGTAATGAGTTCTCAAGTGGCAGTTGCCTTAACCCAACTGGCAGTGAACAGGAGGCTCTAAATAGTTTACATGCAGGTGAGGAGTCTGAGCAACATGAAAATGGTGAGGTTACAGGAGCATGTGCAGCTGGTAGTGAGGAAAGGGTGGAAAGATCTGTTGGTGCAAATGTTGGAAACATTCCTTGGCCACAGCAAGGTGCCTTTCCAAGTGCAGAAATGGCCACAGGTGGTACAGACACATCAGGTGCATTCAATGGTACTGCAACAGACTGGGAGAGACTAGGTGCTAGACCAAAACAGGGCCGAGCACAACATTCAGCTATCAAACAAATGCCAGGAGAACCTTTCATTCCGGTGACTGATGGTTTAGCTGGAGATTGCTTGGCAAGGCACACGCAAGACAAGGCTGTTCATGACAGTCTATATCAGAGTGTTGATGCAAAAATGCATGGAGATGATTGTCATTTTCCAGCTCTGTGTTCTGTTTCCAGACTTGCTGATCCTACTGAAGCAAGGCTAGGCTCTACCACAAGTTGGTCTCCACTGGACCCTACAGGCTCCGCATTTTTGCTTCCACATGAAGATGTGCGGAATTCTGCTTTGCCAGAAGCTTGTGCAGTTCCCAGTTGTGTTCCTACTCGTGCAACAGGGCTGGACTCAACCACAACAAGTTGGCCTTTACTCGTCTGCCATAGCAGTAACACCACAACTGTTGGTGATGATGTATTGGCACAGGGATCTGCAAGTGGTACATCTTTCCCTGAACCAAGTTGTGGTAATGCAAACAACCACAGAGCTTCTGTGTTAAACAACAGAGACTTTGGTACAGACTCAGTTGAGTCCACATACAACTCCTTAGTTGCTTTGGAACAACGCGTTGCAGAGGCTTGTGCCCTTGTTGAACGAGTGCTAAGAGAGAGGGAAGAGCGTGAACAGTTTGGAAGGGAAATAGAAAGAAAAGAACAGTTGATAAGAGAACAAAGAGCCAGAGAAAGGAGAGAGAGAGAAGAAAGGGAGATTCAGGAAGCAGAAAGGTGGCCGCAACAACAAGAAGCAATCACTGCACGCTCACAGTGGTTGTGTGAACATTATCAGCGGCATTGCAGAGTGCGGTTCCCTTGTTGTACACAATTCTTTCCATGCCATCGCTGTCACAACATCTCAAAAGCTTGTGACAATGAAGAGGCTAAAGCATGCCATGCATCCCACCTCAAGTGCTCTCACTGCCAGCATGAACAAGAGGTAATTTCTATTTCTACATTACACTGTAATGCTTAACATGGACTCTCACAAAGGATAGTGAAGTACTCTACAACTGTAGCTTTATTGTACAGGCCAAAAAATAATGAAGGTGCAAAATTTGCATGATTAATTATCAATTGTGCAACAAATTGGATGTAATATATCAAACATAAGGAAGAGTGTTTCATCAGGATATCCAAACACCGAGAAGTAGTTGAGAAACAAGGCGCAGCCGAGTTTTTTTAACCATCTTCAAGGTGTTTGGATACCTGATGAAACATTCTTTTGGGTGTTTGATATAGCTTCGCAAACTAATCATTCAATGAGGTGAAAATGATGGGGCTAAAATTGACATCTGTGGAAATTAACATCCAGAATCCAAACCTCCTTCACCCTGGTGATTTCTTTATGTTCTCGCATGAATCATAAATGACTTTTAGAAGTTTGCATAAATGCATGTGCCATTAAATAAACATTTTCACAATATTGTTGGCTGTAAAGGCAGTTTCATTGAAAAACTAATTTCTACTTGCACTGAAACTTTGAAAGAGGCATGTACATGTATCAGCACAAGTGCCTGGCTGGGAGTGAGGAGGGGCAGTTAAATGTGTATTTTCAGGATAGGGAAGGAAGCCAATTGAGACCAGACTATTAAATTTAGGGTGTCCAGCACTTATTAAAGAGTCTGACCCACCCAGTTTGCATTGTGTGCTTCTCTTATTGTTATGATATGGCTCTATTACATATTTGGGCAAGCATATCACCTCTTGCACAAGTGAATTTCTTATCTACAATACAGTATGGACTTTCGGCGGACTTGAAAATGGCGGATGAACCTACGTAGGCGCAAAATGCAAACTGGGTGGGTTAGATTCTTTAAGCTTTATGCAATAAGTAGGTTTTTCTTGTTGAAGCCAAATGCTAGTTGCCTCAGGCAACAGGGCATTGCTAGGAACAGACCTGAGTTTCTATAATGTGCAATGTGGCTTTAAGTTTCCAGTTTCTGGAAGATTAATCCTAATAGACTATGAGTAGTCCTTAATTTTTCCTCAGTAGACTTGCCACAAGTCGACCTCACAAGTTTTACAGCCAGTAAGCGAGCGAAGTGAGTTTTGAGGCCGCGAAGCGGCCGTGTGAGCGACGAAGTCGTGAGAGGTCGACTTGTCTCACTTGAAGGGTTTTCATTTGAGTTTCGCGCCAAAAATGGGGAGTGGCGTGACTTGTCAATGTCATCGATTATTGTTTTGCAACCGACCCCATTTTTGAATTTCAACCGCAAGTCGCGTTTCATTGCACCTAATACCTTGTGATTGACAGTTCTGTCCCCAAGGGCTACTCTCGGCTACTCTGATTGGTCTAAGTGCAGTGACCCGTTTTTGGGTCGCTAAAATTGGCGCCAATCAAGTGTGAAAAGTCCTTCATCCGGCGGGCTATAAATATAAGACGAGGGACTTTATTGAAAGTCTAGGATAGTAGGGCAAGTGAAATACTAGCACACCTGAAAATCACCCCACGCGAGAAGAGTCTTGCCTTTCTTGTGTGAAGTGATTTTCATGCGCACTGGCGTTTCACTCGCTCTACTATCCCTGAGGAAAAATAAGGGACTACTCATAGTCAACAATCCTAATGTCACTCTTGAGATACTCAGATAGGTTATTACCCCTTTAACTCCCCAGAGTTCCAAAATCAAAATTCAACAAAAATCCCCACTTTTTTGTTTTTTAATATTGAAAAAATGGTACCATACAAAAGTACTGCCCAAGGGGTTTCATTTGAATGGTCACACCATAGGATTTCGTCAACAGACTTAAAAGTTAGAAATACATTACATGTCTCCATAATAATAATTATTTGATTTATTATTCACTCTGGAAATGAAAGGGTTTAGCAATACTTTCCTTGTTTTTAATTTTCTTTTGTCAAATGCCATTGTGGGAACTGTTAAAATGTCTGTTTTATAATTTAGTACTATCTTGCATTGTAAAGAATAACTAGAGAAATATTTTTTTGATTGTTTTTTTATTTTTATTGTTACAGATTGGTGAAGACAGTGAAAAGTGCCATAAGTGTGGAGGAAAAATGTCAGCTTATTTCTGCTCAATCTGCAAACATTTCACAAGTATTGATAAGAATCCATATCATTGTGAAAAATGTGGAATATGCCGGTGAGTCAACCAGCAATATTGTATTACCAAGTTACAATATTTTTATAGAAATTTGTAATACAGCATTTAATTATTTTGTGGCTGCAATATCACTTTATTACCAAACAGTACAGGTCGTAAGAATAATCAGAAGGAAATGTTCATTGATATTGAGGGTAAACTGCATTGGCTTTGTTGCACGCAAAGGGTTTGAAACCCTATCACTAGGAAGCTTTGCAGTTATTGAAGTTACATATAGTTGCTATTGTCCATTCCTGTCTATCTTTTAACATTTCATGAGCACAAGACAAAGAAAAAATTGTAAGTCCCAGATAGTAGTTAAACCCATTGTCAACCTTGTGCACACTAGTGGTGAGCTAGGCCGTGTTACTAGATTTCTAATACAGTCAACTCTTTCTTAAAGTGACCACCCTTGTTGGAGGAGAAAGCCGTCACTTAAGGGAGGTCAATAATTTGAAACGGTATTTGACTGAGAAATGGAACGGTTATTTACAAAGTGGTCACTTACAGGAAGTGGTCGCTTAAGAGAGTGGTCGTTAAGAGAGAGTTTACTGTAATTAATAAGTTATGTCCTACATACTGCTTGAATCGCCAGCTACATTCATATTCAGCAAGTGCATTATCCAGTAGCCTGCCCTGCAAGAGAGCCACCTTAGATTCTTTTGTGAGCCTACAATGGTTCCTCTTGATTATTTTATTTATTATATTTTTATTACTGTTACTATTATTTTTGTCATCAGAGCGGTTTTCAATTGAGTGTCTGAAAACCAAAACCAAAGTAATTACTCTGATCAATTACAGAACTCGCAGCCAATCCGATGCAAGCAAGTCACAATTGGTTTTGGTTTTACTTCTGATTGGTTAATAAAGTGGTGTGAGATTTTTTAGCCAATCACAAAGCATAGCAATGAAAAAACAAAGCAATTGCAAAATTACTTTCAACACTCAATTGAAAATTGCTCAGTAATCATGCTATGAATTGTAATAATAGATAAATAAAAAGCACCCTCTAACATCATCCAGTTTTTTAAATCTTTTCTCTTTTGTATGAAAATAATGAGTTAAAAGAAATGTTTAATGTTTAAAAAAAATAAGAGTGTCTTTTATAGGTTCATTAACCTTACCTTCTCTGTTTGTTGCTTAAATTTTAGATCTTGCTTGTCCATGTAATAATTTTTTTAATTTCCTTGTCCAGAATCCTATAAAGTAATCTATATTTCCTTTTGCCACTGAAATTCAGATTCCATTTCTTATTTTATTGCTGTTAGAATTAGTGAATAAGAATTTTTTTATTTCCTCATCCCCAGAATCCACAAAGACAAGTCATTCCATTGTGAGGTGTGTAATGTGTGTTTGGACAAACGCCTTCAGGGAAATCACAAGTGTCGACCGGACTCAGGCCATGATGAATGCTGTATCTGCTTGGAGGTGAGTTTTCTGATGTACCTTCTAAATGATAAGGAAGTCCATTACAAACCAAAATAATAGTATGTTTACAGTGTACCTCAAGATGACTGGCTCAGTAGAAATTATGAGGTGAATTTTAACCAGCAGTTATATTCTGGTCGCTAAAAGGCGGGATTTAGTCGCTTATCACAAAATCAGACTTCTAAGTAATGTTTACTACATAAGCGGGAGTGTTGTATCAGCCTATACAATCCATAGATTGTAATAAATAAATAAAAACGAGCCGAAGGCGAGTGAATGTATAGTGCCGATACAACAACTTGTGAAATTCACATTCACATGTAAATTAAATACAACCACTAGTGAGTTTTATCTGGAATGTAAATTAGATACAACCACTAGTGAGTTGTATGTATCAAGATTGTATCGGCCTATGCTGGGTAACCATGTGATTGGAATGGCTCACAACTGTTGGTGATGATGTATTGGCACAGGGATCTGCAAGTGGTACATCTATCCCTGAACCAAGTTGTGGCAATGCAGACAACCACAGAGCTTCTGTGTTAAACAACAGAGACTTCGGTACAGACTCAGTTGAGTCCACAGACAACTCCTTGCTTTTTCTGGAACAACGTGTTTCAGAGGCTTGTGCCCTTGTTGAACAAGTGCTGAGGGAGAGGGAAGAGCGTGAACAGTTTGGAAGGGGAATAGAAAGAAAGGAACAGTTGATAAGAGAACAGAGAGCCAGAGAAAGAAGAGAGAGAGAAGAAAGGGAGATTCAGGAAGCAGAAAGGTGGCCACAACAACAACAATCAGTCGCTGCACAATCACATTGGCCATGTGAATGTTATCAGTGGCATTGTAGAGTGCGGTTCTCTTGTTGTGCACAATTCTATCCATGCCATCACTGCCACAACATCACAAAAGCTTGTGACAATAAAGAGGCTAAAGTATGCTATGCATCCCACCTCAAGTGCTCTCACTGCCAGCATGAACAAGAGGTAATCTTTCTTCTAAACTGATTTGATGTTGAACATGGGTAGTGAAGTTCCCTAGGTTAGCAAAAAATAGTCACCCAACAGGTGCATGTGACTACTGCTGAGATGTATAAGGTGAAAAATGCTAAATGTAGAATCAGCCTCAACTGAAGCAAATGTTTAAAATAATGATGAATCTCGGTGATAAACCTCCGAAGAAGAGGCTCAATTATCCTCCTAAGAGTCAAGATTTCAGTCAGTTTTCCTCATACTGGGCTTTTATGTAAATACTGACCTAAAAGCTGAAAATTACCTACTAGGCAACCTTTCATCTGAGCAATCAGAAACAAAATGTGAAAGCTATATGTACATGTATGCAGAGAAGTATATATTGTAAAATTAACAGTGCTCGAGACTAACGGTAGTCAACTAGACATATATAATGTAGTAAGAATTCTGTTTTAGCTTTTAGATTTTGGCTTTCACTAGCCATTTTTGTTAGTGAAAATGGTAATGAACCGGACGGAAAAGAAACTGGAAATGATTTCCGATTAATTGCAAAAGCAAACTTGAGAGATTAGAAACTAAAACAGATAGAGCAATAATTTGAATTAACTAAAAAGCAATTAATTTTTTTTTTGTTTGGAGGACAATTTTCCTTTTCTGTTACACAAGCGACAAAGGAAAGAATGAAACTGCATTTGCACTTAATAATTTGTTATGCGTAAAATCATGCAGAGATTCAAGACATCATGTTTCATTTAGCATAAACAAAGAGGCCAAAGAGGTCATAAACACATTTCTCCCAAACGAAAGTATATTTCTTGTTCAAGAGTTTGAATGATTTTTAAATTGATTTGATTTCTATATAAATTTTACAAATTTAAAATATTTAAAGTTAAAACGGAGAAAATTTGGTGTAAGTTTTTTATATTTTAAAGATAACTTCAAAGAGATTGAATAGGCAGCCGAGGTTTTTGTTTGTCATCTGGAACTGTCGGCAAATCATCATTGATACAAAGTGTTTGCGAGAGACCACAAGATGGATATTTGTAAGTGCTGATTGGCTCCTAAGTATATTCTATTGTTACTTACATTCAGAAAACTCAGACAATGGCAATAGTACGGTGACTGCTGTGCAGGCGCAGTAGTCACAAAAATGATGGTTCAAAAGTTGAATGTCTTGCAACATTGGATGTTTGCTGCATAAATAGATGTTTCTAATAATAATTTTATAAAAGCGATGGAGATTCTTATTGAAAAATGTTAACAGTAACACAACTTTATTGCCTATAAAGTGGGTTTCATCAAAACAAATGTTTAGAACTTGTACTGAAATTATTGTCTTATTTAGTACTGAGAGGCAGTTCATATATTTACAGGCTCAAAGTTACTGTATTATGGTGTTTAATGTGGCTTTAACTTTCCAGTCTCTGAATGATTATCCCAAAGTTCCACTCTTGAAATATTTATATAAGCTATTAAGCAGTACTTTCCTGATTTTTCTATTGACATTTTTAAATCGAAACTGAAAACTTTTTTATTTTAAGCATTAGTCTTGTCAATTTTCTAGAGTATTTTATCTGACTTTTTAGATTTTACTTTTTATACAAGTATTAGGTTTTTAGTTTTTAGAATATTAACATTTTAAAAAATATTTATAGCTCTTCATCATGTAAAGCAGGTTTGCATATTTTTTATAGAAAGTGCACTCAATAAATTCCAATTCTATTTATTATTATTATTATTATTATTGTTATTTTCAATTGTTTTGTCAAATACAATTGTGGAAGTTGGCACTATCTTGCATTGATAAAATTAACAAGGTAAAATATTTATTACAATTTGTTTTGATTTTTAATGTTACAGATTGGTGAGGACAGTGAAAAGTGCCGCATGTGTGGAAGCAAATTGTCAGTATATTTCTGCTTCATCTGTCAAAATGTCATCAGTGCAGATAACAATCCATATCATTGTGAAAAATGTGGAATATGCCGGTGAGTAAACCAACAACATAATTTTGCAAAATTGATATTTGTCATAAATGTAACTGTTCCCTGCAAAATCACTGTGTAAAACAGTACAGATCATTTAAATCAAGGAAATAGTAAACCAGGCAAATATGGAGAGGCCCTTAGCCTGGGGAAAGGGGGGACTCCCATATAAAAATGACGACCCGGGTACTTGTTGGACATTTTTAAAAAACACCCTAAAAGGTACTAGAATCATTAACATGCAAGGCTGATCAAACGGCTGAATTTGTTCGGTTTCTTTTAATTGCCCAATATTTTGGTTAGACAAAACTTACCTTCATCAGGGGCTAAGAAAGCTTAGTGAAGATGGAAACAAACGGTTACAATATTCAATCAAAAGCTCCTAAGAGCGAATTCGTGAATAAGAAATGCTAACTCATAACGCGATATTGTGGTATTAGCTTGTGTTTTCACACTCATAATATCTAGTCCGAAGAAAAAAGAACTCGGGCCTCCGATTGTCAAGCGAGCGAGTGAGTGAGTGAGTGAATTAGCCGCCGTTACCGATAACCCGTTCATTATGCTTGCGCATATTCACAGGTTAAAACAGGCTGAGATAAAATGCTGACACATGATAGGCTAATAAACAAGTAATGGTTGAAAACTAGGTAGAAACGGCTAGTAAGAATATGTGGAAGATTAAATTTTGTCATGTCTGTTCTTTTTTTTTTTCCCTCTTATTTGCCGTTTTTTTATGGGTGTGGCTCAAATGAATTTTTACCCCTATGAGTTACCAGTGCTAAAACAACACTTGTCATATTCAGTCATCTTTTTTCAGCTCAATACCCTAAAAGGTACCGCAATAATTCTAACAGTGGTTATTTGAGATTTTAGCATCCCAAGCGGTACCAATCTACACATTTTGACCCCTTAAAGGTTCGACGAGCATCCCCATCATTTTTATAAGAAAGTCCCACGCACTTCCATGAAATAATCTGAATGTGAACTGATGAATGTGAATTTTGTGATTTCCTCACCCCAGAATCCACAAAGACAAGTCATTCCACTGTGAGGTGTGTAATGTGTGTTTGGACAAACGGCTGGAGGGAAATCACAGGTGTCGACCAGATTCAGGTCATGATGAATGCTGTTTCTGTTTAAAGGTGAGTTTTTGGGCTTCTTTTTAATGAGGAATGTGTCCATTGGGATTGGTACTCCTCCCCCCTCCCTCCCCCACCAATACAAAAACCAAAATAATAATAATAATAATAATAATAGATAATAATAGATAAATTAATTAATAAAAATAGAAAAAGCTTTTGGGACTTCAAACAATCTGCATGTACAGTTAGAGGTCCCAGGACAAAGAAACAAATTCTACTGCTATCTCTTCCCTTGATGGAGAGTTGAGGAAGATGGCTAATTACAAATCTGTTTTTCAGAGGACTATAAAGCTTTTATAAACAGTACATTGCCGTGTTGTCACCAAAGTTATCTGTCCAATGAGTTGCCTGATGGTTGCTTCAATTGTGATATTTTACATTATTGCATTCGACAAAAGGAGAACGCTACCTAATCTGGTCGGGTATCGTTCTGGGTGCAGGGGATTGTGGGAGGAATTGGGCTGGATGCTATGCGATTTCAGGGTTTGGGCGCCATCTTGGACTGGCTGACCACTCGCCTCAATTTTAATGTGGGGGCCTCGAGCCCAGATCGAACGCACTTTACTAATCCATGATTATTACTAGTTTATTTTCCAATTCATTCTTTGTAGGATACATTTAGTGGATGCCAAATTTTACCATGCTCTCACAAGGTGCATAGAGAATGTGCCATCGCGATGATTCAATATGGCATGTAAGTAGCTGCCTTTTCTAAGATAGTATTAAGTTCTCTGCTTATTGTCTAAGCTTTGTTAGTGAAGAGAAACTCATCTTTCTCTTCTTTTTTGTGTAACCCTAGGCCTGGGTAATCCACCTTATTACCGGTAGACATGATTAAAACAAATTCTCCAAATTCACGAAAATTTGTTGTCGCAAAATGTAACCCTTCAAAATTTGTGAAAATGTCCGGTAACAGGTAGATACTGACCTGTGTGTTCTTTATGTTTGCAGTCGCACCTGCCCAACTTGTCACCAGCCACTACGTGGAACTTAATTAATTGTGTAACATAACTTATGGTGATAGTGGCAAAAGTATCTGCCAAGCTACAATGCTGGACAAAAGACCTTGGCACACACCCATATTAATTTTTGTTAAAGCCAAACCTGTGATATAAAAGGTGGCTGGACTGTCCAACTCATGCAAATGAGCGAAATCTATTGTTCTTGCTCATTTTCATTAGATTCGGCGTGGCGCTTTGCCCTTTTATACCGCAGGTTCGCCTTTAGACAAGTTATGGTCATTGTGATGATGTAATAGGTTACTATAGTATCGGTATAACCTGTTAAAAGACACCCTTAATTTTAGCTTTAAGTACAAATAACTAACAAATGGATTGTTGATTTCCATTTTTATTATGGAATTGTAATTAGCAGGTTAAGATACAATTTTTTTGCAAAGTTCAAAAGAATTTGTAGTAAAGGGTTCAGAGCCACCTTAAATTATACAGGGTATATGTAAAATCCACTTTTGTTTTACAACTGTTATCAAAAGGAGTTCTGTTGTATAAAAAAAAAAGGAAAAAAAGTACATGAATAAAAATCTAGCCAATGTTTAGTAATTTTGTGAAGTATACATGCACTGTGATCAAGGCGCTCGAAGGGGGCCGGTTACACCTGAATTTTAATGAAATTGTAAGAGTATTCAAGAAAGGACAGAGAAAACAAGGAATATTTTTGGAACACCCCATGCAAGAACACTCCTGGTGGTGGTGGACTGTTTTTGTGTTTAAAACTTCAATAAATCTTTAATATCGTATATTTTTGCAAAATTTCACAAATCAACCCCCCTTCCCCCATCATTCTTTTCTTACGCACTCCCTAAAATCCCCCAAAATATTCACAAAACATAACATCCGTCTATATACCTAGTATGGCATTTTTCATTTGCTTGAAATGTTTACGAGATAATTCCAGAAAACCGATCTCAAGTACCGAATCAAAGGCTTCTATGGGCCAACTCGTGAACACAAAACAACATTCTCACCCTCCCCTCTCCTACGAGTTTTGCTCCTCCGAAAAAGCGGAGAAGGCCCTGGGGACGAGGTTGAGGCAGGTGACCATCTGACTCGTCCCCAGTCGTCTCTCTTGGCAAGACGCGGATGACGCGCGCGGGGGGTAGACACGGAACTGAGGAACGAAAGACACCGACGGAAGCGCGAGCGGTGATGGGAAAGAGGAAAAGGAAAGGGAGAATCACCCATCGCGCTCCCCTCGGCCGCGCTTCTCTTGTTAATTGAAAGACGACTGGGGACGAGTCACGATGACCATTACCCATTGCCATTGCAGTTGGAACTGGCAACATATATGCGCAAGCCTTATGTACTTACTGGTCAACGGAATTACTAAGAAAAGTTTACAGCTGTTCCCGTATACTGTATCTTGTTATACCATGTAGATCTTTTAAATAATGTTAAGCGGACACTCAAATGATATTATATTCAAACTGCATTTCTGGGACAAATCTGACAGAGGGCTTGTAAGCAAATTAGCTGAGATAGCGTGACGCGTGACGCTTAGGTCTAATAGGCTCCTGACAATATATTATATTAGGTCTTTAAGGTAAAACACGGTTTTTTGTGAAATCACTTTAGTGCTAAAACGATTGACACTATTACGTACAGTAACTATGGTGTGTGTGAGTCGGATGTTAGGTGACCTGCCGGGCAGCGCTTCACGCGCGCACCCGAATTTCCTCTTTCCGGCTCCCAGACTGTCGCCTTCCACTCAGAATAGATATTAGCTTACAAAACTGACTCAGAAATGAGATTTTTTTATTTGCTTGATCGAATCGACATGGTGTTCTGATACGAAAATCGAAAAAAATCGATATCTTTAATTTGTGCACTACTAGACATCAAAGATTAAGTGAGTAGCTCTTTATCTGCATCTGCTCCCAGCTCTCCTTCACCCTCCACCTTATCAGCCTCCTTCTCGTGCATAGCTTTACTTTCGTTTCTTATGTTCACTTTCATGTTGTGCATGTTGTACGTGTTCAACAACACACCTTAGAACCATGATTCTTCCTCGAGGCACATCAAAACATACTCAAAAACCGAGGAACCGTGGAACTGGCGATCCCAATTCACGTCACAGCCCGACTATCCCCAGTCTCACTTCCTGTACGGTATTGTTCACCACCGAAAGTGACATTTCACGATTTTAGACGGCTAAAACGCGTGCGAAAAGTATTTCAAACCACCATGAAGATTCGATCAAGTAAATAAAAATAGCTATCATTACTCATGCGCGAATCGGCATGAGGTAAGGTTTCGGCTACGTTTTTCTTGTTATTATTTTTATTTTTTGTCACGATTTTGCATGCAAATGTATGCACGCATATTTTAAATGTGCATTTCCGATTTAGTGACTTCCGGCTACTCTCACTTCCGGCAAAACAGCGTCACAGAAGTGTCACGACAGCGTACCCAACAAGGAAAAAATTAACGCCCGGGCGTAGATTGGGGGTGGACACCTTATTGAGACTTATATAACGGAGTAACTGGTTAGCTTTTAGTTGAGGTTGGGGGTAGCAGTTTATATAGTTAAATTTAGGACTAAGTAACCCGAGAAGCTACAATGGAGGTCATTAGTGTTGGGACACTTACCAAAAAACTAGTCAAATAATCCCCCCCCCCCCCTCCACCCCCCTTGCAATGTTGAGATTTAATGATCGAACGGACATTTACGCCGAAAAAATATTCACTTACTTTGGTCAACATTGCTTTGGGGGGGGGGGGGGGAAAGGGGGGAGGGATACGCTCAAATTGCGGCCACAAAGATAACTGTAGCAGTATTACATTATTATTTGTTAACTTTTCACAGGTGTCCCAGCTACTTTTGTCCTCCATTGTCTCAAACAGATTTTTTGAAAAAAAACAGGTTTGTCGCTTGAAAAAAAGCCTTGAGCAGCATGATTAGAGAGCCGGTGGCGGTAGTAGGTGCGGAAAGTGATAAATGAACGTTATGACTTTAGTTTTGGGTCATATAAAGCACAATTTTTGGGTGTTTTTAAATTCAAAATACAAGGATCGCATTCCGTTAACTTTGTATAGTTTGTTTTTGGGACATAAGAAGCGCAAATATGAAACTGTTCGTATTACTGATCTAAAAAAAACTGCCTGTATCATGAAAAAAGTGTATTTTTGCACTAGCAGTACCTTTTCAAAGAAAAATACATCTTAATGTTGAAAAAATACGCATTTTTATTAGAACCGGAAGTGCCGTGTCAACAATACTTACATTACTCACCACATTACTCACCACATTACTCACACCAATTTTCAAGCCTAACAACGGAAAATACGCGCGTTTACTGAATTTTTCTATAGCAATATATGAGAAATAGTTTATTCAATGTAGTTACATTTAAATTTCTCGAAAAGTTGTGGAATTTTCTTATTTTACCAACATTACTCACTGATAACCAAGAAGAGAAGTATTTGATTTGTTGTTTACTTTAACGCTAATACGCCGAGTATTGTGGAAAATCGAATAAAACGTGCACTACTGATACAGACTACCTCAGTAAACAATTCTTCTAACAAGGTTGAAACATTTGAACTACTTTCGTTAGCAATCTTTCGGTGCTACAGCGAGAAAAAGCAAAAAATGTTGGTGAGTATTGTTACCGAGTAGTGTTGTCATTACTCATTAATGATGACGCATCACGTGCGCGACTTTAACTCCGGTTTCAAATATCCTGTAAGCTAAAATATTTCATTCTCGTTCATAGAAAACAAAACTCTTTCAATGGAAGCGTGAATTTACGCTCATAGAGACATCAAATAGTGCGTTGAAAAACTAAAGAACGATGGCATTTTATCAAACCAAGACCTGGTCCGTCGCAATATGAGTTACATATAACTTACCCACCCCTCCCCCCAATTTTTGGTTATGTCACACATTTCATTCTAATGCCAAACACCCTCATACACAGTTAACCTATTACAGCTTCACTACACACGCAATATTTGGTTAGTTTCTAGCATAAATGAGCAATTTCAACAGACAGACACATTCAGACAATGGAGGTCATTAGTGTTGGGACACTTACCAAAAAACTAGTCAAATAATCCCCCCCCCCCCCCTCCACCCCCCTTGCAATGTTGAGATTTAATGATCGAACGGACATTTACGCCGAAAAAATATTCACTTACTTTGGTCAACATTGCTTTGGGGGGGGGGGGGAAAGGGGGGAGGGATACGCTCAAATTGCGGCCACAAAGATAACTGTAGCAGTATTACATTATTATTTGTTAACTTTTCACAGGTGTCCCAGCTACTTTTGTCCTCCATTGTCTCAAACAGATTTTTTGAAAAAAAACAGGTTTGTCGCTTGAAAAAAAGCCTTGAGCAGCATGATTAGAGAGCCGGTGGCGGTAGTAGGTGCGGAAAGTGATAAATGAACGTTATGACTTTAGTTTTGGGTCATATAAAGCACAATTTTTGGGTGTTTTTAAATTCAAAATACAAGGATCGCATTCCGTTAACTTTGTATAGTTTGTTTTTGGGACATAAGAAGCGCAAATATGAAACTGTTCGTATTACTGATCTAAAAAAAACTGCCTGTATCATGAAAAAAGTGTATTTTTGCACTAGCAGTACCTTTTCAAAGAAAAATACATCTTAATGTTGAAAAAATACGCATTTTTATTAGAACCGGAAGTGCCGTGTCAACAATACTTACATTACTCACCACATTACTCACCACATTACTCACACCAATTTTCAAGCCTAACAACGGAAAATACGCGCGTTTACTGAATTTTTCTATAGCAATATATGAGAAATAGTTTATTCAATGTAGTTACATTTAAATTTCTCGAAAAGTTGTGGAATTTTCTTATTTTACCAACATTACTCACTGATAACCAAGAAGAGAAGTATTTGATTTGTTGTTTACTTTAACGCTAATACGCCGAGTATTGTGGAAAATCGAATAAAACGTGCACTACTGATACAGACTACCTCAGTAAACAATTCTTCTAACAAGGTTGAAACATTTGAACTACTTTCGTTAGCAATCTTTCGGTGCTACAGCGAGAAAAAGCAAAAAATGTTGGTGAGTATTGTTACCGAGTAGTGTTGTCATTACTCATTAATGATGACGCATCACGTGCGCGACTTTAACTCCGGTTTCAAATATCCTGTAAGCTAAAATATTTCATTCTCGTTCATAGAAAACAAACTCTTTCAATGGAAGCGTGAATTTACGCTCATAGAGACATCAAATAGTGCGTTGAAAAACTAAAGAACGATGGCATTTTATCAAACCAAGACCTGGTCCGTCGCAATATGAGTTACATATAACTTACCCACCCCTCCCCCCAATTTTTGGTTATGTCACACATTTCATTCTAATGCCAAACACCCTCATACACAGTTAACCTATTACAGCTTCACTACACACGCAATATTTGGTTAGTTTCTAGCATAAATGAGCAATTTCAACAGACAGACACATTCAGACAATGGAGGTCATTAGTGTTGGGACACTTACCAAAAAACTAGTCAAATAATCCCCCCCCCCCCCTCCACCCCCCTTGCAATGTTGAGATTTAATGATCGAACGGACATTTACGCCGAAAAAATATTCACTTACTTTGGTCAACATTGCTTTGGGGGGGGGGGGGGGGGAAAGGGGGGAGGGATACGCTCAAATTGCGGCCACAAAGATAACTGTAGCAGTATTACATTATTATTTGTTAACTTTTCACAGGTGTCCCAGCTACTTTTGTCCTCCATTGTCTCAAACAGATTTTTTGAAAAAAAACAGGTTTGTCGCTTGAAAAAAAGCCTTGAGCAGCATGATTAGAGAGCCGGTGGCGGTAGTAGGTGCGGAAAGTGATAAATGAACGTTATGACTTTAGTTTTGGGTCATATAAAGCACAATTTTTGGGTGTTTTTAAATTCAAAATACAAGGATCGCATTCCGTTAACTTTGTATAGTTTGTTTTTGGGACATAAGAAGCGCAAATATGAAACTGTTCGTATTACTGATCTAAAAAAAACTGCCTGTATCATGAAAAAAGTGTATTTTTGCACTAGCAGTACCTTTTCAAAGAAAAATACATCTTAATGTTGAAAAAATACGCATTTTTATTAGAACCGGAAGTGCCGTGTCAACAATACTTACATTACTCACCACATTACTCACCACATTACTCACACCAATTTTCAAGCCTAACAACGGAAAATACGCGCGTTTACTGAATTTTTCTATAGCAATATATGAGAAATAGTTTATTCAATGTAGTTACATTTAAATTTCTCGAAAAGTTGTGGAATTTTCTTATTTTACCAACATTACTGAGGGTACCTAAACTTCGAGCCAGGATTCGAGCCAGGATCCGAGCCAGGATTCGAGCCAGGATCCGAGCCAGGATCCGAGCCAGGATCCGAGCCAGGATCCGAGCCAGGATCCGAGCTAGGATCCGAGCCAGGATCCGAGCCAGGATCCGAGCTAGGATCCGAGCCAGGATCCGATCCAGGCGCATTTTTTCCCGCCATTTTGATCATATGACATAGCACGTGACTTGATCTACCTTGCATGTCAAGATGGAGGAATGTGAAGGTAAGCGTTTGAAAATTGCTATTGTTTATGGGTGTATCGCCCTTTTGTTTGCTGTTTTCAATGTTCAAATTTTCCAGTAGAAAGGTATTTAAATGTTTTCCTTTGTTTCAGACGAATTCCCTGGCGTGGGAGCCAGCAAACAGCAGGTAGGAATATCAGATTGATTACCGCGACTGATCGTCGTTTGCTATAAATAAGCTTACATGTACATACATAAGCTTATATGTACATGCGGTCAGTGATGTCGTGCTTTACTCCGAACGGTGCCTTATGAACGCTTTTTGTGGTTGCTTCGCTTCTAGGTAATTGTTGTGGACCTCACGGTGCAATCGGACTCGGTAAGTCTTTAATGCATTTAGTCAGGGTCTGGTTGAGAGTTGAGCATGCATTTTACCTATAAGCTTAACAAATCGACAGACATGTGGAATGTCGTGGTCGAAACGTAAAGACGTCTTTTGAATTGTAAATTAGATCCGGCACAATAGATTCTTTCTTGTCCTGGATAGGGAAATAGAAGTTGTCATTTCCAGGATTTATTCACAGGCAACAACATTTATTCACTGTTTCATACCCGGCTCAAATGTCAAAATTCACGCTATATATTTGTTCATAGGGGTGAGGGATTTACACTGAATTTTACATAACTTCCAGGTTTTCAGTGGAGTGGTGAAAGCCTGAAGGCCAAAAGGGCTGGGTCGGGCAAAATTTCTCTCTTCCAGAGGTGCTGGTGTGTAATTATTATGCTTGAGTTCAGGACACTTTGTATATTGTTTCACTAAGTGCATTTTACATCCATTCTTTTTAAAAGGGTGATGACAGTATTTCTCCACATGTGACAAAGGTTTTCCAGATTGAGAGGTAAGCACAGTGGAGGTGACCATTCTCTTTGGTGTAACCTGTATTAAGCAGACACCCATAGGACATTTAATTATGTCTTGTTTGTTACTGATTATTTTCAACATTTTTGAAATAGAATTTTTTGTATATTTTACATGTAAACAATAGAAGTGACCATTTCTGAACCTCATTTTTGTGTATGCTTTTGCCTCATGGAGGTGTCTGCTTAACTCTTAATAAGCTCCTGTTGTCTCTGCTTAAAATGGGCTCTGCTTGATACAGGTTTCACTGTACCTTATAAGTTGTCTGGATAGATAATGGGTGGCTTACAAAACAGAGCAATACAGCATGATACCATTCTGTAGTTGACATCTAAAAACATTGATGGGAAAAAATCTTTGTTTGGGGCAATACATCTTAGGTAAAGTACACATGCACCATCCAGGCCACCAAGAGCAAAACATTTACATTTTTCAGTCAAGTAGGTGCCACGTTTGTCATGGTTTGTGTGATAACTAGGTTCATCATGATTTGTCATTTTTTACAAAAGTACATGATTTTTTTGTTTATATTGCAGTGACTGCAGTGATGATTGTGCTGATTTAATGTTGCCTATATTCAGGTTGGTTTGAGTTATTGGCTAATGCATAGAGGCAGTGCGGAGTGACTTTATTTATGTAGGCATTAATTTTTAAAGGAAACTTAGACTGAACTGACATTTTCAAGGTGGGGTGAGGGCTGGGTTAATTAATATTGAGAGTAAAGTGTAAATTCTCGTATATACATTGTTTTGTGTAACTCTACGATGTACATGTACTTGACTTGCTTCTTTTAAATTTAGTAAATTCCCTATTTTTCACATCAGTGTTGTTACATTGTAAAAGAAATGTGGGGAATCCTTGGTGGTTGTAGAGATTACGGTATGACAGGCTAACACAAACACTTACACATACATACATACCTGTACTCTCTTCAAATTTCAATACAACCTAACAGCAGGGTTTATTTCCTACTTTTTTATATAAACAGTGGAGGTGATTTCAAAGTGAAAGTTGAAGGTGGTGACACAACAAAAATTGTTGATGATGATGATGATGGCTCCACTTTCTCCCATACCAGGTCTGTTTTAAAGAAATGAACTAGTAAATTGCTTATTTTCAGGCACTAAAGTTAAAAGGTTACAATTATTACATGGGTAGACATTTTTAGCTTCATTAACATAATTTTCATTTCATTCCAGTGACTTCACTTACAACAGCCTAGCTGCTTCATCTATCCCAACACAGGTAGATTTTGTCCTTGCCATGTTCTGTGATCAGTATGAAAATTATAAATTGATGCCTCCATGTACAATTAATAGCAGGGAATTCAAATCGAACCATAACTTAAGTGTGTTATTGTGGGGTTTGTTATTAAAACAACTTTACACTTAGATGTCAGATTATCATCTAGTCTGGCAGCCTTCAAGATTGGAGTGAAAACGTTTTTAATGCCATCACAATTTAATGTTGGGGGGTGGGGGGGGGGGGGGGGGGAGTTTGAGCTATTTTTATTATTTCTTAATTACATTTTTTAGATGGGCTAATTGCTGATCTGTCTTAGTATGGAGTGTTCTAAGTCTTTTACAGATTATCCTCATGTCTTATGGCTTCTTATATTATTTTTATTCCCTTTTCTTATTGTAGTATGTGTCATTAAATTGTAATAAATAAATGTATCTATTTTATAAAAAAAGGTGTTTAATTATGTCAAAGTCCTATGTTTGCAATAAATTTAATGTGCTTTTTCATTCAGGAAAGCAGCTCAGATTCTGAGTCAGAACAAGGAAAGCTGTCATGTGGCCAGTGCTCAGGGACGTTTTCCACCAAAAGCAATCTAGCCAAACATTTGCGATTAGGACGATGTAAACCCAAAAAAAGGCAAGTACAGTAGCTAGTGTATTTGAATTGTCCCCAGTGTGTTATTTTAATATGATTGCTTCAACTTGCCACAACTACAAGTTTTACAAATGTGAGTGACATTGATCTGTTCATATATATGGATGTCTATATATTTATATTTCAATTTAATTTAAGGAAATACACAAAGGTCTTTGCTGAAGATGATGAAAAGGAAAACAAGTTATTTAATGATTCTGATCACTCAATCTTCAGGTTAGTTTAATTAAGACAAAAGTTGGGTGCACACCTGAAATTTTAATAAAAAAAATTAATTCAAAGCAATGTCTACGGTAGAGGGCTAAGAGGGCTATAAGTGGGAGATAGTTTATTGTTGACCTTCATAGGCATGGGGGGGGGGGGGTGATTATCAGAAGATTGGAAGGATTTCTGTGTCTGGGATTTGGGGGGCTTTTTTGGGGGGAGTGTGGGGGGGGGGGGGGGCTATTTCAAATGCTGTGCTAGAAAATTTAAATTATCTCCACCTTTTGTTATAGCCACAAAATCTACAGGCCAGTATGTAATTATAAATATTACCACATACATGTATGTATGCTTTTAGAATGACAACATGAAATATCTTCTTAATTACAGTAACCAAAGAAGACTCTTGCCATCCCTTTGGGCCACTTGCAATATTGAGAAGACAGAAAAGCTTCCTAATGATATTGATGGGGACTGTGTTTATGAATTGAGCTATGACCCAAGAAATATGATGAGCAGTAGTAAAGATGGGCGCCCATGGAATGCTTGGCACTCCTCTAAAAGAACTGGGTTTGCTGGCATTAGAAGGGTTGCATCATGTGGTGGAACGTACGAATGCAAGAGTCGTAGGTGTCCATACATTCATTCATATGAAAAGCCAAACAAAGTGCAGTTCAAGAAAGTATCTGAAGATATTATTGCTTGCTCCTGTTGTGGTTATGAGGCAGATGCAGTTCCGTGTGCTGCAAAGAAAGTATGGGAGTTCAATAACAACACTGTCTTAGTGTATCACTGTGGAAAACACACTTGCGTAGCTAAGAAGGAACCCCTTGACATAACGGAGGAAGCAACAAAATTCTTTCATGCAAACACATATGCTAAACCATCCCAGTTTCCTTTCGAACGACTCAGAGGAATGTTAAAGGAGGGCAAAAGTCTTGATAAGGTGTATGCAGAAGCAAAAGGTCTTGCAAATCTAAAGAAGATCCAGAACGTTAAACAAAAGGTTATTCAACAAGAAAATCCTGTTGGACACTCCTTTGAGGCCTTGGCCAAAATTAAAGAGTCAAGTGACAAAATTGACAAGTACCTGTTATGGAGTGTTGAAGATGGCAGAGTATCACAGAGTAAGATGACGGCAGTATTCAGATCCAGTAAAGAAAGACTGCAGATTATCAGTCAGATGCAGAGAGGAGGTACTCATTCACTGGGAAATGAGTATTGCTTTCTGGATGCAGAACATGATAAGGTCAAAGGCATGAAAACCATCAACTTGTCTGTTCAGCATCCTGTTCTGAAAGAATGTGTGACCCTTGCAAGTATGGATTGCATGACTGAAAGCACCGAAACTCTGTGCAAATTCTGGAGAGAATTAAACAGTGTAAGTGGTCGATATATACATACATGTCTAAAAAGTACTTTATTTGCATTTGTGCCATTGAAAATTTACAAAAAAAATAATGAGCTTCATTTTTCTTAGTACACATAATTACATCAGGGTGAGATTTACCAGTATTATCCGAAAATTTTGGACTGTTGTTGCCTAAAATAATTTCTGTCAATGCATAATAACTTGAAATGTAGTATTCAATAGAACTTCAATAGACCTTATTCGCTTGGGCGTAATGTTTTCCCAATACAAACCCCTTGGGAGTTAAATTCTTTGTCTGAGCCACATCCATATTAATCTATCTTCTCAAGCGTTAACGGAAAAGAAAGAAATAATACCCAGGGGAATGACGTGTGGTCTCTAATGGGTAAACAAATACACCCAAGCGAATAAGGTCTATTAATCTGTTTTGTAATTGACTTATCATAAAACTGTCAACCTAGGGATTTATACCTGTACCAGGCTCAAAATATCACTGGTGCTATTATTTCAGAAGCAACACACATGTACAGTGTGTATGTTTGAAAGTCCAACATCATTTGCAGATTGTGAAATAGTTCAGCATCATTTTATGTCCAACAGTTTCAAGTAGAGTGACATGCAGTCTTACTGACAGTCAAAAAGTTCCTTTGTTCAGCTTAGAGCCCTGTTTGCGTTGTGTATAAAAATAATCATGTTCAAATCATTATGTACTTTAATAAATATTATTGCTTTTCATCAAAGCAGACTACAATCTTAAACCTGTCCATCGATCCTTCTATAGGCTCTAAGGGAGTACACTGGTGACAAAAACTATGTGTTTGATCCAGAAGGGATTGTAACCGATGAGCATGGGGGAAACCGTGAGAGCATTCGTCTCGAGCTTAAGCCAGGAATGATAGAGAGGGCAAAGTCTTGTGAACTCCATTTTTATGATTGTGCCCACAAAGTTAGCAAGGCTGAGTGGAGCCCAAAGTCCAGAGCAGAGTTTATAACCATGGTGCACAGTATATATACTGCTGAAACTCCTGGAGCTTATGAGGCAAGACGACGGGCACTCCTAGACTGGGCAGAAAAACCAAAGAGAACCCATGTGAAACCTTGGTTCAACAACTTCTGGCATCTTAGACGGTAAGCTGGCAGTATATATGAGGTGGAAAATTAAATACTCTAAAAGGGACATTCATTTGAATGAGTTGGCAATTAAAGCTGTGTGATTACATGTACATATGTATAAAGATCCCTCAACTTTGCACTGACCAAAATGAACAAATTACAACTATTTTAAACTTCTAAATGGTATAAGCCACTCTGCAACCTAAGTCTTGATTTTTCCACAATTTTCTGATATAATTATGTGAAAAAGAAATTGCAAGTTTAACTATTATGCTGATTTCTTTGTTCTGATAATATATAAAGTCCTTTGGAAAGATGAGGGGAAGGGGGAAGGAGGGTGCAGTGGTGGGATTTTTTCAAGCAGGATGTTTATTCAAACATAGGCTATTCAACAAAATTGAGTACTTGAAAATAAATTAATGCTGAACATTGGGGCTATGAAAATTTAAGCTGGGGTTTCAGCCCCAGAGATTTTTAACAACTAAGTTCTTGCTATATCTTAACTACAAATATTAGTTTGCCAATTTGAATAAAGAGATCAGAAGGAGGAAATGTTGTTGATGAACTGTTGTTTCTCCTAACATTCTCAAAAGAAATGCATGCAGACCAGTAAGGAAAGTTCATCAACACAACATTGTCATATGTGGACTGAAAGGGTCAAGAAATCTGTCATGCTTGCTATCCTGAAATTGAAATAACCAGTCAGCAGTCACACCCATACTTGTAATTGGTCCAAAATTTAGTCTTTATTTCATTTGTCTTAGCTCACATGGAATCTATTTTACATGTCTGTTTAACAGATTCCATGTTTTTCGGGCTTTCAAGGGTGCAACTGCACCAAACACAAACATGGCTGAAGTCGGCCATTCAAGAAATGCCACCAGGGGAGCCAAGAATGAAACTCTTGCCCGTGTGGCAGAGGACCACATTGTGGAAAGTGCTTTGCTGAAGGCAAAACTTGACAGGTACATAGAGATGGTAGATAAATTAATTGATTAATTAAATTAATTAATTCATTATGGTTCATTTTTTTATTGCCAATTATACAATTTGTTCTTTCCCTTTTATTTCCTTGTGATTCCCTCACTTCCACAGAGGACTACAGTAAACTTCCAGTTATAACCCCTTCCCCTTCTTATGCATGTAAGACCCCCCTGGTTATAACAAAAAAATATATTCCAGTTATGGATCCCTAGATATAGATATATTAGAACGATTTCTTAGAACCTAAGGTCAGTTCAATAAAACTTTTACAAGTTTAATTTATATGTGTAAGTGTAGCTATTGTTTTCAACCTCTGAAACAATGGCTACACTTGTAAATTACAAGGGTAAGTTTTATTGAATTGACCCCTGTTTAACGTTTTTCTGTATAAGTGTGGACAGTTACTTGAAGCCTCATATGCAGTACTTCTTTTCAACTCCATGCACCACGAATGGAGTTGTCACTTGTTCACACGATCTTGACTGAAATTATTGATTTTATGGTATTTATGGATTTTATGGTAGATCAATATTTTAAACCATAATAATTATTGAGGACCCAAACCACAGATAATATTATATCACAGGGCTAGCACCATGGAGCCACAGTCCAGCAATATTCTAAAACAAATACATGTATGCTATCCCTTAGCCGAGCATCTGCCCAGGATATGTTCAGGTTGTTGCCCAGCACTGGAATCTCGATTTCAGATAATGGCAATGTTGGCCTTTGAACTGAAGATGGTAACTGAATTGGCAAGAAAAAATATTCCCACAATTCTGTGTCAATTGTTTCTTTATTTCTGCTAGGTATGAAGATGGTTGTTACCTCGGTGGGAGGTGTGCTGAGCAGAAGCGGAAGGATGTCATTTCTCTGCGGAGACAATTAGACAGGGCAGCACAGTTTGCCATGGAGCTTAAAGAGGGTGCAGTTTCTAGTGAGCAGTACAATGTAAGGCCATACATAAGAGAGGATTCAGGTCATCGTGTCAACAAGAGAAAAGTAACCATGCAGTCCCAGCCTGATGACCTTAGTAGTTCATCAGATTCTGACAAAGAGGCCAATTCCGTCCACAAAAATGCAAAGAAGGCATTCAGGAAACGAAGTACCAGGAGCATCAAATTCAAGGAGTCCTTGAGAATGGCAAAACAAACCACATTGAGGTTGGTACAGATTCACCATGTGAGCCCAGCTAAAAAAATTTTTGAAGTTGACCATTACGGAAAACAACGACTGGTAGAAATTGCTGAAACTGTGTCCTGTAATTGCTCCTTTGCCTCGAATAGAGACTTATGCCTCCATACAATCTGGGTGATGATGCATGTCTTAAAGGTGAATGAAAATGATGATGTCTTGCACCAGAAGTCACACTCAAGGGACACTGTCTTGGGATTGTTTCGAAGGTTGACAAATGTGCCCACTGCAACTACTACAAATCCACAAAACCAGGGTTTGCATGTGCGTCAGAATTTACCTCAAGTACCATTGTCCAGTTCTTTGCAGATGGCACCAAGTAGCTTACAAATGTCACAGTCACTCCAAAATGCTACTGCAGTACCACAACATGTACAGTTGTCAGGCACTCTAACTGCATTTGGATTAAGTAGCCAACCATGGCAAAACAACAACCCTTTCATACTGCATCCTATTGATAACAGAATAAAGAAATGTGCAGCTTGCCACTTGGAATTCCGTGATCCACGTGGTCCAATGTTCCTTGGTGTTGTATTTCAGCACAAAGAGAAGTATATCTTCACCAAACCAGATGGAACCCAGCAAGTTTCCCCTGAGCAGAACAGATATTACCATTGTGAGCTTCAGTGCCTTAAATCTCGGCATCCTTATTTCAAGCCATCATTAGTCCAACTTCATCCCGAACTCGTGCTTTGTGACCTTCAAAAAGATGCTCTTTTCCAGAAAATTGGACTAGCTGTTTAGCTGGGTTATTCTTGCATCAGATTCCGTTTCCTGCAGAACAAACAAAATAAACAAGCCTGCAAATTGTATTGCATCCCTAGGTTGAACAGCATAACAGAGTTGTTGAGTTTTATTTTCTTTACATTTGAGTTAAATGTTTTTTCTTTGTTACATTTCAATTGTTTTGCTGGCCTTTCTTTGTGACTCATTTGTGATGTCAAAGTGAAAGTGCCACTTAAGTTGTTACAGTTATTTAGTTGTTAATTGTTAGAGAATTGTGTTCATACTGATTTCCCCCAGGGGGAGGTAGTAACGGATATTTCCTTCAGCCACACTAAGTTGATTCTTAATGTTCTATTTCAAGACATCAAAATAATTAGTCGCGCGTTGTAATAAGCAGACATGTTGCATTGCACATTTAGCTGACAGACACTTTTTGGAGACTGTCTGCTCATTTGTTTACTGATTCAAATGGACCATGTAAAGATAAAATGACCAGAATACTTGAATTTACATCATTTAGTATTTGTTGTGTGTTTATTCACTGTTGAATAAACTTGTGGGTCAAACGTTTTTGTTTTTGCCCATAATCAATTATTTAAAACAAGCATCCAGGGCCCACCTCTGAGTGTAAATCCCCGACAAAACATTTCAGGCCAGTAAATGTGGGCAAAATAATGTTCCTGCCTATGAATAATGGCTTGATAAATAGCGCATTGCCTCTGGAAATTAGATATTTTTCTTCTCTATCTTGGACAAAAGAAGAATCTCTTGTTGTCTAAGTGCTTTATAACCAATATACTTTTTACAATTCAAAGCCACTAAATTTTTCTTCATATTTCCGCAACATTCCACATTTTTATCATGTGAAAACACAGGCAGCCTAACTGTGGTGTGTGAGTCACATCAAATTACAGATTCAAAGTCGGTATACAGTAATATAATACAGGTACATGTAATAATACGATTTGTCACGAATCGAGAAGTCATAGAAAAAGCGAAAATATTACACAATAAAGACTTCTTACCTTTACGTTATTGTCCCTTGATGTGTCCTGACCGGTTTAATTGCATTTTTACCACTTTTGCCACTATCCACTTCATTATTTTATAGTGGATAGTGGATAGTGGCGCGAGTGACAAAAGTGGTAAAAAATGCATTTAAACTGGTCAGGACACATCAAGGGACAGTAAAGTAAAGGTAAGAAGTCTTTATAGACCACTTTCATAATGGAGGCCGATTTATTTTATTCTTTTATATGTATGTTAATTAGCCTCACTGGCCTCGGTAACATGTGCAAAATTCAAAAGGATTTTTACTCTAAAATGAGGCCAGTGAGGCTAATTAACATACATATAAAAGAATAAATAAATCGGCCGCCATTATGAAAGTGGTCTATTGTGCAACATTTTCGATTTTTCTATGACTTTTCGATTCGTGACAAATCGTATTATTACCTGTATTTTATTACTGTGTACCGACTTCGAATCTGTAATTTGATGTGACTCACACACCACGGTTGGGCTGCCTGTGGTGAAAACTACAAGGCGCTAAACGCTAAACGGACCGGCTCGAATCCAAGCTTGGATCCTGGTTACATTTCCACGTAATTTCTAATTTTTGTATGTAGAATGCGTGCTCAACTCTCAACCTGACTAAATATATTAAAGACTTACCGAGTCCGATTGCACGGTGGGGCCCACAGAAACCACCTAGAAGCGAAATAATCACAAAAAGCGTTCAATACACCGTTCCTGAGTAAAGCACAAGGTCATTGCATGTATTAGCAAACAACGATTAGTGGTCAATCAGTGATGTTTCTACTTGCCGTCCGTGTTACCCGCGCCCCATTAAACCACAATAAACACAAACTTCGAACATTGCATCTGTCGCTGAACAAACTCATACATAGATTTTCACTGCGTTCTGTGAGGTTCTGTAAACGTTCTTCCCTCGTGTAAAACTGTCCCGGATGCAAGTAACCTACGTCACACGTCACGCATCGCGAACTTCCGTTTTCAGCCACTGGCTTTTCCATTTCCGGTTACTTTTATCACTGTTTGCTCCTGCAAGGAATTCAGTTTCCTCGGAAACAAAGGAAAACATTTCATTAACTTTCTATTAGAAAATTATTTGAACACTGAAACATCAAGGAAAAGGGCTGTACACCCATCAGAAAAAAAAAACAATTCTTAAACGCTTACCTTCACCAAGGCAAATCAAACCACGTGACACGTCATATAATCAAAACGGCGAGACAAACTGAGCTCGGATCCTAGCTCGGATCCTGGCTCGGATCCTAGCTCGGATCCTGGCTCGGATCCTGGCTCGAATCCTGGCTCGGATCCTGGCTCGGATCCTGGCTCGGATCCTGGCTTTACTTTTAGTTTATCTCAACATTACTCACTGATAACCAAGAAGAGAAGTATTTGATTTGTTGTTTACTTTAACGCTAATACGCCGAGTATTGTGGAAAATCGAATAAAACGTGCACTACTGATACAGACTACCTCAGTAAACAATTCTTCTAACAAGGTTGAAACATTTGAACTACTTTCGTTAGCAATCTTTCGGTGCTACAGCGAGAAAAAGCAAAAAATGTTGGTGAGTATTGTTACCGAGTAGTGTTGTCATTACTCATTAATGATGACGCATCACGTGCGCGACTTTAACTCCGGTTTCAAATATCCTGTAAGCTAAAATATTTCATTCTCGTTCATAGAAAACAAAACTCTTTCAATGGAAGCGTGAATTTACGCTCATAGAGACATCAAATAGTGCGTTGAAAAACTAAAGAACGATGGCATTTTATCAAACCAAGACCTGGTCCGTCGCAATATGAGTTACATATAACTTACCCACCCCTCCCCCCAATTTTTGGTTATGTCACACATTTCATTCTAATGCCAAACACCCTCATACACAGTTAACCTATTACAGCTTCACTACACACGCAATATTTGGTTAGTTTCTAGCATAAATGAGCAATTTCAACAGACAGACACATTCAGACAATGGAGGTCATTAGTGTTGGGACACTTACCAAAAAACTAGTCAAATAATCCCCCCCCCCCCCCCCTCCACCCCCCTTGCAATGTTGAGATTTAATGATCGAACGGACATTTACGCCGAAAAAATATTCACTTACTTTGGTCAACATTGTTTTGGGGGGGGGGGGGGGGAAAGGGGGGAGGGATACGCTCAAATTGCGGCCACAAAGATAACTGTAGCAGTATTACATTATTATTTGTTAACTTTTCACAGGTGTCCCAGCTACTTTTGTCCTCCATTGTAGGTGGTACAGTGGTACGGTAGGCTATGTAAGCCTAAGCCTAGCTGAGGTCACAGGTTCAAACCTGAGTGGTGATTTTAGATATTCTTTTTTACACTTAAAAATTTATTGAAAATAAAATTCTAAGTGTCGACATTACGTTATATAAGTCTCAATAAGGTGTGCGACCCTCAATCTACGCCCGTGGTAAAATGTCACCCATCCAACAACCCCACTTCGTCCCAACCTCGTTCCCAGGGTCTCTCATCTTCCCGCCCAGGCGGCGGGAAGATGAGAGACCCTGGGAACGAGGTTGACTTCCTCCCGGCATAGTAAATCGAACGTTCGGAAATCGAGCTCAATCCGTGGATTGAGTTCGATTGAATTCGGCAATCGAACGAAATCGAACACCGGACTTTCAGTGAGTTCGATTTCCGAATAAATGGAATTCAATCGAACTCAATCCATCCGATTGCGTTCGATTGGCTCTGGTAAACCTATACAAAGCAAGCCCAAAGCAAGCCCATCAAAGCAGGTTTTTCTTGTGCTTTTTACAATTTATTCAATAACAGAAACCCCATTTATAAACTGTTGACGCAGTTAAGAGAACAGAACAGAACAGAGCAAAGCTATCATTACTCCCGCGAGCGTATTCCGAAATTGTTGTACCCTTTCCTTTTTGGCTAACTTATAATTGCGGCAAGAGGTTACTTTCATGCAAAAATACAAGCAAATTACTAACTGCGACACACGCAACGCATACAGTGGATGGATGAAGGTGACCTAATTGTCCGCGCTCGTTTGCAATTCGGAATGCACGGCCTTTCTGGCCTATTTTCTTTTAAACCTTGAAAATTTTGTCATCCTTGACGTCAACACCTGGTCAAAGCGGTATTCTTGGTAGCCTTTTACTACGCATTTGAAGCTTACAATCCACAGCGCATCTGAAGCCATTTCTGCGGAATTTCTTCGTTTACGAAAAACACGTGCGCTACACTCCGGGCTGAAGTAACTCGAGCTTCCAAGATCTGGTTATGGATTTTCAACGCCTGTTTTACAAAAATCACGAGTTCGAAAGTCGAACGTTCGATTGGGTTCGATTGATTTTTTTTCTTTTCGGTGAGTTCGATTTCGTTCGATTTCAAATCACTGGCTTCATTGTGGTACAGCCTTCATTTACAAGACATTCAATAGTAAACAACGTGGTTTGCAGGAACAATGACTGAATGAAAGGAGTAAATCGTCTCCATGTCGGACATCTTCTTATCTTGTTTAAAATACTATTGATCCCAGACGTCCTTTCAAATGGCTTGAATTTTGCGTCGCTTCACGGACCGTTGTAGGCTATTGATTTCACTCTGTGGTTTAAAAAATTCTAATCACGTGACTCAACATTTATGCTCGCGCGGCCGCCAAAATGAAACCGGCGGCAACGAAAACTTAGACCGGCGGCAAACAAAAAACTGTTCCAGTTGTTTACATTTTAGTCGCAGATAATTTCTAGGATCTTGGAATCTGCTTTCGTGGTCAGGCAAGAATGTCAGTGTCCAAAACTAAGCGACTAAAATGTAAACAACCAAAATGTAAAAAACTGGAGAAGTTTTTCGTTTGCCGCCGGTCTAACTTTTCGTTGCTGCGGGTTTCATATTTGCGGCCGCGCGAGCTCAAATTTTGAGTCACGTGATTAGTATTTTTTGAAACCGCAGAGTGAAATCAACGGTCCGTGAAGCGACGCAAAATTCAAGCCATTTGAAAGGACGTCTGGGATCAATAGTATATCATAAAACTTTCTTACGCATGCGCATGAGTATAGGCTGCTTTAAAACTAGACCCTGGGAACGAGGTTGTGCAGCGATCACCTAGAAACATCCAAAAATGTTAACTACCGAAGAATTCTAAGAATTCCAAAGATTGTAACGCACCTAGAAAACTGATTTAATTGACGGTTTACGAACGCGCCTGTTATGAGGGGTGGCGAATGGTACCTTCAAAAATCGTGGGTCTCGGAAAATTTTGGTCCGGTCTCGAAATCTCGGCAATTTTTTTTTTAAGTCTCAAAGTCTCGTTTGGCTGGTGCCTTTTCTGTCTCGGAGTCTCGGATTTTTTCCCTCAAGGTCTCGGAGTCTCGGATACTTTTGTCAAGCATTCTCATTCTTCATCCTTGTTTGTTGTTTGATAGGCGATTTGGATATTTTTAGCTCGGAGTCTCGGGCTCGCATTCTATAACGTAGCTGCGGTCGCGGTCTCGGATTTCGAAACAAGGGTCTCGGCGTCTCGGCGAGTCTCGGATTTACCATTCGCCACCCCTATTATGGTCTCAAACGATTCATATCATGAGGAGCAGACTTTTGTAAGATAAATTTGATAAAAGCTTCAACCGGCAGGTTCGGAATACGGAATGCGTGTATGCGTGTTTTGAGAAAAAAAAAGGCTAACAAATCATATTTAATTCAATACCATTGCTATCAAAGGTTAAGTTGTTCTCAACCTCTTATTCTTTGTCCAAAGTGGCGCCCATAGCGAGACGAGACGAGATAAAAATTCCCTTTGCACTCAGGCCGGCTTAGCACTTATAGCAACTTCAGAAGTAATCAAATCTCACTAATAAACAGCGCCACATGAAACCGAAAGTTCTGCTTTGTGTTTTTTGTTTTGTCACACTACCTTTCATGACTCAATGTTGTTTTGTCTATCTCGGGCAGGCATTTGGTATGGCGCGCCGATTGTTTCAAAATTAATTTTAGCTATTGATCGCCATATGTGTGGTTTAATCGCATAATCGCTTCACAAAAGAGTCCTATTAATTCCATAAAGTGTCCTTTAATTCATCTCATCTTGTAACTTGGTCGGTAAAAGGGTGTTCACAGACTGCAAATTTCCAGTTCGAACATGTGTGGATATCACTAGATCAGTTGTGCGTTTTTTCGATCAGTTGTGCGTATTACTTATTAATAATCAGTTGTCAGTTTGTTTTTCGATCATTTGTGCTTCTTATTCGACCATTTGTACTTTTATCATATGACCCGTACGGCCCTGCGAACCATTTCTTTGCAAAACCATTGATGAAAGTCCCGTATGAGGGCCGTACGCATTTGCGCGAGCGGGGCCGTAAAAAGGCGTACGGCCCTACTACAAAAGCGGACGGCCTCGCGCGTTAAAATTTCTAGTAATTTTGTCTCCAATTTGGTCATATGATAAAATGCTTATTGACTAAGTTAGGTCGGGCCGGATGGGAAAATATTTGGCTCTCGGTCATGGCGCACGGACCTCGCTGCGCTCGGTCCGTACGCCATGACCTCGAGCCAAATATTTTCCCATCCGGCCCTCCCACTTAGTCAATAAGTACATAGTCTTTTGATCAGTTGTGCGCTTTTTTCGATCAGTTGTATGTTACATTCAATCAGTTGTCAGTCTGTCAGATTTGATCAGTTAAGTGTTTTTCGATCAGTTGTGTATTTTATTCATTCAGTTGTTAGTTTGTTATTCGATCAGTTGTGCGTGCTTTTCGATCAGTTGTGTATTTTAATTAATCAGTTGTCAGTTTTTAATTCGATCAGTTGTGCGTGTTTTCGATCAGTTGTGCGTATTATTCGATCAGTTGTGCGTGTTTTTCGATCAGTAGTCTATTTTATTCAATCAGTTGTCAGTTTGTTATTCGATCAGTTGTGCGTGTTTTCGATCAGTTGTGCGTATTATGCGATCAGTTGTGCGTGTTTTCGATCAGTTGTGTACTTTATTCAATCAGTTGTCAGTTTGTAATTCGATCAGTTGCGTGTTTTTCGATCAGTTGTCTATTTTATTCAATTAGTTGTCAGTTTGTTATTCGATCAGTTGTGCGTGTCTTTCGATCAGTTGTGTATTTTATTCAATCGGTTGTTAGTTTGTAATTCGATCAGTTGTGCGTGTTTTTCGATCAGTTGTGTATTTTATTCAGTCAGTTGTTAGTTTGTAATTCGATCAGTTGTGCGTGTTTTTCGATCAGTTGTGTATTTTATTCAATCAGTTGTCAGTTTGTTATTCGATCAGTTGTGCGTGTTTTTCGATCAGTTGTGTATTTTATTCAATCAGTTGTCAGTTGTGCGTGTTTTTCGATCAGTTGTGTATTTTATGTTGTCATCATTAAAGAAGAAATTGTGCTTTACAAGGGTCGACTTCCTCACGGTTTCTTTTGAAATACAGTATCGTGACTTTTGTCTTTTTGATATTGATGTTCATCATCCAATCGCCGCAGAATTGGGAAAGCGTGGACAGTGCATTTTGTAATCCAGCGGCTGAATGAGAAATTAGTCTTTTTTAATTGCACAACTGATCGAATTACAAACTGACAACTCATTGAATAAAATACACAACTGATCGAAAAACAGGCAACTGATCGAATAACAAACTGACAACTGGTTGAATAAAATAGACAACTGATCGAAAAAAACGCACAACTGATCGAATAATACGCACAACTGATCGAAAACACGCACAAATGATCGAATTACAAACTAACAACTGATTGAATAAAATACACAACTGATCGAAAAACACGCACAACTGATCGAATATTACGCACAACTGATCGAAAACACGTGCAACTGATAGATTAACAAACGGACAACTGATTAATTAAAATACACAACTGATCGAAAAACACGCATAACTGATCTAATATCACACACAACTGATCGAAAAACACGCACTACTGATGGTAAAAGAGATAAACTAAAAGTAAAGCCAGGATCCGAGCCAGGATCCGAGCCAGGATCCGAGCCAGGATTCGAGCCAGGATCCGAGCCAGGATCCGAGCTAGGATCCGAGCCAGGATCCGAGCTAGGATCCGAGCTCAGTTTGTCTCGCCGTTTTGATTATATGACGTGTCACGTGGTTTGATTTGCCTTGGTGAAGGTAAGCGTTTAAGAATTGTTTTTTTTTTCTGATGGGTGTACAGCCCTTTTCCTTGATGTTTCAGTGTTCAAATAATTTTCTAATAGAAAGTTAATGAAATGTTTTCCTTTGTTTCCGAGGAAACTGAATTCCTTGCAGGAGCAAACAGTGATAAAAGTAACCGGAAATGGAAAAGCCAGTGGCTGAAAACGGAAGTTCGCGATGCGTGACGTGTGACGTAGGTTACTTGCATCCGGGACAGTTTTACACGAGGGAAGAACGTTTACAGAACCTCACAGAACGCAGTGAAAATCTATGTATGAGTTTGTTCAGCGACAGATGCAATGTTCGAAGTTTGTGTTTATTGTGGTTTAATGGGGCGCGGGTAACACGGACGGCAAGTAGAAACATCACTGATTGACCACTAATCGTTGTTTGCTAATACATGCAATGACCTTGTGCTTTACTCAGGAACGGTGTATTGAACGCTTTTTGTGATTATTTCGCTTCTAGGTGGTTTCTGTGGGCCCCACCGTGCAATCGGACTCGGTAAGTCTTTAATATATTTAGTCAGGTTGAGAGTTGAGCACGCATTCTACATACAAAAATTAGAAATTACGTGGAAATGTAACCAGGATCCAAGCTTGGATTCGAGCCGGTCCGTTTAGCGTTTAGCGCCTTGTAGTTTTCACCACAGGCAGCCCAACCGTGGTGTGTGAGTCACATCAAATTACAGATTCGAAGTCGGTACACAGTAATAAAATACAGGTAATAATACGATTTGTCACGAATCGAAAAGTCATAGAAAAATCGAAAATGTTGCACAATAGACCACTTTCATAATGGCGGCCGATTTATTTATTCTTTTATATGTATGTTAATTAGCCTCACTGGCCTCATTTTAGAGTAAAAATCCTTTTGAATTTTGCACATGTTACCGAGGCCAGTGAGGCTAATTAACATACATATAAAAGAATAAATAAATCGGCCTCCATTATGAAAGTGGTCTATAAAGACTTCTTACCTTTACTTTACTGTCCCTTGATGTGTCCTGACCAGTTTAAATGCATTTTTACCACTTTTGTCACTCGCGCCACTATCCACTATCCACTATAAAATAATGAAGTGGATAGTGGCAAAAGTGGTAAAAATGCAATTAAACCGGTCAGGACACATCAAGGGACAATAACGTAAAGGTAAGAAGTCTTTATTGTGTAATATTTTCGCTTTTTCTATGACTTCTCGATTCGTGACAAATCGTATTATTACATGTACCTGTATTATATTACTGTATACCGACTTTGAATCTGTAATTTGATGTGACTCACACACCACAGTTAGGCTGCCTGTGTTTTCACATGATAAAAATGTGGAATGTTGCGGAAATATGAAGAAAAATTTAGTGGCTTTGAATTGTAAAAAGTATATTGGTTATAAAGCACTTAGACAACAAGAGATTCTTCTTTTGTCCAAGATAGAGAAGAAAAATATCTAATTTCCAGAGGCAATGCGCTATTTATCAAGCCATTATTCATAGGCAGGAACATTATTTTGCCCACATTTACTGGCCTGAAATGTTTTGTCGGGGATTTACACTCAGAGGTGGGCCCTGGATGCTTGTTTTAAATAATTGATTATGGGCAAAAACAAAAACGTTTGACCCACAAGTTTATTCAACAGTGAATAAACACACAACAAATACTAAATGATGTAAATTCAAGTATTCTGGTCATTTTATCTTTACATGGTCCATTTGAATCAGTAAACAAATGAGCAGACAGTCTCCAAAAAGTGTCTGTCAGCTAAATGTGCAATGCAACATGTCTGCTTATTACAACGCGCGACTAATTATTTTGATGTCTTGAAATAGAACATTAAGAATCAACTTAGTGTGGCTGAAGGAAATATCCGTTACTACCTCCCCCTGGGGGAAATCAGTATGAACACAATTCTCTAACAATTAACAACTAAATAACTGTAACAACTTAAGTGGCACTTTCACTTTGACATCACAAATGAGTCACAAAGAAAGGCCAGCAAAACAATTGAAATGTAACAAAGAAAAAACATTTAACTCAAATGTAAAGAAAATAAAACTCAACAACTCTGTTATGCTGTTCAACCTAGGGATGCAATACAATTTGCAGGCTTGTTTATTTTGTTTGTTCTGCAGGAAACGGAATCTGATGCAAGAATAACCCAGCTAAACAGCTAGTCCAATTTTCTGGAAAAGAGCATCTTTTTGAAGGTCACAAAGCACGAGTTCGGGATGAAGTTGGACTAATGATGGCTTGAAATAAGGATGCCGAGATTTAAGGCACTGAAGCTCACAATGGTAATATCTGTTCTGCTCAGGGGAAACTTGCTGGGTTCCATCTGGTTTGGTGAAGATATACTTCTCTTTGTGCTGAAATACAACACCAAGGAACATTGGACCACGTGGATCACGGAATTCCAAGTGGCAAGCTGCACATTTCTTTATTCTGTTATCAATAGGATGCAGTATGAAAGGGTTGTTGTTTTGCCATGGTTGGCTACTTAATCCAAATGCAGTTAGAGTGCCTGACAACTGTACATGTTGTGGTACTGCAGTAGCATTTTGGAGTGACTGTGACATTTGTAAGCTACTTGGTGCCATCTGCAAAGAACTGGACAATGGTACTTGAGGTAAATTCTGGCGCACATGCAAACCCTGGTTTTGTGGATTTGTAGTAGTTGCAGTGGGCACATTTGTCAACCTTCGAAACAATCCCAAGACAGTGTCCCTTGAGTGTGACTTCTGGTGCAAGACATCATCATTTTCATTCACCTTTAAGACATGCATCATCACCCAGATTGTATGGAGGCATAAGTCTCTATTCGAGGCAAAGGAGCAATTACAGGACACAGTTTCAGCAATTTCTACCAGTCGTTGTTTTCCGTAATGGTCAACTTCAAAAATTTTTTTAGCTGGGCTCACATGGTGAATCTGTACCAACCTCAATGTGGTTTGTTTTGCCATTCTCAAGGACTCCTTGAATTTGATGCTCCTGGTACTTCGTTTCCTGAATGCCTTCTTTGCATTTTTGTGGACGGAATTGGCCTCTTTGTCAGAATCTGATGAACTACTAAGGTCATCAGGCTGGGACTGCATGGTTACTTTTCTCTTGTTGACACGATGACCTGAATCCTCTCTTATGTATGGCCTTACATTGTACTGCTCACTAGAAACTGCACCCTCTTTAAGCTCCATGGCAAACTGTGCTGCCCTGTCTAATTGTCTCCGCAGAGAAATGACATCCTTCCGCTTCTGCTCAGCACACCTCCCACCGAGGTAACAACCATCTTCATACCTAGCAGAAATAAAGAAACAATTGACACAGAATTGTGGGAATATTTTTTCTTGCCAATTCAGTTACCATCTTCAGTTCAAAGGCCAACATTGCCATTATCTGAAATCGAGATTCCAGTGCTGGGCAACAACCTGAACATATCCTGGGCAGATGCTCGGCTAAGGGATAGCATACATGTATTTGTTTTAGAATATTGCTGGACTGTGGCTCCATGGTGCTAGCCCTGTGATATAATATTATCTGTGGTTTGGGTCCTCAATAATTATTATGGTTTAAAATATTGATCTACCATAAAATCCATAAATACCATAAAATCAATAATTTCAGTCAAGATCGTGTGAACAAGTGACAACTCCATTCGTGGTGCATGGAGTTGAAAAGAAGTACTGCATATGAGGCTTCAAGTAACTGTCCACACTTATACAGAAAAACGTTAAACAGGGGTCAATTCAATAAAACTTACCCTTGTAATTTACAAGTGTAGCCATTGTTTCAGAGGTTGAAAACAATAGCTACACTTACACATATAAATTAAACTTGTAAAAGTTTTATTGAACTGACCTTAGGTTCTAAGAAATCGTTCTAATATATCTATATCTAGGGATCCATAACTGGAATATATTTTTTTGTTATAACCAGGGGGGTCTTACATGCATAAGAAGGGGAAGGGGTTATAACTGGAAGTTTACTGTAGTCCTCTGTGGAAGTGAGGGAATCACAAGGAAATAAAAGGGAAAGAACAAATTGTATAATTGGCAATAAAAAAATGAACCATAATGAATTAATTAATTTAATTAATCAATTAATTTATCTACCATCTCTATGTACCTGTCAAGTTTTGCCTTCAGCAAAGCACTTTCCACAATGTGGTCCTCTGCCACACGGGCAAGAGTTTCATTCTTGGCTCCCCTGGTGGCATTTCTTGAATGGCCGACTTCAGCCATGTTTGTGTTTGGTGCAGTTGCACCCTTGAAAGCCCGAAAAACATGGAATCTGTTAAACAGACATGTAAAATAGATTCCATGTGAGCTAAGACAAATGAAATAAAGACTAAATTTTGGACCAATTACAAGTATGGGTGTGACTGCTGACTGGTTATTTCAATTTCAGGATAGCAAGCATGACAGATTTCTTGACCCTTTCAGTCCACATATGACAATGTTGTGTTGATGAACTTTCCTTACTGGTCTGCATGCATTTCTTTTGAGAATGTTAGGAGAAACAACAGTTCATCAACAACATTTCCTCCTTCTGATCTCTTTATTCAAATTGGCAAACTAATATTTGTAGTTAAGATATAGCAAGAACTTAGTTGTTAAAAATCTCTGGGGCTGAAACCCCAGCTTAAATTTTCATAGCCCCAATGTTCAGCATTAATTTATTTTCAAGTACTCAATTTTGTTGAATAGCCTATGTTTGAATAAACATCCTGCTTGAAAAAATCCCACCACTGCACCCTCCTTCCCCCTTCCCCTCATCTTTCCAAAGGACTTTATATATTATCAGAACAAAGAAATCAGCATAATAGTTAAACTTGCAATTTCTTTTTCACATAATTATATCAGAAAATTGTGGAAAAATCAAGACTTAGGTTGCAGAGTGGCTTATACCATTTAGAAGTTTAAAATAGTTGTAATTTGTTCATTTTGGTCAGTGCAAAGTTGAGGGATCTTTATACATATGTACATGTAATCACACAGCTTTAATTGCCAACTCATTCAAATGAATGTCCCTTTTAGAGTATTTAATTTTCCACCTCATATATACTGCCAGCTTACCGTCTAAGATGCCAGAAGTTGTTGAACCAAGGTTTCACATGGGTTCTCTTTGGTTTTTCTGCCCAGTCTAGGAGTGCCCGTCGTCTTGCCTCATAAGCTCCAGGAGTTTCAGCAGTATATATACTGTGCACCATGGTTATAAACTCTGCTCTGGACTTTGGGCTCCACTCAGCCTTGCTAACTTTGTGGGCACAATCATAAAAATGGAGTTCACAAGACTTTGCCCTCTCTATCATTCCTGGCTTAAGCTCGAGACGAATGCTCTCACGGTTTCCCCCATGCTCATCGGTTACAATCCCTTCTGGATCAAACACATAGTTTTTGTCACCAGTGTACTCCCTTAGAGCCTATAGAAGGATCGATGGACAGGTTTAAGATTGTAGTCTGCTTTGATGAAAAGCAATAATATTTATTAAAGTACATAATGATTTGAACATGATTATTTTTATACACAACGCAAACAGGGCTCTAAGCTGAACAAAGGAACTTTTTGACTGTCAGTAAGACTGCATGTCACTCTACTTGAAACTGTTGGACATAAAATGATGCTGAACTATTTCACAATCTGCAAATGATGTTGGACTTTCAAACATACACACTGTACATGTGTGTTGCTTCTGAAATAATAGCACCAGTGATATTTTGAGCCTGGTACAGGTATAAATCCCTAGGTTGACAGTTTTATGATAAGTCAATTACAAAACAGATTAATAGACCTTATTCGCTTGGGTGTATTTGTTTACCCATTAGAGACCACACGTCATTCCCCTGGGTATTATTTCTTTCTTTTCCGTTAACGCTTGAGAAGATAGATTAATATGGATGTGGCTCAGACAAAGAATTTAACTCCCAAGGGGTTTGTATTGGGAAAACATTACGCCCAAGCGAATAAGGTCTATTGAAGTTCTATTGAATACTACATTTCAAGTTATTATGCATTGACAGAAATTATTTTAGGCAACAACAGTCCAAAATTTTCGGATAATACTGGTAAATCTCACCCTGATGTAATTATGTGTACTAAGAAAAATGAAGCTCATTATTTTTTTTGTAAATTTTCAATGGCACAAATGCAAATAAAGTACTTTTTAGACATGTATGTATATATCGACCACTTACACTGTTTAATTCTCTCCAGAATTTGCACAGAGTTTCGGTGCTTTCAGTCATGCAATCCATACTTGCAAGGGTCACACATTCTTTCAGAACAGGATGCTGAACAGACAAGTTGATGGTTTTCATGCCTTTGACCTTATCATGTTCTGCATCCAGAAAGCAATACTCATTTCCCAGTGAATGAGTACCTCCTCTCTGCATCTGACTGATAATCTGCAGTCTTTCTTTACTGGATCTGAATACTGCCGTCATCTTACTCTGTGATACTCTGCCATCTTCAACACTCCATAACAGGTACTTGTCAATTTTGTCACTTGACTCTTTAATTTTGGCCAAGGCCTCAAAGGAGTGTCCAACAGGATTTTCTTGTTGAATAACCTTTTGTTTAACGTTCTGGATCTTCTTTAGATTTGCAAGACCTTTTGCTTCTGCATACACCTTATCAAGACTTTTGCCCTCCTTTAACATTCCTCTGAGTCGTTCGAAAGGAAACTGGGATGGTTTAGCATATGTGTTTGCATGAAAGAATTTTGTTGCTTCCTCCGTTATGTCAAGGGGTTCCTTCTTAGCTACGCAAGTGTGTTTTCCACAGTGATACACTAAGACAGTGTTGTTATTGAACTCCCATACTTTCTTTGCAGCACACGGAACTGCATCTGCCTCATAACCACAACAGGAGCAAGCAATAATATCTTCAGATACTTTCTTGAACTGCACTTTGTTTGGCTTTTCATATGAATGAATGTATGGACACCTACGACTCTTGCATTCGTACGTTCCACCACATGATGCAACCCTTCTAATGCCAGCAAACCCAGTTCTTTTAGAGGAGTGCCAAGCATTCCATGGGCGCCCATCTTTACTACTGCTCATCATATTTCTTGGGTCATAGCTCAATTCATAAACACAGTCCCCATCAATATCATTAGGAAGCTTTTCTGTCTTCTCAATATTGCAAGTGGCCCAAAGGGATGGCAAGAGTCTTCTTTGGTTACTGTAATTAAGAAGATATTTCATGTTGTCATTCTAAAAGCATACATACATGTATGTGGTAATATTTATAATTACATACTGGCCTGTAGATTTTGTGGCTATAACAAAAGGTGGAGATAATTTAAATTTTCTAGCACAGCATTTGAAATAGCCCCCCCCCCCCCCCACACTCCCCCCAAAAAAGCCCCCCAAATCCCAGACACAGAAATCCTTCCAATCTTCTGATAATCACCCCCCCCCCCCCCATGCCTATGAAGGTCAACAATAAACTATCTCCCACTTATAGCCCTCTTAGCCCTCTACCGTAGACATTGCTTTGAATTAATTTTTTTTATTAAAATTTCAGGTGTGCACCCAACTTTTGTCTTAATTAAACTAACCTGAAGATTGAGTGATCAGAATCATTAAATAACTTGTTTTCCTTTTCATCATCTTCAGCAAAGACCTTTGTGTATTTCCTTAAATTAAATTGAAATATAAATATATAGACATCCATATATATGAACAGATCAATGTCACTCACATTTGTAAAACTTGTAGTTGTGGCAAGTTGAAGCAATCATATTAAAATAACACACTGGGGACAATTCAAATACACTAGCTACTGTACTTGCCTTTTTTTGGGTTTACATCGTCCTAATCGCAAATGTTTGGCTAGATTGCTTTTGGTGGAAAACGTCCCTGAGCACTGGCCACATGACAGCTTTCCTTGTTCTGACTCAGAATCTGAGCTGCTTTCCTGAATGAAAAAGCACATTAAATTTATTGCAAACATAGGACTTTGACATAATTAAACACCTTTTTTTATAAAATAGATACATTTATTTATTACAATTTAATGACACATACTACAATAAGAAAAGGGAATAAAAATAATATAAGAAGCCATAAGACATGAGGATAATCTGTAAAAGACTTAGAACACTCCATACTAAGACAGATCAGCAATTAGCCCATCTAAAAAATGTAATTAAGAAATAATAAAAATAGCTCAAACTCCCCCCCCCCCCCCCCCACCCCCCAACATTAAATTGTGATGGCATTAAAAACGTTTTCACTCCAATCTTGAAGGCTGCCAGACTAGATGATAATCTGACATCTAAGTGTAAAGTTGTTTTAATAACAAACCCCACAATAACACACTTAAGTTATGGTTCGATTTGAATTCCCTGCTATTAATTGTACATGGAGGCATCAATTTATAATTTTCATACTGATCACAGAACATGGCAAGGACAAAATCTACCTGTGTTGGGATAGATGAAGCAGCTAGGCTGTTGTAAGTGAAGTCACTGGAATGAAATGAAAATTATGTTAATGAAGCTAAAAATGTCTACCCATGTAATAATTGTAACCTTTTAACTTTAGTGCCTGAAAATAAGCAATTTACTAGTTCATTTCTTTAAAACAGACCTGGTATGGGAGAAAGTGGAGCCATCATCATCATCATCAACAATTTTTGTTGTGTCACCACCTTCAACTTTCACTTTGAAATCACCTCCACTGTTTATATAAAAAAGTAGGAAATAAACCCTGCTGTTAGGTTGTATTGAAATTTGAAGAGAGTACAGGTATGTATGTATGTGTAAGTGTTTGTGTTAGCCTGTCATACCGTAATCTCTACAACCACCAAGGATTCCCCACATTTCTTTTACAATGTAACAACACTGATGTGAAAAATAGGGAATTTACTAAATTTAAAAGAAGCAAGTCAAGTACATGTACATCGTAGAGTTACACAAAACAATGTATATACGAGAATTTACACTTTACTCTCAATATTAATTAACCCAGCCCTCACCCCACCTTGAAAATGTCAGTTCAGTCTAAGTTTCCTTTAAAAATTAATGCCTACATAAATAAAGTCACTCCGCACTGCCTCTATGCATTAGCCAATAACTCAAACCAACCTGAATATAGGCAACATTAAATCAGCACAATCATCACTGCAGTCACTGCAATATAAACAAAAAAATCATGTACTTTTGTAAAAAATGACAAATCATGATGAACCTAGTTATCACACAAACCATGACAAACGTGGCACCTACTTGACTGAAAAATGTAAATGTTTTGCTCTTGGTGGCCTGGATGGTGCATGTGTACTTTACCTAAGATGTATTGCCCCAAACAAAGATTTTTTCCCATCAATGTTTTTAGATGTCAACTACAGAATGGTATCATGCTGTATTGCTCTGTTTTGTAAGCCACCCATTATCTATCCAGACAACTTATAAGGTACAGTGAAACCTGTATCAAGCAGAGCCCATTTTAAGCAGAGACAACAGGAGCTTATTAAGAGTTAAGCAGACACCTCCATGAGGCAAAAGCATACACAAAAATGAGGTTCAGAAATGGTCACTTCTATTGTTTACATGTAAAATATACAAAAAATTCTATTTCAAAAATGTTGAAAATAATCAGTAACAAACAAGACATAATTAAATGTCCTATGGGTGTCTGCTTAATACAGGTTACACCAAAGAGAATGGTCACCTCCACTGTGCTTACCTCTCAATCTGGAAAACCTTTGTCACATGTGGAGAAATACTGTCATCACCCTTTTAAAAAGAATGGATGTAAAATGCACTTAGTGAAACAATATACAAAGTGTCCTGAACTCAAGCATAATAATTACACACCAGCACCTCTGGAAGAGAGAAATTTTGCCCGACCCAGCCCTTTTGGCCTTCAGGCTTTCACCACTCCACTGAAAACCTGGAAGTTATGTAAAATTCAGTGTAAATCCCTCACCCCTATGAACAAATATATAGCGTGAATTTTGACATTTGAGCCGGGTATGAAACAGTGAATAAATGTTGTTGCCTGTGAATAAATCCTGGAAATGACAACTTCTATTTCCCTATCCAGGACAAGAAAGAATCTATTGTGCCGGATCTAATTTACAATTCAAAAGACGTCTTTACGTTTCGACCACGACATTCCACATGTCTGTCGATTTGTTAAGCTTATAGGTAAAATGCATGCTCAACTCTCAACCAGACCCTGACTAAATGCATTAAAGACTTACCGAGTCCGATTGCACCGTGAGGTCCACAACAATTACCTAGAAGCGAAGCAACCACAAAAAGCGTTCATAAGGCACCGTTCGGAGTAAAGCACGACATCACTGACCGCATGTACATATAAGCTTATGTATGTACATGTAAGCTTATTTATAGCAAACGACGATCAGTCGCGGTAATCAATCTGATATTCCTACCTGCTGTTTGCTGGCTCCCACGCCAGGGAATTCGTCTGAAACAAAGGAAAACATTTAAATACCTTTCTACTGGAAAATTTGAACATTGAAAACAGCAAACAAAAGGGCGATACACCCATAAACAATAGCAATTTTCAAACGCTTACCTTCACATTCCTCCATCTTGACATGCAAGGTAGATCAAGTCACGTGCTATGTCATATGATCAAAATGGCGGGAAAAAATGCGCCTGGATCGGATCCTGGCTCGGATCCTAGCTCGGATCCTGGCTCGGATCCTGGCTCGGATCCTAGCTCGGATCCTGGCTCGGATCCTGGCTCGGATCCTGGCTCGGATCCTGGCTCGGATCCTGGCTCGAATCCTGGCTCGGATCCTGGCTCGAATCCTGGCTCGAAGTTTAGGTACCCTCATGGTAAAACACGCACAACTGATCGAATTACAAACTAACAACTGACTGAATAAAATACACAACTGATCGAAAAACACGCACAACTGATCGAATTACAAACTAACAACTGATTGAATAAAATACACAACTGATCGAAAAACACGCAACTGATCGAATCTGACAGACTGACAACTGATTGAATGTAACATACAACTGATCGAAAAAAGCGCACAACTGATCAAAAGACAAGTACAAATAATCGAATAAGGAGCACAAAATGATCGAAAAACAAACTGACAACTGATTATTAATAAGTGATACGCACAACTGATCGAAAAAAAAAACGCACAACTGATCTAGTGATACCCACACATGTTCGAACTGGAAATTTGCAGACTGTGAACACCCTTTTACCGACCAAGATGAGATGAATTAAAGGACACTTTATGGAATTAATAGGACTCTTTTGTGAAGCGATTATGCGATTAAACCACACATATGGCGATCAATAGCTAAAATTAAATTTGAAACAATCGGCGCGCCATAATTTGGCGCCGGAAATTATAATTAATTAAGTATTTACATTCCATTGCAAACGAACCGATCTTGCAGCATCATCTCCTTCGAATCTCGTGGATGTTTTCGTATTGAGACAGGTAACTGGGCTGCTAAACTAAACAAGAAAGACAGCAGAAAAGGCCAGGAGCTTACTCGTTATAAACAGAGCAGATAAGAAAGGTATGCAATTTTTTGGTGAACAAGCCTGCTTAATAAGATAACAAAGAACTAAAGATTCCATGCGTCTCACATGAATTTTCAATTGATTTATAATTTTAGACTCGTTCTGGACTATAGTTTTGCATCGACTTATGCCCGGTTTCCATATGATCGCTAAGTTCAGCGATCGTAGCGATCATATGGAAACCACTCTCCGGCGATCGTAGCGATCACAGCGATCGCTGTGATGCTATCTCAGCGATCGTGGCGATCGTAGCGATCATATGGAAACCACTCTCCAGCGATCGCAGCGACAGCAAAAATACCAAGATGCACTGCGTACGCTCACTCAAAGGGTGCGATTCGGCCCTTTTTATGGAAGAAGTGCAAAGATACGACTGTCTTTATAACAAATTTTAAAAACAATTCACAGCCGCCATGTTGAATTTCAAGAATGGCGCGAAACGATATTGTCCACTATTTTTTCCAGCGATCGTAGCGATCGTAGCGATCGCAGTGATCATATGGAAACTGGGCTTTAGCTTCATCCTTTGCTTCTATGTTATAAAAAAATTGTGTTGTGGTATGCTCTCTCCTGAAAATGGGTGACGCTCACTTTTGTCTCTGGGAGAAAACCGAAACAGTGCATTTTATTTTACGCGTTGTGTGGACCTCTGCATTCAAACGTTTCTATTGATTTTTCAACTTCCAGAATCTTGTGGATTGGGATTGTTTTTTAAAGGCCAGTTTACGCGTAGGAGTTTTGAAAGTTGTATTAAAAAGTGCGACAAAAATTGAAATCAAACTGGAAACCACCACTTTAATTAAAGCTAATTTATGACAACCTCGTCCCCAGACCTTCTCGGCACTAAAAATGGCGGACAGAGACATTTCCGAACATTTAACTATTACATCTGTATAGCGCGAAAACGCCCGTGATATCGTCTAATTCTTAGCCGTCGGCTAAAATTAGGCGATATCACGCAAGCTTGAGCTCTATAATAGTTTTATAATTCAACACATTGATAACAAAGCACAGTTTGTAGAAAAAATGTCGAGGCCGGTCCGTCATTTTTGCATTCTCTTGTCAAAATGCGAAATTTACATCCATCTTTGGATATACGTCACGTAGACATAGCGTATATCGTTAACTTTTTGACCAAATTTGGGCAGTGTATCAATGTGTTGAATTATAATTCCTGTTATACGTTGACAGTAAGTTGTGGTTAGTTTGTTTGTACTGAGCAGAAGCTCCTGTTAAAAGCGAAATCTAGACCTATTCAAAACATGTCATGGCTCAAACCCAACCGACTATCTAATAAAGGAAAACAATTCGTGTTAAAAATAGATGATACTGTGCGAAAATAGACTTTATTCGCTTGGGCGTAATGTTTACCCAATACAAACCTCTTGGGAGTTAAATCCTTTGTCTGAGCCACATCCATTTTAATGTGTCTTCTCAAGCGTTAACGGAAAAGAAAGAAATAATACCCAGGGGAATGACACGTGATCTCTAATGGGTAAACAAATACGCCCAAGCGAATAAGGTCTATTAGCAGCAGTTCGTTAGGCCATGGGATTTTTTTTTTAATTAATTCAGTGTTGTCGTCGAAATGAACCACATAAGAAGCTAGCATAAGGCCGGTACGATGCAATTCTCGATTCTTTTACGGTAAAAGTTGCGGTTGAGGCTCGACAGACACAATTTTGTCCAAATATAATCACCCCTTATGGAATGTTCCAGCGCAATTTTTATCAAATCCGATTTACTTTGCCATCACTTGCAGGATAAACATGATTGTCCAATTGATTGCAAAACTGATAAACTAACTGTTTTTTTTTTCTAGTTATTTAGACCGCAAAGCCCGGCCACAAAGGCTTCACCGGTGAAAAGGGGTGTTTCAAAACCAAATAAATTATTACCCACACGTGAAAGCAGGGTAAAGCCAGGTGGCTATATGCATGCAACCTCATTCCAATGGCTTTCCCCCATTTTTAGGCCAGGAACGAGTTTACTATGCATGGGGTTTTAATGTGGCTGGTGGGGGTAGAAGGGGAATAATAATAATAATAATAATAATAATAATAATAATAATAATAATAATAATAATAATAATAATAATAATAATAAATTAAAATTTCTACCGCGCAGTTTCTATAAAAATATTCAACTGCGCCTTACAATAAGATATTAATTTAGTAATAAAATAAAAATCCGAAATTACAAGTCTAAAATTCCATAAAATAATTAAAATAATATATCAATAATGCAAATTAAAATGGACTCAAAAATACAATTCTAAAATTCCATACATACATAGAATAACTTATAAATAATGCTGATTAAAAGTTAATTATTAACAACTATAGCAACTAATTAAATGCCTTATTAAATAAAAAAGTTTTAAGTCTAATTTTAAAAATATTTAAACTGGAAATAGATCGAATCGTAGTAGGAAGCAAATTCCAAAGTCTAGGGGCAGCACAACTAAACGATCTATCCCCCAGGGTCTTCTTGGTTCTTATTTTAGGATAAGTTAATAAAGCTGCAGAGTCATGAACCCAGTTTCGGAAATTTCAAACTGCTTAAGCTGCTTTGATTGGCGGTGTTTAGATTACCCCAATGAAGACGAAGTATACTGAAAAGATTGGACACACGTGTTAAAATATTAGTCAACAACCCGTTGGTATATATTCCGGTTAGATTAAGAAACATGTGACGGGAAGACATCCCTGCCAGAAACTTGAAAACACTCTCCATGAAACGGGAAATGTTTAAGAGGGGAAATGTTTGTTTTGTCTCATTTTCTGTGCAAATACTTTAAGGGTAAGGTATCAATGTAGCTCTTAACTCCAACGTTATCTTCGTGATAAACTTGTGTTGGTGTGCATCTCGTGTTAGACTAGGAATAGTCCCTCTTTTTCTCTTAGGAATAGGATTTTCGCGCGGGCTCGCGTGGTTGCCCGCTCGACTATTCAGTCCTGAGAGAAAAAGAGGGACTACACACTCGATCTAATCTCGTGTGAGTATGCCAGCTGGGAACACTGCGGCGACTTTTCTTTTCCGTTGTACGATTTATAATCAGTATACAAGACGTTTCGCTTATTTTTAGGCTTATTACCACTACCGAGAAGGATCTAATTTATTGCGAGCTTTTTCGAAGCTTTTAGGATGCTGGACAATTTATTTTTCAATGCTTTAGGCAGTTGTCGTCTGATTGTCACTCAGTGACGTCCAGTCTTCTTACCGCGTAATCTCGACAAGAATTGTAGCGCGCTGAGTTACAATCTAGCTCGTCAAATTTAAGTCAAGGCTATTTTAAGTACCACGATACAGATAGGCAACAATCATGATCTCTACAGTGCTTAACCACCGGTAAAGATTACAGTACTTGAAGGCTTCTCTAAATCCTCGTAAATCGCGGAAATTTACTTGTAGGTTATAACCCGGAGAGGGGGGGGGGGGGGGGTACCCAACAAAGTTTTGTACGGGGATGCTCCGCCCCAAGGTCCAAACCCTTACCCTTTCATATACCGTTTTTGACAGAAAATGTACCCCTTTCATATACCTTTCATTGAAAATGGTACCCCTTTCACATACCTTTCATTGAAAATGGTACCCCTTTCATATAGCCTTTACGTGCGTCTGTTTGACATATTTTGAAAGGCGCTTTTTATAATACTTAAATGGCAGTTTTCCCTTGCCTTTTTTATACTTCAACTCCTGTTTTCTCTTCCCTTTCCTATACTTCGTGAAATCCCTACCCTTTCATATACCTCCAGCCTCAAAAAGGTACCCCTTTCGGGCGGGGCATCTCCGTATAGTCCATTATAGGGGGTACCCCCCCCCGCCCAGGGGGGTTTTAATGATATGTTGATGTCTTTCTCTTTACAATATACATCGTCGACAAAATTTAACTTCTAGTTGGATGTTTGTTGTACCCAATTCAAACCTTTTGGGATTAGAATTCTTTGTTCGTCATATTTCCATATCAATGAAGCATTGACATGGAAATTATATGAAAATATTGTGAACAAAGAATCTTATTCCCAGAAGGTTTGAATTGGGTACAACAATGCGTTAGCCGAATTTGTCTATTAAATGTGCTTAAAAACTGATCTTATCTAGTGAGAGCTAATTTGTCAGCTTCTTACACATTTATTCAAACTTTCGTGTTTGAATTGTATAAATGATGAGCAAATCCTCTTGCTCTTCTCAGCAAAGTTTTTGAACCACGCCACTGGGATAGGCTCGATTTCCGCCGCTTTCTCGCGTCCGGTCTCTGAGCCTCCCCAGGGAGGAGCGCGGGCTGGGCTCGTTTCCCGAAAAGCAGCTGGTAATCGAGCCTACACTGAGACTGAGAAATGCATATTGAGAGTATTTCAAGGCCTATACAATGTACAGTTAACCGGCAATGATTCAAGAACTTTTTGATCTGAAACTGTGGCTGACAGAAGTCGAAACCAATAGGTAATGTTGGTAAACTAAACCTATATTATCAAACTGAGGGAAGCTGTATATCCCATATCAAACACTGAAAAGAGACTTGTTTCATCAGGATTTCTGAATACTGAAAAGTGGGTTGAAACGAACGGCGAAGCGCAGCTGACGCGCAGCTGAGTTTTTAAATCGCCTTCGAGGTGTTTGAATACTCACTGACGAAACAATTTTTCGATTGCTTGATTGAGCTTCTCATCCATTAATAATTCTTTGAGGACTTCGAGGAATTCAAAGCAAAACTTCACCAAATGCTTTGGTTGACATATCCAAATCTCCGTCACGATTGAGATTTCCTTTGTTTTCTCTTCAAGCAAAATTTGATCGTTGTGTTTTATCCCCTTACGTCGGAACTTTGTTTGAATGTTAACTAAAATCTCGCGTAATTTTGCTTTCCTTGCGTCGCCAAGAAAATTTAACCGAGAAAGTTCGAGCTTTCTCGCAATTAAGAGTCGATTTTTTAGTGTAAATTTTACTCTTCCGGGTATTTTCCATGATGTAAATGATCATGTTTCACGTTCTATATCTATACATTTAGTTTCATGCGACGGATTTATTAATCGTTGTTTCGATGAACAATAAAAGACGAAAAAAGAGTAAAGCTTTTTAATATTTCTATTTCGAGTTCGAAGACGCCCTGAAACAAATATTTGAATTAAGTTTGAATGATTATTTATTTATTTATTTATTTATGACCGTTTGTTCCCAATATGAAAGTTTCAGCGAATTAAGAACTCAATAGACTCAGTTCTATGAACAGTGCAGTTGTGTTCCTGCCGCGCTAATAGATATTTATTTTCCATGGAAATTTCCTAGCCTGTGTCCATGGCAGACCGAATTAATCGCCAGTAAAGTCTTTACAGGCGGTTGATAACTCCGAGATCGGCACAAGCACAACTTTTCCTTTTTGCATTGCGGACTAGTTCTCATGCGATATTCAAAGGAAGTCTGTTGTGAAAAAAGATCTACAACTTTATCATTTGTTTTTGGAGTAGACACATGTTTCCTTTGTACTTCTCAAACTCATTAATAATTCATCATGTCAACTACAAATCACTACATGTATACCACATCACGTGCATGTGTTTGGATACCCAATGAAAAACTGGATGAAAATCTTTAAAGATTTGGATATTGTATCCAAATCTTTAGAGATTTGGATACAATATCGAAATGTCCACTGATTCTCGGAAAATCATACGACATCAATAAATTAATTTGAAGCAAATGACATCTCAAGCAAACAACAAAATTTTATTTCCTTCAAAGAATGTAACAGAATAGTTGGGTGTTTCACATGTTATCGCAGTTCGTAGAATTTATGACGACTGTAACATTACATTTACCGAAAGTTACTCCCTGAACGAACTCCCTGAACGAACGAACGAACGAACGAACGAACTTGCATAGCCAGTAGTTTAGACTTTTGGCATTCATGTTTTCAATGCTTTCAGTCAACTCTTGCACATCCAAACTTTGAACACTCCGCCTGGCTCAATGGTGCAAATCTTGTTCGCCCTTTGACCTTGCCATTCTCGAAAAATCTGTATCGCCCATTTGTTCTTGTAAACCGTGGATTTCGGAACAGAATTGATAACACACGCCTTTTCCTCGTCACAAGTTTTGGGAATCCGAAACCTTGAACTTGACTCATCCATCTCGCACAGAAAACTGAATTTGATAAACTGTAATAAGTTGGCTAACTCCCAAATGGCACATTCCAACGAAACCATTTTTATCACATTCTAAAGCTATTGTTTACAAACAATAATAGTTGACAACTCGTTTAAGAAGCTATACCAACAACTCGTGCTTCGGGTTTCATCAGGCGTTCCAAACTCCTCGAAACAATAAAAGCACTCGGCCGAAGCGGCCTCGTGCTTTCATCTGTTTCTCGGAGTTTGGAACGCCTGATGAAACTCTCGCACTCGTTGTTGATATATTACATCAAGTTATCTGCATACTAAACTAATTAACATATTTTCGACATTTGAAAAAAAACCGCCATGTTTTTATTTTGCATTTTTCCTTGTTTTTCAGTTACATTTTTGTAGTTCTTATTTCGAGCACACCTTTTCCTGTTTCCTCGTTGTTCTTTTTAAGTTTCAACAATGTTGCTGAAAACTTACTTTATTTTGGTTACCAACAAAGTGTTTCAAGAACTTCTCAATCAGATTACAGTCAGCTCTCTAAGCGGACACTTTCGTAACCAGACAGCTCTACTTTCGACCGTCTTGACAAAAACACCCAGTTTGAAGAATCGCTCTGTCAAATCCTCCACAAGGCTTTGGCCCTAGCAAATATACAGCAAATATGGCGATTTTGTCTTTATTGGAAAATTTATATGGATTTTTTTTTTGCGACTGTTAACGGAGTTAACATGATCGATGTGTTCGTTTTGTAAAATATCGATAACTATCGATAGCAACCAATAGATCTAGACATCAAGCTTATTAGGGAAATTTTACCACCGATGGTGAAGAAAGGAAGAAGGCGAGAAAAGCTATTCCTTGTACACGCCCTAGATTTCAATAGTTGCGTCAAAAGCATATTTTAGATTAACCACACGGGCAGGTACGACTTCCTCAGTTCCTCATTCCGTTTTCAAAACAGTGTGGCTACTTATGGCTAGTATTGGGATAAGTTCTCTAAATGCCTCGACAGTCTAATATGAGCTGATATATATACTCTCTGGTAGTGACTCCATTTAGGATGAATCTTAATGGCAATGTCTTTGTCTTCTTTCTTCAAGCTTACACAGCCTTTCTTGTAGCCAGTACCACGCGGAAAGCAGACTGCCAGAATTAGAAGTAAGTGCTTGTCAATCAGTATGTTTTTGTTATAGTTTGCTTTCAGTGAAGTACTTGCGCCGGTCTTAAACGGCACTGAAGACTGATGTTTAATTTCTGAAGATCGCAGAGTAAGATTATAACTTAGTTAGGTTGTCTTAAGGGACCCTAAGCTTCTATGCATTCAAATGTGTGATGCACTAAATTAGGGTATGTAGTTGGAAAATGAAGCCAGAATTGTATAGTATACCTGAGGTACACTGTCAATTGCTGTCATATGCGTTAAGGAGTAATCGGTACAACATCATAGCAAAGTTCTTTTCGACGTCAACTGCATCGTAATCTAAGTAAAATGTCATTGATTGATCAGCGAAAAATCTTACACTTTTTGTTGTAGAGTATAACATATTTTTACGGAACAGTTTCAGGTCAATCAGTATAGCTGGCCTCAGATTTATTTTTACTAAAACCTAAAACAGTGTAATTATGCATGCATAAACTACAGTAAAAAGCTATATAAATGCTCACGAAGTCCGGGGCAATACAGCTCTGGCCCTTACCTTGGCAGCAGAAGTGCAGCTTATAATAGACAAATTCGGCTAACGCATTGTTGTACCCAATTCAAACCTTTTGGGATTAGAACTCTTTGTTCGTCATATTTCCATATCAATGAAGCATTGACATGGAAATTATATGGAAATATTGTGAACAAAGAATCTTATTCCCAAAAGGTTTGAATTGGGTACAACAATGCGTTAGCCGAATTTGTCTATTATCCGTCCAACAATTTTCATACTTATGCAACGCTTCAATTTCATTCGTGAAGGAAGTTGCTAGTTATGATTTGTAACGAAGCTAGTTTGGACATTGCACTTATTAGGGTGGTTTTCAATTGAGTATCGAAAGTAATTTCGCGATTGCTTTGATTTTACATTGTTACGCTTTGTGATTGGCTAGAAAATCTCGCGCTACTTTATCAACCAATCGGTAAAACCAAAACCAATCGTGATTTGCTCGCACGCGTTTTCCCGCGCTTGGCGCCGGCTACATGTATTGGCTTCGAGTTCTGATTGGATCATTGGTTTGTCTTAATCTGACCGCCTGTAGGGCCCTCTCATCTATCCTTTTCAAGTGCGTTCCACCTTTTTCATGCTCTCCGCCATCTTGAAAGCTCCACTCGAAGTACTAGTTCCCAGTTCTCCTCTTGCCCGACGTGGGGACGAGATCCAAAGTCGAAACTGCAGTCAAATGCCACCCCCAGGGGACAGATTGTTGTTCAAAAGTGCTTCAATAACCTGTTTATCCCCCACCCTTCCCCGGGAATTCCCCTGGAGGATGGGGGTTTCAATTGACTAGTGCATTACTATTCACATATTATTAATAAGCGGTTTACTTCAAACCTCGTTCCCAGGGCTGTAAATTTTTTGTGTCCACTTCGAAAACGAAACACATGTATTAATAATTTCAGTTGGGATCGACATACTAAATGGCCGGAAGTTGTGAATGTTTGATGTCTTCAATTGGCTGGCTAAATCAGTAACACAAGTTAAAGTTTTGTCCATGAAATATCTTTACTGATTCTATTGTAATTACACTACTCTTGCAGGTAGGTAAATTTTACTACAAACTTCTTGCTTCAAAAAGACGAGTCTTACTTGATTCAATAACATGAGCTAGAACTGATATCGCAATGAAGGAAGCTTTCAGTCTAATGTTGAAGAGTAGTTATATTAGACATATTAGCCTGGGAATTATTTTTGGGAAATAAAAACGCGAAGTTCATAATTAATTTCCAAACGGCGCATCGTTTGACCAATACTTCCCTCCACCTGTTACAGAACCCGCAAGGAAATTGTTGATGACACTAAAATACCTTGCTAATTCACTCTTTTAAGCACATAACATCCTCGGCGGACGTATAATTCGCTTCGAGTCAATCGTTATGGGGAGCTAAGATAGAACAAATATTCATAACAGAATACTAAAAGATAATTATAACACGAAAGTTTGGGACTTGGCTATGCGGAAATGAATTTTGACTATTATTGTGATTGTGAAAGAGTCCGCGTTTATGCTCGAAAGTACTGTAAATAGAAAGCAAAATAGTCAGACACAATCATTCACTAGTTTAGTTTCTTATTGGCTTTTATTTAACAATTAGATTATTCGCTCGAGATTTCTACTTGACGTTCAAAACTTGACAACAAGACAGACTCGCGTTTTTATTAAAAAAAATATATAAATAGGTCAAGGCACGCGTGGATAATCGGCTTCTCACTTTACTTACTTTCTCCAACAGGATTAATAGTGAGTAGCGTAGCCAATGAGAGAACAGCATTCATGATAGAACGCTAGTCGATTTATACTAATTTGTAATAGTTTCAAAACAGTATAAACGGATTGGTTTTCAGAGACGACCCGAATCGGTTCGTATATGTTGGACATGGATGAACGCTCGCAAACACGGAAGTAGCTAAAACGACAGGATGCACTGTAATTTTAAACAATATTCATGTCGTCATCATTCAAAATCTGGGTACGATATTACGTTACTTTAGTCTATATTAATATTGTGGGCGGCACGGTGGTGTAGTGGTTAGCGCGTCGGACTTTCAACCTGAAGGTCGGTGGTTCGAAGCCTGGTCTCTGCCGTCGTGTTGTTTCCTTAGACAAGAAACTTTACTCCACACTGTCTCTCTCCACCCAGGTGTATAAATGGGTACCGGCGACAAAATGCTGGGGGTAACCCTGCGATGGACTAGCATCCCATTCAGGGGGGAGTAGCAATATTCCTAGTCGCTTCATGCTATAGAAACCGGGTTTAAGCTCCGGCCGTTATGAGACTTCTGGCTCGAGTGCGCGACTTTAGTCTATTAATAAGCCTTTGTCAGTCTTCTAAGAGCTGCGTTTACACTAGTATGGTATACATGTTTCCCATAAACATGCTTGCGATCACTCGCACTTTTGGTCACTTTTCGCATTAGGTGTCCGTTTTAGACACGTTTCATTTCGGCGCTATGGTTTATACGGATTCACAGAACATGCATAGAATCGTTACAATAAGGCCGGCCTTTCTTGGTTTCCTAGGACGGGGAGGGGGGGGGGGGGTGGGTGCTGTACAACTTTTGAGGGCTTATTATAAAAGTAACCGTGGTAAGTCACGTGATTCTACTCTCCCCATCCATAACTTACGAGGAATATTAAAGCTATGGCTATGAAACTTGAAGGGTTTATAGTACGTCTGTTAAGATAAGTCACGTGACGCGATGACGTCATATGACGTTAATTTAAATGTTAAAGGGGAAGTATCACGGGTGGTGTCATTTTAAAAAGAAAAAAAATGATATTGTATGATCAGAAACCGAAAAATAACGCTCCAGTTGTGTGATAAATTATCACAAAATACATCAAAACTGTCGATGAGTGTCTCTAGTCATTGACGGACGGGGTCTCAATGAATTGCAACTTTAAAAACGTTAGCCTAATTTATCTCAAGTTGCCATATTTTCGTCTCCTAATGAACTAGAACAGACCATAATTTGTTCCTTTTTCAAGAATTGGCTGATTTCACTCTTTTGGTGTTTTAGCATTATTTTATAAATAAGTTCAGGTGTTGTGAATGGATTTGACCAAACAACATCAAAATTCCCGTGATACTTCCCCTTTAATTTGAGCAGAGAATATTCAACTTGCACTTGGGTAACGAAAATCTATGATCCTTTAATATTCCTTTCCTATACACATAATAAAAATACCCAATCAATGCCCTCGGGCCGTAATCAAAACCGCTGTTTACCATAAATTTTTGGCGAACAATCTTCTATTTAGAGCAGTTTATTGTCTTTCCTATTCACGAGTTTGCAAATAGGACCCTTTGATCCGATGTAACGTGTGGCATGAAATGAAGATCTCGCAAAAATAAACTCCAGCGGAAAAAAAACCGCGAAAATTTACTCCATTTATTTAGATCAATGAATTTTTTTTGCACTTGGCCTCGGTTTGAAAAAGAGGCTAAAGGCTACTCGGAAATGGGCTATTAAATTGACTACAAACAATATGTACGACCTTCTTCTTTACAACTGCAACACAACGAAGAGTCTCTGGGTAAATTACATAAAAACTATAGACAAAGAGGTACAGGGGCAGTACGCAGCTCTTACAAGGTCTTCTCTGATTTGCAGAGAAAGCAATAGAACAAACAACACAACAATGGAACCTAGCCCTGAAAACAATAGAGCTGTGTGATATACAGGTCCAATGAAATTAGAGGTTGTTGTGAGCTGCATGGTATCTGGAGGTACATATGAACCGTTTATCATGAAAATTGTGTCATCCGAAAGGCGGGGCACCATTCTCAAGGGCAACTGTGATGCCACATTTACACTATCCATTACAGATAATGGTAGAGTTACTGTTTATATAGTGGTAAAAATATACAAATTTTAAAGTAAAATAAAAAAGACAACATATTTCCTTGTTGTTATATTCAAGTACCGTATGTGAAAAGCTGGAGTAGTAGTGCACCTCTTCGGAACCTCTAATTTCATTGAACCTAGGGTCCATTGTTCTGTTGTTTGTTCTATTGTTTTCTTAGCCAATACTGTGAGGCGTTCCGAAAGGTCCACTTTTGCCCTAAAGCTGAGTTCCGCGAAACTTTGTTCGGTGTGTGACTGGATTGCGTAACGAGCCCAAGTTTGGTAAGCGTTAGATATTGTAGTTATCCGTATATCTCGCCTTGCAGGGCAAGGGAACGCCTCCTGTGCACATTTGGCAAGTACTTTCAGATTCGTTTTTCACGGGATTGGACTTGAACTAGTTAACAGAAAGATAACGTTTGCTAACTGGAGACTGATAGAGCGAGGAAGGTGAAGGTAAGTAGGTCAGAGAAAACGGAAATGCAACATCATCGGCCTGATGAGCCTGATGGCATTTCAAGTTTGTCAAGTTTAGTCGAACCTGTCTTTGTTGACACTCTCTGTAATGCGAAAAACTCTGTGGCCTTCTCCTTTAAGCCCACGATTTCTCTTGGTCCCTGACAGACTATCATTCATACAACTCTACCTCAAGTGTACATGAGTGACGATTACCTAGCTCTTTATGCGGACATTTGTATCTGTCCCTTTGGAGTCCATATCCAACTTCAATAACCCAGGTCAAACAAATCGTCAGTACTGGCAAGATATTATACAGCATTTATTTTAATATATAGCGCCAATCATTTTTTAACGTTTGCACTGATTAAAGTTTGCTGCCCAGCCTTATAAGAATAAAAGGGGAGTTTGTACCAACTGGTACTAGCTACTGGCCGGAAGCACTGATTGCGCAATTTTTCCAAAACGATTGCTGCAGGTGATTGTCGCAATGAATCGATAGTTACTCTTGGGAGATTCAACAGAGAGGATGTATGATCCGTGTTTAAAAGTACCTTACTATTATTATAATTATAATATATAATTTTAATTATTATTTATTATTGACATTGTTATAAAATTTGCATTCGAATTTAAACGTTGATCATAACATGTACCGATTAATAAAATATTTATCCTGTGAACTTGTTTTTTTTATTTTCATGGCCTTTCTTTTCACCCTATTTCCCAACCAGAAAACCTGTTTACAGGCTATGAAATATACTTTACTTCTAGTAATCTGTGACTGCACATCACATCATCTAGGACAAAACCCTAGCCTTCGCGCGCCCAGACGTCTCCTTACTTTGCTTTACGCGGAAAAAAGAAATCGGAGATGTCTGCGCGCAGGCTAGCGAAACTCCCGCGAAACCAGTAAGCGGCGAATCCTGCGAGTAGCGTTCCATAGAGGGTCTGTGTTCTCCTTACCCGGTGTTTTTTGTTGGCATGAATACTGTAATTAAAAAAGGTGGAACGAACGGTTGCTTCGCTCCTGTGTTTTTTTTTGGGGGGGAGGTTTTGCACTCGCCACTCGTAGAAACAGAGCTGCCAATAAAGCTATTCAAGGTCATGGAAAGTGGTGTGATGTTGGAGTGCGCGCGTCATTGTAGGATATCAAGTTTCTAAACCAAATAAAAGGAAGTTATAAAAAGCAAGACACTCTAGTGTACCAGAGGTTATCAATGTTCTTATCATGGTAACAGGGACCTTACGCAACGAGGACGGCAACGCCATGGAAAACGTCACTTGAAAAAAGGTTCGCGCTATTTTAAACTACTTTGCAATTGTTCCAATTTGTTTAATTTGTCTGATGTGACTGGATTTTCCAGGAGCTAAATTTGTAGGGTCAGCCTTTAAGTTCAAACAAAGAAAGGAAAATTAACCGTCGTGTGTTCACGTTCTCCACGAAACCTATAATTTGATGATTTGACGTTATTGTTTTGCAGGGAAAGGAGCACGTGCTCCTATTAGGGAGATTAAGCAACCCACGACGCCGACGGCAGCGAGAACGGCACAAAACAATAAGGTTTAATGAGCGAAAACAATGCATCTGCACGTGCGTTTTACATTTTGGTGCATTTCTTTGTCGTTCCCTGCAAAACAACACGGTCAAATGACAAATATTATAGAGGAACGAAAATAACAGAACTGTAATTGCTGCTTATTTTAAGTTTAACAAAAATAATAATAAAAAGCAAGAATTGTAAGGCAACCATATATTATAAATGTTTATATTTAGTTTATGATAATATTAATAATTAAGGGGATCTCCCTAGAAAAGCTCAACCGAGCTTGCAGATATCTCCTGCTAGATAGTGGCTGTGTTTTCACGAGGCGGTTTTTCTCGCTTAACATTCCTGTAGGTAATTTGTTTACTGACCGCGTTAAGCTGCTTAAAAAATTTATGCGTTTTCACGGACAGAACTTTATTCATTTTTCTTATACCATGCGCGATATATTTTCTTTTGTTAAAACAATAGAAAATTAGAACACAAAAGAACGACAATACAATGCCCTTCTTTGTTGTTTAATTGCCGACAAGCTTAAGCGACCTGGTTTGGTGGCTTAAATTTAATGAGAATTCTATTGTAGTTCGCCGACTCGCTTAACTTTAAGCGAGTTGGACAAGCAACTGTTTTCACGAGATTTCCGACTATCACTCGCTCAGCGACTTGAAAAATCGCTCGTGAAAACACGGCCAGTGTAACAGATTTAACACACTGTATAAACAAATATGTGGCAAATAAAAGATTGATTGATTGATTGATTGATTGATTGATTGATTGATTGATTGATTGATTGAGGGCACATGCGCAAGTTTCTCGAATCGAAACTTAAGAAATGTTTAGCCTAAATTTTTAAAGTTAAAGTTTGAATTTCAAAAATGGGGTCGAGTTTCTTCGTTTTCCACCGTGACCGCCGCCACTAGTCAAAGCTTTGCCGGGACGCGAGAAAAAAAACTCGGACAAAAACGTTTTGCTGATGTCAAGGCCGCTTGGTAGTCTTGGCCGGAGTAGGCTGTGCGAGCTACAATAAACTAAGCACTTTTATGTTGCGTGAGCGCGAAAAGCGAGCAATAAACGCGGAGTGGATGTGACTCGCGTTCCGCGCTCGCCCACCAGCAAAGCGCCTGTTGTACACACTCGCCTTCTCATACGTTTTTCTCGGCGGGTGAATTATAAAGGGCCGCTGGGTAGCGAGCAGGCATCCTCGCTCCCTCGCTTGAATTTCACTCTCGTCTTTGATTAGCTCGTCCACTCGACTTTTCAACAACGGACAGATATACTCTGTATACTAGCAGTCTACGCCAAACCCAAAGATTACAACCTGCTCGTAGGTACTTAAATGGGCTAAATTTGTTGGTGACGAGTTCAGGCGTGTCTGGCGCCTAGAGAACAGCTAAGGGCGTGAAAACGGCTGATTTTCCTTGCTTTCGAAGGATTGCAGACTTTGGACTTTGAATTTCGAACTTGTCAGACTTTCGACTTTATACTCATAAGGACACAAGGCTATCAGCGGCCTCAACTCACGAAATTCTGAAGTCTAACTTTTGTATTCTCAGCAGGGTAACGTTGTCTTCTTTTTCGATCAACTGTTTACCGCAGGTACAATTTAATAGTTTTTAAAGAAGTCCATGGTTATACAAATGTGTTTCTGAAGACAACAAATTGCTGAGTTCTGATCGGTTGAGAACTTTCTCTTGGCGAATGAAAGGCACGTTTCATCGCAAAGCTGCGAGTTTGCGGGCTAAGTTTCCGAGCTTAACATGCTGTTGGTAAGTACACCGAGCCAATTCGTTCAGTGCGTGTTTCGTAACAGACTGCAAGTTAAGTCTACACTTGAAACAAATTCTCTGACACTTGGGTAAAGCTAGCCTGCTTGTAGAGAGTCAGTTGTTGACGACGTTTATATCTTGTTGACGGAATTCGAACGCTTGCCCAATATAGCCGGGCTAAGAATAACTGGCCCAAGGGTCCATTTTTTTAGAACGCATAGCAGAGTACAATGTAAAGTGCGAATGAAACATCATCCTTTGCATTGAAGCCGGCTTATAATCTTTTACACTTAACTTGTCTGTAGTGAACACTGGTGAAAGCTGCAGATAAGAAAGCCTTGAAATAAAGTTTACATTAAACATGATTATGGGAAATTTCAGTTTGAATGATATTCGCCCATTGCTATTTTAACTATATGACTAAACAGTACATTGACAAACGCTGTTGTGATTGGCGACATATATTTTGATATTGTGAGAAAAGTCCCTTTCCTGCTAAGAATAAAAACAGTTGTTGAAGAGATATAAATATTTCAGCTATAGTTTCGTATTTTTTTGGCAAAGAGAAAGTTTCATTCATCTTTTAGAAGCATCCCAAGCAACTTGCCTGTGAGCAAGCTCCCTTGGGTAGCCTGTGCAACTGTTTTTTTTTCCCCAAGGAACCAGTTTTTGGCATAAGTACTGTATTTGTCATCTCTTTAATTAGATTTATATGAAATCTGCTGAATTGGCTTAAACTCAAAAGCTATCAAAAAGCCCAAAAGCACTTTAATATCGTTCCGCTCAGTCATTGTTTTCGGCGTTCACAATTCTCAGCTGTGATATTCTGTATTTTGTGAATTTGTTCACGTGCACGATTTTGATCCAAAACGTCCATTTTTTTTGCGTTCTAGGCCCGCAATTTATAATCATTATGATTCACAAGGATAAGTGTCCGCTTACAGGAGGTGTCCGCTTACGGGAGGTTATATAATGCACCCGTATATGTCTTTTAAAGCTTTTACGGCCACTTGTAATTGTATCATCCATCACCGGGTTGTTGGATGTTTCACCGCTCGCGAATTATCGCGCGCGCCAACAAAAAAAAAACGGGGGCTAGGTGTCCACCTTATTAGGGAGGTGTCCGTTAGTGGAGGTTCGACTGTATTTGTTTTGTTTTGGCAGTTTTCTGTAATAATATTTTGAAAAGATTATTGCAGCTTGAACGGAAACCAAAGCGCCGGGGGAATGGAAATTCGGCGATATAAAACTTTCGTTGTCCCCTTTTAGTTTCAAAATCATTTAACGGCACCACCGATCAGGCACACTGATCGATCTCTTGTCTCGAAGCACCGCGCTGTCGCATTTCTGCTCGGTTTGTGAACATTATTCAATTCAAGGTAAGCTGCTGTTTTTGTGCCTTTCTTTGGCTACATACAGTTATCCATGGGAGTAAGCATAAAGATGTTTCATTTTCCACAAAACGTTGCCGAATTTGTCTTAAATGTCGTCGCTTTTTCACCAAATGTTCGTTAGAGGTTGTTGCTCGTAGTTCTGATAGTATTTCTTTGAAAATTATATCAAACCAGTCTCTGAGAATTTTGTTTTATGCCGGTCGGAATACAAATTGTCGCCGATTTCGATTTCTTGGAAATATCGGTAAATATCCATAAATATCGATATTCAAGTCTGTCGGGTAGAATCAGTACTGGGTAGGCCAGTGATGGGCGTTTTTAGCCCTTTTTAATAGGTAGGTTTTAAGACGAATTGTTGAGTGAGTGAACTACACGAGCGCCTTGATTGGCCATACCTCTGTGATAGTAAATTATTGCGACTGCTTACATGAATTTGTTTTCCGCGAAGCTATGTTTTGGTGACTATCGATGGACTTGTTTTCCGGCACAGCTTTTCTGATCTTCCAACTTCATTTTGTCATAATTCTATGAAGGTGAGGAAAACGTTTCTAATATTCCCTTTTTCGATCCGAGAACAAACTCGGTTCGCGATCGAATCTACTTGACTTCCGGGTACGTGATTTTGTCGGCTAGGTCATGGGGATTTCAAAACCGTGCTGAAAGTAAAACAAAGTTCCTTTTCTTGGAAACGAAATGCTCCAAAACACCTCCGTTTTTATGGACCTCGACTTTATCTTGGTCCATGAAAACGCAAAAAGAAAGAACGGAGTCAATATCCAGCCATCTTGACCTAACAAGCTTGGCCAATAAACGATTTATTATAGCCAAAATAATTTATTTTCTTGCAGGAACACAGCTAGGCTCGATTTCCAGCTGTTCAGTGTACGCTCGCGTTCCTTCGCGCACACCACAACCTCGTTCCCTGGGTTTTTCCCTTTTAAAATTTGGAGGGGCCAACGAGGTTGCGCACACCACTCAAACGGCTGAAAATCGAGCCTAGAACAAACACAGCTGGCAATCGAGATGGAGTTATCTTCCCGCTCGGCCGGGTAGACAATCAGAGCGGAGGGTTTGCTTCATTTCACAGAGTCAGCCCAGGGGTAATAAGCTCCTGACCAGCCGTATGAGTCAGTCTATGTTATTAGTCTTATCAGGGGACGTACTTTCACTTTTGGAACCATAACAAAAAAAATGCGCTTATCAATCAGCTAATAGACTCTTGTGGGTTGTTGGACTTCCTTAGGCTACATTATTCAATTAGAGCTTTTAAAACCATGTGTTACTGAGATTAGATAAACATAAAACCGTGTCTTTCACGGAAGCTCTCTACTTTTTGCATCGTAGAGAGGCAAGTTGCGCGCGTGTAACATGTAATCTGCAACTTGTCTCGCAAGCCCCGACACAGCCAACAGCCAAAGAGACGTGGCAGGGGGTGGAGGGGGCGTTAACTGTGAAACCTCTATTTAGTTGTCATCTGAGATCTCAAAATGGTGGCTTAATGGATGTAAACTGATTAGTGAAATTAAAAAATACATAATTATTTGATAAGCCCTCTGTAGTACCGAAAACAGATGGCCTGCATGCAAAGCAGGCGCCGGTTACTTTATAGGGCAAAATTAATTTAGCTCCATAAATAAGCCAGCGCCTGCTATGTATGCCCGGTATGGATGCAGGCAAGAAAACAGATCACAAGCCGAGGTCCCGCTCCAGTAGTTTCCCGCCACACCGACAAATTGTTCTGCTCATTCTTCCTATGTATTCAAAAACGAGGTGGCATTTTTATATCGCAATAAGGACAATAAGACGTTTCCAGTGTATAATTAAACTAGCTTAGTCTCCAATTGGTGAAATTTGTAGATTGATATTCGTATGTTATTCTAGACCATTCTATAGTGATCACAGACCAAAAAGGTTGGATTAGAAAGACACTGGAGACAGTACAGAATGACATGCCTTTTTGTGTGATACTATAAACACGTTTGAAACACGTGTCCGTGGCGTGCAGTTTTAAGTTGAAATGCAGCTGATGGCTGGCTTGATGACCTTGACGCATCCGCCGCAAATTTTGATTAATTTTGAGAACAAAGAAAGCCCAGTTTGTAGTCTAAACAGGATCGAACAATCTATTCATGTTTGACTTCGTCTGTTGTCATATGTTGAATTAGAGACGACAACGATGCATTTGTCTAGTGAGTGGCCTTTCATACGCCTCGCAGGCGCCGGTGTGTTACACGCTGGCGCCTCAGTATGCAGGCTGCGTTGGAGTTGTTTATTATGTAAATGGTGTTTGATGTTTACAATGAATTCGAAAGGGGAAGAAGAGGTTGAAAAGGAAAGAGATTAATGTCGCCCACAGTCATGTGCGTATGTCGTGTGAGAGCAGAATTAAAACAAAAACAAAAAAACGTCTGCTCTCACAGGCTAGTGCTTACCAGCCCCGGGACTCAACTTTTTTGGCACTGGCCTTTGTTGTTTAAAAGGTGGATAACGCTATGCACCGGATAAATCAATATCCAGTGGATAAACGTTGACAAATCAATTGCGTAATTCGCTGGGTTTGTCAATGATCTCTTAGCCTGCGCGCAGACGTATCCGATTTCCATTTCCGCTGAACAAGGGTAACGCGGACTCTGGGAACGAGATTGGCCAATTTCGATATATTAAAATTAGCCTGCGTGGCAGGCGTTCTAAAGGGAAGGGGAAGCGGGGAAATTCGGGCGCGCGAGAACGCGAAGGGCGCGCGAGGGAGGAAAAAATCGCGCGCCCTTCGCGTTCTCGCGCACCCGAATTTTCCCCCTTCCCCTTCCCCTCAGAACGCCTGCCACGCAGGCTATATTAAAATTCTAACTTGACTCCGAGGTTTAGGGGAATAAAACAAAGGAAATTAATTATTCATCTTTGAACCTGATCATTTATTTTGCAGTTTTATTCCCCTAAGCCTGGGCATCAAGGACTCATCAAGGGATATTAGTGTCATGATGGGGACCACAATGGACACAAAGCCGTTTATAGTCTAATACTGTATATACACGCAGTTCTACAATAATTTACGTTAACGGCATTTTTATTCCGTTCTACCAGTTTACGCAGCTAGCTATCAATCTTGTAGCCAAGAACACAAGAAGTTCACGAAGACTAATCTAAGCAGCAACTGCTGTTGAAAGTAGAGGTGAGCACTTTTATTTAGAAGTCCGTTACAACTGGCTTTCTGTGCTGTACTTTCAGAAGAAGGCAGACGGAAAATGTTACTTACTGAACCGTTTACTGAGTCAGGGTATATTAACAGAAATAAAATACACACTGCGGTTATAAACATGACTTGACGTTTCGTATGCTTCAACATACATCTTCAGAAGTGACGGTTGGATATAACACAATAAAATTTAAATGCTATGGAGAAAGACTGGAACCTAATTTAAAAGAAATGACAATAAAGAAAAAGTTTCTCACTACCCACATTTTCATTTAAAGTTGGTTTTAAATCCTTAATCAATAATGCCTCAAAAACCAACACTTCCAAATTCCAATTAGATCTGGAAAGTGTCCACAATTAGTACACGCGTACTAAATACTTTGACTAATAAAACAAGGCTGACTGTACAACTGGGATTATATATTCTTTCCAATATTTCGTCAGGCACGGCCTGACTTCTTCAGGGTACTGATTATAGGCAACATCGTTACAATTCAAATAGAATATAAGGTTACAAGCAAAAACGTTACAAAATTCAAATAATACAAGATAAGTAATGAAAGATGACATGTGCTAAAAATATAAAATAGGGGGGTTTTACAATTCCTCACGCTTATTGATACCCTTGGGTTCAAGTGTTTGACCCCGTTCTTTTAATAATCCCTCCCTTGCTTTGCGTGTAGCGTCACGAGATGAATGCATGAGGTTCCATGTCAGTGGGTGAATGGTTGTCGGAAAGAAAATGGTCTGAAACTGCAGTAGGTCTCGAGGTAGGGGTGGGTCTGTCAACTGGTCTTCGGTGTTCGTTAAATCTGTCTTTAAGTCGCCGTTTCGTTTCACCTATGTACTGTTTGTTACAACGTCGGCAGTGTACCATGTAGATGAGATTTTTAGAGTTACAGTCAATGTGATGTGTGATAGTTCTGGTTTCCCCAGTGACAGAAAATGAGTAGTTAGTACGTCCGTCAGTAATGTAGCTACAAGTGAGGCAGTTGCTTCGGCATTAAAAGGATCCCCTGGGCAGGTTGGTTTGTGTGTCGCTATTAGTACGTAGTTTGGATCTAACTAGTATGTCGTTTAACTACGTACTAATACAGGGACCGCGCAGCAAGTTTTCGAGTGGGGGGGCTAAAGAAGAATGCGTGAAGGAAGTTTTTTTTTGTGGGGGGGGGGGGGGGGGGGGGCGCATGCTGGTGGATTTCTATTCAATTTCTCTAAAGTGACGGAGAATGCTATTATAACGATAAAACTATTGATTTTTTTCCACATCTTGATGTTGCTATCGGGTCTGAAAATTTACCATCACTAAATTGAAATATCATAGATTGTTATGTTATACTACTGATATCAACCTTTAATTACTATAAATAAGCCAGAAATCCAACGATTTTGCTTGAGCTGCCTTGAACTCAACGCTGTATAATTACTCAGCAATTATTGCACGAGGCTGAGTATGATATGAAGAGTTATGCAGATCGAGGGGGTTATCCGCCAAAGCCGAAGGCTGGAGCCCGGTGGATAACACCCTCCGAGATCTGTATATCTTCATATCATACGAAAGCCGAGTTCAATAATTGTTTAATTATTTATTCAAAATATTTACACGGCAAAACAAAACGGTAACTGAAAATAATTTAGTGAATGATATTAAAGTTACTGTACATCATTTACTCGAAAAGTGCCAAAATTACGCTTTCTGTTTGTGTTGCGGTCGGTAAATTCGTTTGTCCGTTCTTTCTTTGTGTATGTTTAAAACTGTCAGGTTACTAAATTGTTCCTGGTTCATTCTTGAACGGAGCCATGTTTTTAGCCTCCGGGCAGTCGAAAAGGATCTTTCACCGGCTGCACTGGTTGCTGGATTTACGAGAATCAGCTTTTTTAACTTCTTTTATCATTTCCCGTTCTGGGTTGGGTAGCTCTTTAATTTTTAGTATGATGTCGTCAAAACAAAAATAATCACCATCCTTCAGCAGCACTTGTAAAATTTCCATCTGGGCGGTTAACACTGAAATATTAACATCATCGTTGTACAGTTTTTCCATAAACTTTAGCTCTTCGGATTTGTCCTGCGAATTGAGGGTCTTAATTAAGAGAGACTCCATCTTTGCAAACGTATCAAAGCTTGGCTGGTCAAACCGCTGGTCAATAGCGTTCATCATCAAGTCAATAGCTTCAAAGTATATTCGCCTGTAATAGTCTTGTGCGGTCACAGAAGTATTTTACAATTGTAACGACTGTTTCATTCTGTCTATTTATCTGCGCGTTTGTCTTTACCAGTAACTCTGGTCACTTTCGAATTAACGATTTTTTATAATTTTTCACTCCGTTACTTTTGTTAAATTATTTTTTGTTTAATTTATTTTTATTCTTGCAAAAAGTGGGGGGGCTAAAGCCCCCCCCCCCCCCCCCAACCCCTCCCTCTGCGCGGTCCCTGTTAATAGCGACACACAAACCAACCTGCCCAGGGGATCCTTTAAACGTGCAAGCATAAGTACAGTAGAACCCCGCTAACTCGAACTCGGATAACTCGAACTCCCCGCTAACTCGAACTCGGATAACTCGAACTCCCCGCTAACTCGAACTCGGATAACTCGAACTCCCCGCTAACTCAAACTCGGATAACTCGAACTCCCTGCTAACACGAACTCGGATAACTCGAACTCCCCGCTAACTCGAACTCGGATAACTCGAACTCCCCGCTAACTCGAACTCGGATAACTCGAACTCCCCGCTAACTCGAACTCGGATAACTCGAACTCCCCGCTAACACGAACTCGGATAACTCGAACTCCCCGCTAACTCGAACTCGGATAACTCGAACTCCCCGCTAACTCGAACTCGGATAACTCGAACTCCCCGCTAACTCGAACTCGGATAACTCGAACTCCCCGCTAACTCAAACTCGGATAACTCGAACTCCCCGCTAACTCGAACTAAAGTCGATTTCCCTTGGATTTGGTCCTATTTTGAGTCATTTTTACTCGGATAACTCGAACTCGGATAACTCGAATTCCCCGCTAACTCGAACTATTTTCCGTTTCCCTTGGCTTAAATCCCGAGGAGGGGAGGGGGGGGGGGGACTCCCATATATGAGCTATATAGGTATGTGCCGCTGTGAAGGGTATGGTTTTCGGGCAGTTTAGTCTGGGATAGGGTATAGTAATCAGAGATTTTTGGTCTAGAATAGGGTATCATTTTCCGCGAAACTGTTCAGTTACGCGAATAATTTATAGTCTAGACAATGTTTACTGGCAAATGGCATTTAAAAATCGGTACGGCGGGCAGTACGGCATTTTTACTGACCCCTGTTAACTAATAACTGTAATAGTCTACGAGTTTCTGGAAAATAGCGAGTCTGGAATAGGTCTAGGATAGGGTAGGGTATTTCGGTGTTTAGTCTAGAATAGGGTTGCAAAATGCCTCTAAAATGGTCTAGTATAGGTTAAGGGTCTCAGAGTCCCAGCGGCATACCCCCACCCAAACATTTGCAGAGTACTCCCCCCCCCCCCCCGGGCCTAAATTTACCCCGATAACTCGAACTCTGTTGTTCTGACTTCTTAAAATATAAGGCTGCTTGTTATCTTGTTGTAACTTCGGACAGATGACGTATTTAACACTCATTTCACGATCTTATCAGTCACCACCGGATGCCGGCGGTGTGTTTTGCCTCGGCAGTGAAAATAGCAGCCTTGTACCCTGGAGCAGGGGGCGGGAAGAAGAGAGACCCTGGGAACGAGGTTGTGAAAATAGGAAAAACGGACATGTTGTTTTGTAAGTTGGACTGTAGTAATACACTACAAACTTTGTTTACATTGCAAAAACATATACCAAAATGATAGTAACACTTGGCTCGAAGTCATAATCTTTGGCATTTTTTGTTACCATACGCAAATTGAGCGATGTTTATCACAGAAGTAGATAATAAAACTATGTTCACGCTATATATCGTCACTATTATTAACTAGTGTATCCAAAAGATAGTCAAATTGCTGCGGTAAATTTGTTGTAACAATGCTGTTTTATCGTCTCGCTGGTATTACATAATTTTCTCTTTCTTTTTCTGAGGGGAAGCAAAGCATTCCAGCTAATAAGACTAATTTTGGTTTGTAATTTCCTGCAATGTCTGTAGAATATTGTTGAGTGAAGGACGCGTTCACCACTAGCCTGTTCCAGGCGTTCAGATAGTTGGGAAAGCGCGAATAGTTGGGGAAGGGCGTAAGAAAAGCGAGCGAAAAAATTGCGGGTTTTTCGCAAAAAATCGCAAGTTTTTCGCTCGCTTTTCTTCGCGCCTTCCCCAACTATTTGCGCTTTCCCCACTATCTGAACGCCTGGAACAGGCTAGTTCACCACGAGGAAGGTGTGAAAATTTAGGTTAATTGCTGTATGTTCGCGTCTCCCAAGCTCAGCTCAGGTTTCGCGTCCCCAAGCGCTCAGCTCAGCTCAGTCTCATCGACCCCTGTCGGAGCGATTTCAAAATAAATTTGTCTTTTATTCCGTACAATCTTCGAAAATCTTTGCCATTCAACGGTCCTATCACCATGCCTCGCAGTCCCCGCTCAACTCGTAGTAGTCTTCGACACTTCAGTTCCGATTTAGACTGGGACATGTTGGATCAAAATACTGTATTACAAATCTCGCAGCGAACACTGAGCTTGAAGCAGCATTCCAGCTAATAAGACTAATTTTGGTTTGTAATTTCCTGCAATGTCTGTAGAATATTGTTGAGTGAAGGACGCGTTCACCATGAGGAAGGTGTGAAAATTTAGGTTAATTACTGTGTGTTCGCGTCTCCCAAGCTCAGCTCAGGTTTCGCGTCCCCAAGCGCTCAGCTCAGCTCAGTCTCATCGACCCCTGTCGGAGTGATTTCAAAATAAATTTGTCTTTTATTCCGTACAATCTTCGAAAATCTTTGCCATTCAACGGTCCTATCACCATGCCTCGCAGTCCCCGCTCAACTCGTAGTAGTCTTCGACACTTCAGTTCCGATTTAGACTGGAACATGTTGGATCAAAATACTGTATTACAAATCTCGCAGCGAACACTGAGCTTGAAGCAGCAAGCGAGGCTATTGTTCGTGGCGCAGTGCATTCTGGCCCAAAATGTGTTCGTGGCGCAGTGAATTCTGGTAAAAAGCGATCAAATCGAGATTTTTCCTAGCTTATATTTTTTTCTCATATATTTCTCTTAAATCCTGATTATGTTGCTGCTCACTCGCTACGCTCGTTCCGCAGCAATAATTAACAATTTTTCACCGACCCCAATAACTCGAACCCCCGCTAACTCGAATTGATTTTCGTTTCCCTTCAGAGTCCGAGTTAGCGGGGTTCTACTGTATAAGCATTAATCTTTTGCTTATGTCAATGCTCGCAGTTTTCACTTGACGCAAATAGGCCATTTGCACGATGGCGTCATTTGACTGCAACTACCAGAATTCATTTCGTTTTTCCTTTCTTATTTAAATTTTGTAATCCCAGTGCGGTTTAAGGACGTTCGCGCCAATTGTTTATGCGCATCCTTACTGCGCACGCAATTCATGTCGCAACGCCATGCAACGTCATGCACCAGCGCGCGTGCAAAGGAAGAAATCTATTCACATGAAGGGATGGTAGCCGTTGCGTTAACTTTGCTTTGATTTAACTCGCTTGGATAGTCGGTGACCCCCATTTTTTTCTTCATATATCACTTTCTTTACCGATTATCTACAGTTTGTGAAAAAAAGAAAAAAAATCTGTCTTGTAGAAGTTTGATTTTTTTTTTTTCATTTTTTTGTCCACGCGACGTCGAATTGCACTCATATCTCAGCTGTATGTTGTTTCCGAATGCCCTCTTTAAAGGGTTAACTTATTTAAAGATTGAAAACAGTTCGAATTATTTACGAATCAGGCCCACTTAGATAACATTTGAATATAATAGTTTCTCCCCAGCGATTCATCTTTGATATTGTTTAACTAAAAGCCATGGACACCATGTCATGTTACGAGGACTAACTTTTCAAAAACAGGGTATATTTCTACACACTATATCTCTTAAATCATTTCGGTGACCCCGAAACAAATCTGTCTTGTATAAGATTTTCGCGCGAACAAACAAAAAACTGAAGGATTCTGGTAGTTGTAGTCTTATGACGTCAACGTGCAAATGGCCTATTCTTATCGGCTTCCGCTTACCGTATTGATTCGATTAAGCGCCCAACCTCGAATAAGCTCCCATCTCGAATAAGCGCCCACCCTGTAGGCAGGAAAAGTTAATAAGCGCCCAGCCTCGAATAAGCGCCCACCCCACCCCTCTAGGAGACAGCACCAGAGAGTTCGCTAATTGACCTTAGTGACAATGAGATTGAAAGTGACAAAGTACTACTAAGAGACTTCCTCGAAGACTGAGCTTTCCGAAGTATTTTAAAGAAACTTTCAATGAAAAGTTAAAATTCTGCTTTAGTTTTGTTATTATTTTATTGTTTTGTTACAAACTAAACTTACTACTTGCTGAAATGGTGAAAATTTAATAAGCGCCCAGCCTCGATTAAGCGCCCACCTCAAATAAGCACCCACTCTCAAGGAGTCGAGGTCCAAAAATTTAATAAGAACCCAGGGCGCTTAATCGAATAAATACGATATGTTTATGTTTATGTTGCTTGCAAAAAACAGGCTTTAGCTGAAATAAAATGTGCGTGAAGATATAAGCTGCTTCAAATGGAACAAGAGGCTACCCGTAGCCTATACTCGCACCGGTAATGTACGTTACTTGCGGGGAACACTTACGTAACACAACAACAGGCAAATAAAACCAGAATTAGTTTCGCTTCTGCTTGCATGCGTGTGTATTCTTGTACCCAGATCTAATTCGATGCACAAATAAGAGACAAAAACAAAAAGAATAAAAAAAAACAAGAGGCTACACTGGTAGCCTATACTCATGCGCTTGCATAAGAAAGTTTTACGGTTTATTTAACTGGCTCACGCATCCCTTCCCTCTCAACGAATTTTGCGTGACATGTAAGTCTTGTTTTGTTTACATAATATCAGATATCATTTAAAGACCTCTTTCATAATAGCGGCCGATTTATTTATTCTTTTATATGTATGTTAATTAGCCTTACTGGCCTCGGTAACATGTGCAAAATTGAAAAGAAATTTTACTCTAAAATGAGGCCTGTGAGGCTAATTAACATACATATAAAAAGAATAAATAAATCGGCCGCCATTATGAAAGAGGCCTATTACGACTAAATTTACGACTGAATTTGAACAGGTTTTATAAGCATTTCTCCAAAACTAGCGAGGACACAAGGAAAAAGTCAATCACAAATTGATATCAACATAAATTCCCATCGAAAAATGTAATTTCTTTTCCGGCAAATTCCAAATGCAAGTGGCTTGACTCGGCTATTTGAAAACTAGAACGTGATTACGGGCACGCCGAAATCACGAGGTCGCGTGTCAACCAATCAGACTAGTGAAAGTCGTCCCGCGGGATACGAGAAACTTTCAAAAAACAATGCCATTTGTGACTACGAAAAGAAGCTCGACCGAAACCTAGACTCATGCCGCTGCGCGCTTTACCTCGTTGCCGTATCCGTCATGAGTAAACAGCAACAAACAATAAAACCCAAATTTGTTTCACTTTTGCTAGCAAAACGACGTCGATTACACCGAATCCCAAGTACCGTGGGCTCAAAATTTCTCGCAGTGCATGGGTGCGTATTCTCGTACCCAGATCTAACACAATACACGAAAGTAGATACGTAAACACGGAGGAAAACAAGGAAAAAAACGGAGGGCAATCCTTGACTCGTTGCCGTATCGGCACGAGTAATAATCACTGTGATGTATTTTTACCGTCCTTGATATTTATTTTTACTATACCTCACCAAGACCTTAGGGAACAACTCAAATATCTACGATTAGGAAAATGAGAAACGTTCAACGTAAAAGCCTTCTGCTCTTTTCCCAAGTTCTCTTGAGTAAAAAAAGCTATCGTGGATTTATTGTTTCTGTTTTACATGGCAGTTCACAACAGTTGGTTAAAGCTGGTAACAGTTGATTACAGCCGAGCGACCAGGTCTTGTTTTTACCGTCAGCCATTAACCCTTTAAGTACCAATCGTACATATTCGTACGAAAATCACTAGTAGTGATTTAAAGATCTTCAGCTTTCACATATCTACACAAATGATAGTAATGATCCCTTGTTAGGGCAAAGCGATAAGTTTCATAGCATTAACAACCAACTACTTGACTACAACTGTGGATTTCCGCTGCATATGGTTGTTCATTCGGCAGCAAATCCAGAAATGCCCGTTTTCTACTTCCCAGGAAAACAACAAGAAACGCACATCTTTGCATCAATTTCTTTTAATGAAAAAGTAACTCTAAATCCAAAAGTGTAGATTTGCAGCTAACTTCGAACCTATTCCTCTGCATCCACTTAGAAAAATTTCCATCAATATTTCAACAGACCGAGCAATTTCCATTCAATCAGAGCTATTCTTGCAAACTTATAACATCATTATGCACGACCGAAAGGAATTCTGGGTAATACGACCATACCGGCGGCATGCAAGTCTACCTACCTCTGTTTGATATATTTTTTAGAAGTGTCGAGCCACCCAGACCAACTGGCAAAATATTGCACCGATTGCATTCTTTAGAAGTCAAAAGTCGTCCAAATTGCCTTGGTAGGTCTCGAAATCTAACCACAGAAGGGCCAGAGAGACAACTTCACTCATGGACCGCCATGTTTTGCTACGGATACTTTTGGCGTTCCAGTCATAGTCAAATCATCTCTCACCTCTGATTTCTTTCAGACGTTTGCCTCTGCCCACCATTCCAGCTTAATGATGCCAGCCTTGGGGTTTCTGCAGTGAAAAATGACTCGAAAAAGCACTTATAAACCAAATTCTTATCAGATTCGAGTCCGTGTGATCCCTAATCGAACGAGCAACGGCTGAATACTGATGTCACAATGAAAATTCGAGCCCACGTTGATTTGAAACAGCGTATATTTTTATGTGAGCTATTTATATGCAGTCACGAAATTCTACAGATTGCCTAGCCCCACAAAACTGCTTTGGGAACCCAAGAAATTTGGTAACGAAAGGGTTAAAACTTAAATATTGGGCTGTTCGTTGCGGAGAGAGACGCAATCCTGTCAGAGCTCAATTAACAATTGGGCTACACAGAGAGTCTCTGTTCCATTTCATAAATAATTTCTCCACTGAGTTCGACAAAACTTGCACATAGCCCGTGGTACGAAAAGATAAGCTTACAAACTTGCTCATTTTAGCTCCTACAACCGTATAAATGGTGAGATCTTTCGGTTTCAATCCATTTCAAACAATGTTTAGGAACATTTCCAAGGAAGCATAAAGAATTTTACCATATTTCAAAGCCAATTATTAGAAGGCATTTTCAGAAAGTAAGGGCGTGTTTTATTGGGGACAACCGTTTTTGGTTGGTTTGGTTTATCAACATCCTCGTTAAAGGCTGCCCAAACAACACTTTCATGACTTCAATCTACCGGAAAAAAAACATTCACGGGGTTACACACCAAATGGGATTCCTTCACTCCGCACAAGTACAAAATAAATCTCATCCGCACCCTCACTTATCGCTGCTACAGGATTTGCTCCTCTTCTTTGTTGCTGAAATCTGCCCTTGATGAGCTTCGAAAGCGTCTTCTTCAGAACGTTTCCCCGCAAGGGATAATCAACTTTCACATTAATGATGTTATGAACAGAAACATTAACAAGTCAAACAACCATGTCTCCACTGTTCCTTAGAAGGATATTATCATCCTGCTACCTTATTTAGGTTTACATAGCAACCAAATCTCTAAACGTCTTAAATCTTGTGTATACAATTTTTACTCTTGTGTCAACCTTAAAATTATTTTTCAAAACACTCGCCGCATCAAATCTTTCTTCCCGTACAAGGACCGCTTAAATCGTTCTCAACAGTTTAAAGTTATTTACAAAGCTAGTTGTTGGGATTGTGAAGAATGTACATTGGTAAAACTAAACGACGGCTTCATGATAGAAAAACTGAGCATTTTAAGGCCCTCGCTAAGGATGACCGCACATCAGCCATTGCTGACCATGTCAACACCACTGGACACAACATCAAGTGGGATTATTTTGATATCTTAGCGTCCGGCAAAACTGATTTCCACTGTAAAATCAAAGAAACATTGTTTATTTAACAATTAGTTCATGCGTCAGCGTGCGTATGTCGAGATATTGAGCACGCGGGAAGATTGGAGAGCACGAAAGAGGCGTAAGAGTTGCACGAGGCGCAGCCGAGTGCAACTCTAGCCTCTTGAGTGCTCTCCAAACTTCCCAAGTGCTCAATATCTCGACATACGCACAGCTGCAGCATGAACTAATTGTTTTATAACATTATCAACGCGGTGTTTCTCGAAGTGTTAGTTTGCAGACGTCATTAGCGTGCTCAATAAGAATATGAAGCACGTTCGCGCTATTAAATTTGATTACGTGAAAATTCTAGCTATGTTATAAACAAGAACTGAAGCCAGCTTTTAATACAAACGTCAGTAGCGAGAAGCTGATAGTAGTAGGAATAGGCCGCTTCTGACGCATTTCATTGAATTACCGTTTAATTATCGATCATTCACATTAATTTAACGAGAAAATGGTCCGTTCACACGTTCACAACTCGCGAGTCACGAGTCATATGCATAACGCATTTTCGTTAAATTATCGATCATTCACATTAATTTAACGATAAAAGATAATTCACAACTCGCAAGTCACGAGTCATGAAGACTATCCCAAAGAGATACCACTCAAGCAACACTGATGAATTGGATATGGAAGAGAAAAATCGCCACTGCCTAAAGAAACCACCGCAAAGAGATACCACTCAAGCAATGTTAGTGAGGAATTTTTATATGTAAAAAATGGAATTAAAGAAATAAAAAGGACTAATAAAAGCAAATGGATGTTCAAGAAATAAAACAAATTATTTATGATACCATCTACCTCATTTCAGACGCGTACGACATTAATGATGAGGATGAATTTGAAGTTGAAAAGGCAGAAAACCGAATTCGAGACTCTTTTCTACGTCAAGGAAAGACGATGAAACAATTTCTTCACTATCTCGAAAAAGCTGATTATTATGAAGGGTATTATCTGGGGGCACAATTGGATGCGGTGGTTGAATTGTTATCCTGTTTTAATTATTGTAAGCATGACTTACGGTTATACGTTTGTGATAGTTGCTGGAGATCGAGAAGTTTGTTCCACAGACGTAATGTGAAATTTAGAAAAACTATAGAAATATTTAATGAAATAAAGAAAAATATGTATAATGAACTCAGAAAGAGAAAGTGGAAGTCTGTGTTGGGTGAACTTATATACATTACAAGAAACAAAAATCAATAGAACATGCTGTATAATAAATTTCATCTCTAAAAACTAGAGATGAAAATGGAATTAAAGAAATAAAATATACTTAATAAAAGCAATGGAAAAGCATTCGAAAAGCACACTCAAAGAATTGCAATTTTTAGCAAAAGAGATGAAAATCAAGGGATATTATCTAATGCGGAAAGCAGAATTAATTGATGCGCTAGATGCTGTTGAAAGACAAGAGCCTGTGAAACCACCAAAGCGTAAAGTTTTACATTGTTATCATGGGAGAAATAAATACAATTGTAAAGATTGTTCAGGAGCAAGGATTTGTGAACACGGTAGACAAGAGTATATTTGTAAAGAATGTGGTGGAAACGGTATCTGCATTCATTGGAACATCAAGTACTATTGTAGAGAATGTGGAGGAAATGGTATCTGTTTACACGGTAATAATAAATATTACTGCAAAGAATGTGGAGGAAAGGGAATCTGTAAACATGGTAAAAACAAACGATATTGTGTTGAATGTGGTGGAAAGGCTGTCTGTAATCATGGTAAAAAAATCGGTAAATGTAAGGAATGTAAAGAAGAGATACAACGACGGATAGAGGAATATGCTAAAAATGAAGAAATTGAATTGAGTGATGAAAGCGAAGATTAAAAAACTGTAATTATAATTTCAACTCGCGTTTCACGAGTTGAAAAAATTGTCTTAAAGAAATAAAATACACTATATAACAAACATGCAACTGACAAGTCTTTCAAATCTCCGCAAAGAAAATATTACTTTCCACGAAGCTGTAACATACACGGTGAAAAACACCGATTCAGAATATCAAAGGATTAAGATTGAAACCAATTATCCTAATAACAAGAAAGGACCGCTAGTTATCGAATCACCATTTCTCTTCAGTTTTGGAGTGAATGAAAGAAAGGATAAAGTAACTAACGAGGTAGTCGGTTACTCTATTCCGGTTTGTTTATGGAGTAAAGAGAAAGAACCGACAGCAGAAGAAAATGAGTTTTTTAAGTGTTTGACATTTCTCGAAGATATTTGTTTTGAACATTTAGAAGACACGTATGGTCCGGAAATAGCGAATAAATTAAGTCAGCTTTTATATTTCAAGAAAGGTAAGACTGGTAAGAAACATGAAGCAAATTCGCCTGTATTATATGCTAAACTCATGTATTCGGAAAAGTCAGATAAGATTTTATCGCTATTCACAGCGAAAGGAAATCAAAAACCGGATCCGCTCGACTATCTTAATCAATATTGTAAAGTCAAATTAGCTTTGATAATCGAAAGCATTTACATCAGTGACAGCGTCGTTTCAATACAGATGAAAGTTCACGAAGCATATGTTAAACCGCTAAAACAGAGACAAGCGTTGTTAGCAATAGAAGAAAGCGAAAACGAAGACGAAGATTAAACTTTAATAATTTTCAAGTCGCGTTTCACGACTTGAAAATACGTGTTCATTGAGCTGAAACGTTGTCACGTTCAGCGAAAAAAAAAAACCGATGATGTCATCAAATAACCAGTTGAAAGCGGTTTCAACCGGTTGAAAATAAGCATGAGGCAATAGCAACAAAGGCTTAACACACCATTTGAAGCAAAGATGGACAGCGACAGGATGCTTCATGATGTTAAGCAAACTTTCAACCAACTTCAGGTAAAATACCCTCGAATTCAACAGCATCTTCGAAAATGTTATGCTGAAATTCAAGAAAAAGAAGAAGCGTCTACAAAGAAGCTGACAAACGATGAAAAGAAAGAGAAAATCAAGGCGCTTTTGAAGACAACCGTCAACATGAAACATTTGAACGAAACCTTCGGTGGTTTAATTGATAAAGGTGCAACCACAGTGAAGGGACTGAAAGAGCTTTTGAAGGATCTAAATGAGGCTGGCTTATCTTATAAGAAGAAGATGACAGCATTTGCAGCGCGACAGGGAAAGTTACTGAAACAAGCAAGAAAACAACTTACACAGCGTGAGTGTAAAGAAGTTCAAGAATCATGTGGTTTTACAATACGGTATATTAATTTTTTAATAGCGCTTAGCGATCTATTTGAAGTGTATCCGAGACTACAATATTGTGCTTTACCAATCCGTACATTTATGTCAAATTTGAAAACTATTAGAGAGGTTTGTGAAGAAGAAAGTATCTTCTGGAAACACGTTTCTTAAGCAGTTATCAAAGGTCAACTGAGAAACAGCGTTGCTTATTTTTGTGAATTTAATTAACTGAGAAACAGCGTTGCCTATTTTTGTGAATTTAATTAACTGAGAAACAGCGTTGCTTATTTTTGTGAATTTAATTACCAGAGTTACAGCGTTGCTTATTTTTGTGAATTATTTAATTACCAGAGTTACAGCGTTGCTTATTTTTGTGAATTATTTATTAGCCATGAAACAGCGTTGCTTATTTTTGTGAATTTAATTACCAGAGTTACAGCGTTGCCTATTTTTGTGAATTTAATTAACTGAGAAACAGCGTTGCTTATTTTGTGAATTTAATTACCAGAGTTACAGCGTTGCCTATTTTTGTGAATTATTTATTAGCCATGAAACAGCGTTGCTTATTTTGTGAATTTAATTACCAGAGTTACAGCGTTGCCTATTTTTGTGAATTATTTATTAGCCATGAAACAGCGTTGCCTATTTTTGTGAATTAGTTAACTAGGTTAACTAAGTGAAAATAAAATGAAGTGAAAATGAAATGATGACTCACTCTTTGTGTTTCATATTTTATTATACGACTTGTATAATAAAATTCACACGCATGCGCATACACATGTTGAAGGATTCACGTTATGAATATTCTCTCATATTTCTCTTCAATCCTTTCATTATTGCTCGCGCATGTACAAAGATCACTAATCATATCATCGATTAATCTCATTTCGCCCACAAACGAATCGTGATCGAAATGTTTTCCTCGCATGCAAGAACGTAAGTCAATCAATACTTTCTGATACGTTGTATATGCATGTTTACTCATTTCAATCCTTCGATTATAATTCTTGTAATCGGTGTATGTTTTCAATAACAATCCCGCACCGGCAATAACTCCTAACGTAACCGGGTTTAGCGTAACTCCGCCTGCTATTGTACCGCTCGCGATAAGAAATGAACTACTTAGTTTACAGAATAGATTCATCCGCTTGAACCGTCTATAAGTCTTTTTATAACACCACCACTTCTTATGATAAAATCTGTAAAGAGCCTTAATCTCCAACAGTCTCTCCTCACCGATCGAAGTATCGATGTGATTGAACGTGAAAATATCTCGCTTATGTTTCATATTTTAAAACTTTATTTATTTTTTAAATATAGTAAAATGAAGTTTATAAACTATGATGTGGGTGATGATATAGTTACAAATTACAAGCAATTACATTCTTTCATGCCAGATCAAAATTTTAGAATGTTGATTTGCGGACCTTCCGGTTCAGGAAAAACAAATCTTTTACTTGATATGATTTTTCGTTTACTGTATTATGACAAGGTATATCTGTATGCGAAAAATTTAGACCAATCAAAATATCAGTTCTTATTAAGAAAATTTGACCCGATCAATCAAGATGCTGGTTATGAAGTGATAGAAATATCTCCAGAAGATATTATACCGGTATCTTCATTATCGGATGAAAACCAAAAAATAATTATATTCGATGATTTTGTGTGTGAAAAGAATCAAAATCCGCTGATTGAATATTTTATCAATGGTAGACATAAAAATTGTAGCGTTATTTATCTTTCACAAAGTTATTATAAGACGCCAAAAGATATACGGTTAAATTGCTCGCATTTCTGCGTTTTCGAATTTCCGAGTAATAACGAAATTTCTATGTTTTGTCGTGAAGTTAACGTTGACAAGAAACAATATGAGATGGCCACAAAAGATCCATACTCTTTTCTCTATATCGACAAACCAAAGAAAAGAGTATTAAAAAATTTTGATGAAAATATAATCTAGATTATATCCAGAAACAAAATGAGCTATTCAAATGGAATGTTACCGGATTCTTTCAGGTATCAAACAGGAGGTGGGAAACAAGGATTACCCGGTGTCGGATTTAAATTAACGCCTTCAGGTAATTACGATATTCAAAACAAAAGGTTGGTGAATATAGATAATCCGATCGACCTGAAGGATGCCATTAATTATGGTACCGCTAAAACACACTTTCTGAACTTGGATGGAAGTACGCATATGACCGGTGATTTAGATCTTCGAGGGAACAGATTGATTCTTCCTGGAGAGATCGACATGAACAGAAAACTAATCACAAACATGGACACGGATGAAGATAACGATTTATCCGCTGTCAATATGATAACTCTGAAAAAATTTCATCCTAACACTCCTGAACCTACGCATGAGGTTGTGAAAAATATCGATCTAAAGCAACGTTTCAATGTTATCCATTCGAAACAACAATCATATGCTTTGCTAGGAGCAAATTATAACAATCTTGTCTCTTACAACGATGTCAAAAATATTTTCTTATCCCGCAAAGAGATGTTTCCGATGGAGACTAGTTTAGATATGGGAAACAATACGGTTTACAATGTAAAGGACCCGACGGTCGCTGACCAAGGAGCTAATAAAAGATATGTAGACACCGAGACAACTAAAAAGCTTTCTTTGACAGGTGGAACAATGACCGGTATCTTGGATATGAACAATATACACATCAACAATATAGCAACACCGACTCTTAATCATCAAGCTACACCAAAATCTTACGTCGATAGAAATCTTAGACTCAGGATAGGAAATGTGGTAGTTCATATGAACGAGGTAGAAGAAAAGCTCAAAAAATATGTTGACGAATCACATATCAGTGACTCATCAAATTTGAAAGATGAGTTCCGGTATATAATGGAAAATGTTGACGAAAGCTCATCCGAGCATGATATTACCGTCACCGGAATAGTCGATTTGGTGGAGTCACCGCATACACTAAACAGAAAAGTTTACAGTCTTTTATTACACAAGCATCCACTAAATAGCTACGCATCAAGAATCGGTTTTAATATGTATAAATTACCAGAGGGAGAATATACCGTTTGTATCGAATTTATCCCACCTACGATGAGCGGTGTTAGCGTCGATGTTCAATCGACTTCTCTCAACATAAATAAACAATCGACAAAAAACTTTACTAATTACAGTCGAAGCATTATCAATCTACATAAGTGGAAAATTTCACCACCGGAGTATATTAGGGTTGATCTAAAATGTAGCGGTTCGCCAACATCAGCTTCGCAAGCTCAAGCTTACCTTATAATTTACGGAATAAAAGGATACCACTCAGATGTACCGGCCAGTGTTTACGACACTCCTTATATTTTGGAAGGTGGGAAATTGCTAATGCAGACCACACTCGATATGAATAATCACACAATTATCAATTCACCATCGCTTGCGATGAGCGGCGGTGTTTTTGTAATTAACGGTGTTTACAATAAAACTGCAAACCAAACATTTGCTCTATTTTCAGGAGAGGAAGAAGTTATAGTTCCTGTTAATTGTAAAATTGTAAAATGTTGTATTAACATCCTCGATACACTCCAAACATACCCTCCTATTTTTGTGATGATAAACAACGGATTAGGACGAGGAAAGGGTGGAAAGAAACAATCTTATGACATGAATGTCGTTTTGATTGAGTGTGATACATTTCGAGTAAGAATACGAAGTGATCAGGATACTACCCCAGCAATCAATAAATGTTTGGTAAGCCTTCTACTTGAACCGATCTCTTAAGTTTCTCATAAAAATTTATTATACGCTACGTATAATAAATTAGACGATCTTTCACACAGTAGATCTTTCAGATCTGTTCAAGTGCTTCTACAACCTCTCTAGCGATCTCTCGAGATTCTTTGAGCCATTTAGGAGATAAGATATGTTCATTTATAAAAGAAACAAGAAAGAAAATACTTGCGATCATTATTTTATAATTAACATTTTAAAATTTAAAATCGATACATCTAATAAAATGAGTTTACTTAAGTGGAAAGAACTTGCAAAACGAAAAACCGAGTTGGGGAATAAGATTAACTTTGTTCACGAAACGTTGACAAAGAAAAAATTAGGTGAGGAGACAGATCAATTAGCTTATGAAAAAATTTTTAAACCGATAACATCAAAATTAGATGTACATGTGCAACATGCGAAGCCATCACAAAGGAAAAAACAAAGCGGTAAAGAATTATTAACAGGAATTGATTATTATCCTGATGTAGATCCGTATGAAGAGATGGATGTAGAAGGTTTAATCGATTTTGGTGAAGAAGTTTTACCACAAGATGCGAAGCCAACAACATCATCACCATCTCCACCATCTCCACCGCCGGCATATTCACTTGGTGAATATATGCACAACCAACAACAAAGAGCTCTGGAAGAGAAAGAAATATTTGAAAAATACGGTTTACCTATTATCGAAACTACCGATCAAGCACCGGAAGAGATGCTTGAAGCGTACGATACCGCAGTAAAAGATCTAGGAAAAGAAAAACGAAAATTAACCAATTTAATCAATAAATCGAGAGATCCTGAAGAAAAGGAAACTCTCAAAGAATATAGAGAGCATTTGCAAAGAGAAAGTTCCGTAATTACAGTGAGAAGAGATAAATTAAAAAAGACAGGTAAAGGGCTTAGGAGAGGCGGAAACTTAACATTTTTCAGTAATCCTAAAGATCTTGTCAAAAAACTCGAAGTAATAGTAGGTGAAATTATAGCCGGTAATACGAATATTGAGATGCGTAATACCGGAGTTGCGATTTTAGACGAACTTTTGAAAAATAATATAATCGATAAAAGACAGGCTAAACAGATTTACAAGAGTTATTTTAAATATTAAAAAATATTACTAATATCTAATAAAATGGATAGAGAAATAGTGTTGTCATCATATTCAGTTAAATCAAAAGGTAACAACAGACCTGGAGATTTCACAACAAAATTTTATCAACCGATTGTTTTGGATCAAAATGCAGAATATGCTATCGGTCTTAACAGAATTATCAATATGAGTTTTACATGGTATAACATTAACGCTGAACGTAACAATCAGCTAATCAGATACAGCTCTGATGGTGGAAAAACGTTTCGCGACATTACTTTCCCAGGTGGAGTTTGGAATTATAAAGAGTTTAATAATCATATCCGAAAAGAAACTGTAATAAAACACCCTGAAAAAGAAAAAGATGAGTTTCCAATCAACCTGGTTTTTAATAACGCAACTTTTAGAGTGGAAATAACGTTGAAAGAAAATTATCAACTCGATCTAACACCGAGTAACTTTAACGAACTGATCGGTTTTGACAAAACAATTCTGAAGGAAGAGATTAACATTGGTCCTAGAGTACCAAATTTAGCTCAAGATACTGAGATGTTGAACGTTCATTGTGATCTGACAAACGATTCACTCGTTGACGGTATAAAAACAGATATCATCTATTCCTTTTCAACATCTGTTCTGAAGGCCTCATATAGTTTTTCAATTGAACCGATGAGAGTAACATATAATCCGATAAATACGAACACAATAAGCAATATTCGAATCTATATCACAGATGGAAAAAGAAATAAGGTCAACCTAAACGGAGCAGATACAGCTTTTTCTTTAATTTTAAAAAGATTATAATGTGAATGTAATAATAAAATGAAAAGTTACGAATTTACACGTTTTTATAACCCGAAGATGGGGAAATTTGTTTACAAACATAAAGGAACAGGTGTCATTGTCGATAATATTTTTAAACCAATGAGGGCTGTAGCAAAAGCAGTTTTCAATAAATTAGCGAAACCTATCGCGAAAAAAGCGTTGGAAGCAGGAATTTCTCATACAGGTGAAAAACTAGGTAAAAAAATCTCTGAAAAATCTGGCGATCTGATAATGAAAAAACTAGCAAAAATGAGAATATCTTCACCAAAAGATACTAAAACAAAACAACCCACAACGGCGACTTCGTATAGAAGACCTCCATCAAAACATATCGAAGATACTGATACGATATTAAATAGATTAATATCAGGTAACGGTTTAAAAAAGAAAAAAAGATAAAAAATAATATAACTCTATAATTAAAAAAGATGGCTTTTCGATCAAGTGATTATTTAGAAAGATATGAAAGGGTAAAATTTAAACCTGATGCTATAATTAGAACACCAGCTAATGGTCAACACCAGGTAAAAGGTGGTTATAAGTTTACAGTCAATGATAGATCAACGTTTTACGACTGGTATAACGCTCGTTTTGAAGTACGATATCAGCTACAGAAATTAGCAGACGGTGCTGGTTATGCAGCAGCTGATAGAATAACAGTTATTAACGGTTCTCATTCATTAATTAAACACCTAAAGATTAGATCTGGAGGTAAATTGATTTATGATTCAGATGATCTGCATAAAGTTACTTTTGTTAAAAATCTGTTAGAATACTCTGACGACTTCAGTAGATCGGTAGGAAAGAGAAGTTTCTGGTATTTGGATACTGATGCAACAACCGCTAACACTAATACAGGATTTGAAGCTAGACGGTTACAAACTCAAGCGGTTCAAAACAATGGTAATGGCGGCGCTAAAAACATTAGTACGATTATTCCTCTGAATCGTTTTTCTTTTTTCGAAGAGTTGGAAGATAAGATGCTTGTTCCTATGCAGCTACAGTTTGAGATAAGGTTGCAAGATGATGACGAGCTAATTCATATGGCTAACGGTGTAGATGCTGGAAGAGTTGTTGTGGATAGGTTTGAACTTTACGTTCCGAAATTAGAACCTAAACTCTCTCTTTACGACAAATTTGTCAGCTCTTTTTTGAAAGAAAAACAATGGAAATATTTAGTCGATATGTATAGCCAATCAGCTCCAACGAGAGTATCAGGATTTTTTCAAATAACACCTAGTGCTACCGATGTTAAACATGTTTTTGTTTATCTGAAAAGAGCCGACCCACCAAATGATGATAAAGCAGAAGATAATCCGTATCTTATGAACACTTTCAAATTAAATGAGGCAGATAATAACTCATCGCTAGCAACCTGTAAATTAGAGTATGGAAAATCGGTTTTTTACCCTGAATTACAGTATGATGTTGAAGAAAAAGCGCTGATATTTGATGATGTAATGTCTTATGCAATGAGGTTAAATGATTACAACACAGGTACTCAGCTGAATTTATCCAATTATAACTCTCTCTATCCGCTAATTTATTTCGATTTAACTTATCAATCTGAAAAAATAACAAGAGATCCCAAACCGCTAGAGTTCCATTATACATTGAACACAGCTGCAACTGCAAACTTTAACGTACATGCGATAGTTTTGTATGAAAAATTAGCAAAAATAGACAAGGTTGGAAATGAGTTGATCATTGTGTAACCGCGTTGCGTAAATTCATTTTAAAAAACAATTTTGTATTTTACAATACTAAATACAAAATGACAACATATCATCCTTACAAAGTAAGTTTAACAGAAGGTCAGAAAGAAAAACTTGCAAGAGCATATAAAACAAGCAGCCCAATCACGATTAGATTAACGAAGTCACAGACAAGTGGTAACGATGAGTTACTGCTAACAGCTACTCAGATCAATAGGATCAGTAAAGCGAAATCGCTTGGAAACGGTGTTGAGATAAAAATATCGAAAACACAGATTAGAAAAGTAATGAGGGAGGGTGGTAGTCTGTTCAGCGCTATTATACCGCTAGCGAAATCGTTGGCACCGACTATAGCTAAAACACTCGGTTTATCGGCGCTTGCCGGATTAGCAAGTGAAGGAGCAAGTCAAATTGTTAAAAAGATAAGTGGTAACGGTGTCGGCGGTCAAAGCGGTGGTTTCCTCATCCCGCCAGATAAGATTAAACAACTGATCGATTATAAACATTTACTGACAAATAAACAGAAACAAGAAATTCTGAGCGCTCTTCAATCGGGAGGTCGAGTACTAGTAAAGCCGACAAAAACACAATCTGGAGGAGCGTTGGGAACGATATTAGCTAGTATCGGTATTCCGCTAGCTATTGAGGCGTTTAAAAAATTGACCGGATCTGGTGCACCCAGAATGGGTAGACCCAAAGATGGAAAAGGGGCACCGCGATTAGGAATGAGTGGAAATCCTTATGATCCACCACCTCCATTCTATGGTCGATGGGGAAAAAATACTTTCGGTATGGGAACCAAAAAAAAGGGAAAAGGGTTACTTTTAGGACCGAACAGCCCATTCAACAGCATACCGTTAGTAGGGGCACTCTTGTAAAGAGTGTAAATGTAAAACCTAAATTTGTAAACAAACCGCTGAGTAATGTTGAACTGATGAAGTGGATTTCATACCTTAGAATTCCTAATTTCAAAGGGATATATTCAAGGGATGAAGTTATGCCTAAAAATCATAGTCCATGTATTATTAATCTCGATTCGCTTGAAAATGCCGGAACTCATTGGGTTTGTTGTGCACCATCTCACGATAGATCTGTCGTGTGGTATTTCGATAGTTTTGGTATGGGTTATCCTGAAGAATTTGCAAGTGCCGGGAAACAGATAATCTATAATTCAAGTCAGTATCAAAACATAAAAAGCGTCCTTTGCGGTTATTATTGCCTTTATTTCCTTCATCAATGGTCACTCAAGAAAGATTTTTATGATATCTTACAACCGTTTAGTTTAACAGATACTATGTTCAATGAAAAGTTCATTAAAAATTATTTTATGTAATTAAAATTAAAAAGTTTTATTATACAGAACGTATAATAAAATGGAACCGATAGGAGATATATATTGCGTCAAGGAACAGAAACATACAGGTAACGCTGAACCGTCCGGTTATGAGATAGCCTCAAACGGTAGGGTATATATATGGTGTAAGTGCGCTAATGTTAATTGCGGAATCAAGAAAACCCGTTTCGTTAAGAAATCCCATTTCGATAAGATTTCGGGAAACTAGTTCAGCCCGCCTCAGGGGCGGGCTTTCTTGATGTGGAAGGTAGCCATAGTCTTGGAGAGATTGCTATGAAAACCGGTATGAAAGGTCTTTACAATTTAGCAAAAATAGGAGCGTCAAAAGCCGTCAAATCAGACTTTGTAAAGAAAAAGATTAAATCAGGTGTTAATAAGTATATCGATCAGGCTTTGGACAGTTTCACGGGAGACTTATCGAAAAGATTCGATCCGCTTCACCGCGGTAGCGGTTTCGACATTCATAAAGCGATTTTAAAACTTCCGAAACCAAAAGGAGGATGGACATTACCTAATCATAAATATACAGGTCCAGGAAATCCGATACGTGATCAGGTAGATGCAGATTGGGAAGAAACAGGTAAAATACTGAAAGTTTACGATCAACCGACAGGAAGAACGGATGCTGTATCGATGCAACATGATGTTGATTATACCGTCTGTGCAAATAAACCGGATCCTCGAAAATGTAAAAATGAAGCTGATAGGAAAATGGTGAAAGCCTTGGATAGTATACCATACAGTGAAAGACAGTGGGGTCATGCGCTAGCAAGAAATGTAATAGATACGAAACAAAAACTTGGACTGGGCGTTTCAAAAAACGGGAAAAGCCGTCGAGTAACTACATGGTGACGTGGCAAGAAAAGTTAGCTGATGAGTTGCATAAACCTATAAGACGAAAGTTTACTCGGCGGCGTGTTATTGTTAATGGTATCGATGAGATATGGTGTTCTGACCTTGTTGAGATGCAGAAATTAAGTAAGTGGAATAAGGGTTATCGGTATCTTCTTATGGTGTTAGATATTTTCAGTAAATACGGTTGGATTGTACCGTTGAAGAATAAAATGGGAGAGACCGTTACAGAAGCGTTCAAAACAATATTCAAAGAAGGAAGAAAACCGAAAATGTTATGGACTGATAAGGGTAAAGAGTATTACAATAAGAATATGAAAGAACTGTTAGATAAAAATAAGATAGTGATGTATTCGACAGAGAATGAAGAAAAATCTAGTGTTTGTGAAAGATGGAACCGTACGATAAAAGAGAAAATGTATAAACAATTTACCGTTCAAAACAATACCGTGTATTATGATGTGTTACCGAAGATATTGAAAGAATATAATAATACAAAACATCGAAGTATTGGGATGACGCCTGTGGAAGCGTCAAAGAAAAAGAACGAAAGTGCTGTTTACTTAAATCTGTATGGTAAGAAGAGACGAACAGCTACGCATAAACCGAAATTTAAAGTTGGGGATAAAGTTCGAATATCGAAATATAAACGTCCTGTTTTCGATAAAGGTTACACACCGAATTGGACTGAAGAGATTTTTACTATCGATAAGATTCAATACACTAATCCGATAACTTATAAAATAAAGGATGAGATGGATGAGGAGATAACGGGTACTTTTTATGAACAAGAGTTACAGAAGGCTAAGCAGACCATCTTTCGTATTGAGAAGGTGATTCGACGAGATGCTCGAAAAGGTAAAGCGTTGGTGAAGTGGAGTGGTTATCCTGAAAAATTCAACTCTTGGATAGATCTGAAAGAATTGAAAGACTTGTAATGAAGATCTCTTCTTTTTTTTCATTTCATGTATTTCATATGAAATGAAAAATCATGCGAAGCTATTTTGTTTTATAATGTCCATACGCAAGTGTGTGAATTCTATCAGGTTGTATTATTCTCTTATCATCATCTGCTGAAAGAGCGATCTTATTCACCTCTTCCGTAAATAATTCATGTTTACGACTCCTTATGGTATACATCTTTCGGTACTGTTTTCCACCACTAAATAAACATCTCTTATAATCATCGAATTTAATGCTTTTATCTCTTACTGACTTCGTTACTCCTTTACACTTCTTCTCCTCCTTTCCCTCATACATCTTATAACTGTAAAGTTTCGACCTCAACCCTACAAATTCTTCTATTATTTTACCACCAGCTTCATCCTTGAACATTCCCACCACTTTCTTATTTACTCCTTGTTGTATACCTGACGGATGATCTTCTGGAAAATTACTCGTATCAAACTTGGCAACTACATCATCACTTATATCTTTGTAAAAGTCTTTTGTTTCAATCTCATATGCTAAGCTATCCGTATCAGTAAATAGTAGCTTTGCTTTTTCACCGTACTTTGGTTTGATGTAGTTATAATGAAAATCGTACATTAGTGTTTTACTCAGATCGAGGATACACATACCGATATATACCGGTTTGTTGAATACAATTTTTATCTTTTTCATGTCGACTGCACATAAATTTTCTGAGAAGATGGTGCAGTGTTTGAAGTTGGGTCTTACTACAAGCCTCTTTGCTTTCTTTTCCGAATTGACTAGACGTATATCCACTCTGTTACGGATGTTTTCCATCGTTTTTCCAAAGACGGAATTATTCATAAGTTTGAAAAATTCCTTTTCAAACTCATTTTGAGCTTCTGCACGCAAGCGTGTGTTTAAATCAATGTACTTTTTCATCCAATCACTCTCTTCAAATTTAATACCTCGATGAATCTTTGTGATTTTCATCCCCAAACTCTCATATAGTTTGAGATTTTCATAGTGAAGAATGTATTTCTTTTTATCATTCAAGTTAGGTATTAGTTTCTCCACTTTGTTTACCTTCACCCTCTCTGGAGCGAGAGGGTAGTCATTATGAAGGTCATGCAACTCTTTCGGATACTCAAGATCAACCTCGAGTATACACGGTATACCGTCATTTCTCCAATTAACCAATTCATGATCGCTCATCCATTCGAAAGCACCTGTAGGTAATTTCTTACACATAGCCCAACCGTAAAGGTTATTCGCATCGAGATATACATCAAATGTGTTAGACTTACTCTCATCATACTTTTCTTCCATGTAGATGTTGTTAGCTTTACCATACCTGTTTGAAATCATTGAAATACCTCCTCTTATCCCTTTTTCAAACAATAGTAACATATCTGGATCAGTCAAAAGTTCAAGTTTGACACCTGTGCATTTTAATAACGCATCCCAAGACAATCCTGGTGCAGTATAATACCAAGCTGGATCAAGGTCATAATTGTTAATGCAAAGTTCACGAAAGTTTTCAAACACATCGCATAAAAGTAAAACATCCGACTTGTTGTAGAGATTGTGATAGTCTCTTAACGTCTTCATTTCAAACGTACTCCACACCTTTTGCGCATGTTCATAATCTTCGTCAGAAATACCTTCCCCACTTAGTTTGGAAAAGAATTTATCTTTCGGTGGTAATTGTGTTTCGTTTAATCTGTCGAGGGAGTCCATGTATTCATAAGGATATACACCTTTTCTCAACATCAACTCAAACTGTTCACCGCTAAAAAACTTGCCTGTGTTTTTGAACTTATCCTTTGATGCACTCTTGAGATTTGAAACCAATTTATTCAAACTTGAGGCCATAAAGTTGAAACTGTCAACAAATCGTATTTGTCGTTTTACATCCTTTTCCTTACCTTCCTTATCGATATACGTGTCAACCTTTATTTCTTTCGTGAAACTAATGTATTTTTCTTCATTTTGTGGAATACAATTTATATCACCTTCACTAACACCAAGATTTTTGATAAATAGATGTGCGTCATACCCACACAAGTTGTGAAAGAAGACAGGAATAAATTTCGCTTTCTTACATTTTAGGTTGCAATCGTTATGCGCTGCGCCACGAAATCTTCCAGTATAATGACAATGATCGCGTACTTTTTTATCATCTTTTGCAAATTCACCTTTACAGATCCAGCACCTTGTTGCTCTTTCAAACTTACGTCTCTCTTTTTCGTTATAAATCATCTTCTTTGGGAATTTAAACTCGTCATATATTCTCTTGGTTTCACATTCCAACATATCCATAAATTTTTGACTTACATCTTCATCTTCAGAGGTTGCTGTATATTCAACAAGTTTTGAGTAGTTGTCATCAAAATTACACTTTATGAAAAAGCAAAAACTTGACTGTTTATGCTTTTGTATCTTCTTTGTGTAACTCTTTTCTTCTTCTTCTTCTTCTTTAGCAATCGGTTCGATGATTGACTCAGAATCTGCTATGATGGTGAATTCTAAAGGTATTTTTCGATTATGGTTTTTAAATGAAATAGACGATCCTTCCCTCGGCATTTCAATTTTAACAGCTTCTTTTTCTCTACAGTATTCAATATGTTTATCTAACAATTCTTCTGTACCGAAAGGGATGAGACATCTTAAGCAAAAATACTTTTTATGCTCTTTCTTTGATAATTGACTTGATAACAGTCTACTCATATTCTTTATGAGGCAATAGTGTTTCTTTTCACCTTCAGAAATGAGTAAGAGGTTTATTTTATCTTTGTCTTTACATGTGTGTGACTCACTTATTTTCAGAGTGTAAACTTCACCTTCATAACCAAAAACGTTAACACCTACTGTTGGGTTTTGTTTTTCAAAACGATCAAGATCCTTCAATTCGAATGGAAACTCGAGTCCATCCCAGTTTAATTTTTCAGACTGTTTCCTTAATATTTTCGTTATACGTTCACCATCTCTAGTTACCGGATTTAACGCTCTTGTGATGCACCATTTAAAACATTCATCGTCATCGTTTTGCATGTTTATTATTGCCTTTTTCTTTGAGAGAGTAGGTGGGAGCTTTATGTAGGAGGATCCGCTCAGCGGTTCATACTTTACTGTATGGAGTTCCAAAGCAATGATTGAATCAAATATCCAATTACTACCTCGTTTTTGATATGCTGCTAAACTCTCTAACACTTTACCCGTCATTTTTTGATAGAGATCGTCAAGGTTAGTACCTTGAAGGTTTATTTCAACCTTTGAAACAAAATGCCCAGTTACATACTCTACATCACCGGTTGCTATATTTGTTTTCGACATGGTACACTTTAGGATTAATTTCAACTTTATGTTGCGGTGTTCGTTTAGGAACTGAAGTATAGTTGGTTTTACAGCTGACAAGAATGTTTTTGGACCATACCCCTTAACCCCATCAATAGTATATTGCACGGCAAACTTTTTCAAAGCTGACTTCCTCTCTTCAAGCTTGAACGCGCTTGTTTGTTTAGGCTTTAAATTTTCTAAAGCCACTTGAAGTGATTCTCTCTTTGAAATCCACTGTTTTTTCTGTTTGTTATTCTTTACCTTTTTCTTCACCTTTTGGAGTTTTTTCTTGATTCTTTTGATCTGTTTGACTTTTGCTTTATCATTCACCACTTCAACAGGTGAAGGCATTTCAAAGTTCTTTTCTTCTCTTTTCTGTCTGCGGGTTTGTTTAGTTTTCAACTGATAAGGTTTTGGTTCTGCTTTTCGTGGAGGTGGGGGTGGTGTTTGTTCTCTTTCCCTTGGAGGTGGTACTTCTTCTTCATCTATAAAATTAACGATACCGCGTTGTGGTACTTCTTCATCATCTATAAAATTAACAATACCGCGTTGTGGTGGAACAGTAGTATTGGTAGCTAGCCGTTGTCTTCTCTTTTTAGAAAGCCTCTTCTTTTTAGGTTTGTCATTCTCTTCCTTTTGTGATTTAATAGTACTTTCGATATTTTCAACTAGTTCTTTCTTACTCCAACGTGAATAATTTTTCAAACCGTTTTCACGCGCAATTACCCTAAGCTGTCTTACAGTTTTTGAATCCATCTTATTTTCATTACACTCAAGATTTCTTTAATTCCATTTTTAAAAAAAATTCCTTACCTTAACCTAACAGTGTTGCTTGAGTGGTATCTCTTTGCGGTGGTTTCTTTAGGCAGTGGCGATTTTTCTCTTCCATATCCAATTCATCAGTGTTGCTTGAGTGGTATCTCTTTGGGATAGTCTTCATGACTCGTGACTTGCGAGTTGTGAATTATCTTTTATCGTTAAATTAATGTGAATGATCGATAATTTAACGAAAATGCGTTATGCATATGACTCGTGACTCGCGAGTTGTGAACGTGTGAACGGACCATTTTCTCGTTAAATTAATGTGAATGATCGATAATTAAACGGTAATTCAATGAAATGCGTCAGAAGCGGCCTATTCCTACTACTGCTGATGCTTTATTAATTAGCTGTTTCTTTTTATAGATCAACTGTTAAGTTTTGTACTTAATCTCGGTCCCAGTCCCTTTTTACTACTATATAAGTATAGTTTTTAACACTGTAATGGTCACTTTTGAAAATGTATGTAGTAGCATACGAAACGTCAAGTTTTATCAAAAATGAATAAGTTCAATATGTTTATCACCGCGGTTTGTGTTCTATTTCTCATCAAGCTACGATGGCCCAATAACAAAAACCTTTATTGAATTAGGTATATATCAAAAGAAGGGGTCTGGAACCAAGATTAAGAAAAACAATCTTAAAATACGGTTAGCTGATTGGCTACACGTCAGCCCACGCGTTCTCCAACGCGTGACATCCACCCAACGCCGCTGGGCCCTCTTAACCGCCAGAGCCTGGGTACGATACGCGTCAACGCGTTGCTACGCGACTTGCCTGCCAATCGTGATGGGCCACCTTGGTCCGTTGAAAATCTGCATAGCGGGCGATTTTTTAGCGGGCATATAAACTGCGTCGACTTACCGCGATGGTTGTTTTCTGCAGAATGTAAAGGTAGCTATAAAATCTTTCTTTTTATACATTATAGGGAAATTCTTGTGTAGAGAGCCGACAGAAATTGTGCCAATTTCGCTATTCACAGAATATTACAAGTGAACTTTGTATAAACAAATGTTTAACCTAAGGTTGGAAGACTCGGTCATCATGATACAAAACTGTACTCTGGCCAGGAGCAGAACGATCTGGTGGAAAGCTGTTCGGAAGACCTTGGTTATCTTCAGTTAATAATTCGTAATCAGTAAGATAAAAGAACTAGTCTTTTCTTTTTCGGAGGGATAAAAATGTCGTTTTGGTTACAAAATAAGGTCAGCTAGGATTTCCGGAAAGGTGTAAAAGGAGCTAGTAAATTCAGGGATAAGTGTGGCTCTACAGCTATACGTATTCTGTTGCAAATATATATTGAAACAAGACGCTGTGGGAGCGTATACTTGGGCGTTGTATTAGGCGTATTGGAATGAAAATATCTTGGAAAATCTTCATGCACGTCAGTTTAGGGTTTGATGATACGGAGTGCACTGAGTATTGGGATAGTCTTGTATGTCGTTGACTGTTGGTGCACATTTGTAAAGTGGAACACGTGAACACTTACGTGAAGTGCGGGTGCAAGGATTATATTTAACGCTTGTAGAATTTGGAAAAGCTTAATTGTGGCCAGCGAAACTGCAAGGAAAACAGAGAATTCATGGCAGCACATATTCGGTGCACTTTTTCCTGACAACTAGACTACAACAAACTTAAAAGGGCTAAATTTGTTTTCTGTCTTTTCTGCTACGTACCTTTCCCCTCTGTATGACATCGATTATTATATTTAGTTTCATTCAAGATTTATCTTCACAATTGGTAAACATGAAGTTCAGAAAGAATTTTAAACATGAATTTTGCGTGACGCTGGCACTTGGGGCCCTTGTGTACATAAAGTGACCTATTTTGGTTTCGTTCGCTTTCTGACTGAAAACTCACTCCACTCGAAATTTTTCCATAGCCGTTCACAGCCAGCCGTTCGAAATGTTTGTTCTGTTTCGGCCGTTCACTGCAAGCCGTTCCAAATAATTGGTCAGGCGTTCAAATGAAATTCGATCTGTTGGCAGATCTCGTTGCCTAGCACGTGATCAAAATCTGCCGTGAAGAAATTGTTCTTTCTTGTTGCACCTTTCTCGATGTAGTGCGAAAGTTATTTTATTGTTATATCTAGAAGAACTAGTCGTTTGAAACTGTATTTTTGTAATGGAAGATTTTATATAAGTGATGATTTGTCCGCCCGTTTTAGCGCACGGATGGGAAATTGTCGTAAATCGGACCGTTTCATTCTAAAGAGTCTAAAGATGTACATGTACCTTTGAGAATTCATAACTCGAATAATATTCCATCGATTCAATTGAATTAAAGACTGAATAACGGCTAAAGAGTAAGCGATCAAGATATCAGAATTTATTTGCCAGTAGAATTTAATTTTCGCCGGCGAGCATATCAAGAAAGCGTTGAAGCTAGCCGAGACGCCAGCTGACCAGTATTCTTCTCCTCATTACGCTTGACTGAGTTTGACGCATGCGTATTAGAGCCCAATTGCAAATTCGTGCACTACCAAACTGCATTTTATAACTTGGGCTATCCGCCCAAGTAATTATGACTTAGAATACAATATTGAGTAAACACTGATGAGCTGACCAATAATTTTCAAATTGTTTGTACCAATGCACCGTTCATAAGCTATTATAAGTACAGCAGTCTGTATTTTATCTTTTTTGCTGCTATGCCCGTTTGAAGCTGAAGAATACAACAGATGTTGTTAACCTTTCCAAGGAAAGATTTTTTACATTTTTTTTACTATGCTTATTAATAATTTCTTTCTTATGAGTAGGTATTTAATTTAAGTTATTTTGATCTTTGAAGAAAGAGTGATTATTCTTGTTTATCATGTTCATCCCATTCCCAGTGTTCCAGATATAATAATGTTCACATCTTAAAAATGCCATGAAATCAGAGATTGATCAGAAAAGTTCCTAACATTCATAGAAGGTCACACATTTTGCATCAGTAACTTAATGTTTCTGCCTCTAGATATAATGTAACCCTAGAACACTGTAGTCACCTTGCTCCATGGGTACTCATGGCAGCATAACAATGGGAGTAACTCTGTGATGGACTAGCATCCATCCACAGAGGAGAAGCAATACTAGCTTAGTTGCTTCATGCTTCAGAAACTGAGCCAGTTTTGTGAACCATTATTGTTTGTATTTGCATATATATACATCTACCACAAGCACAGATGAGGTTGATTTCATTACAGTTAATAATTTGTAAATACTTGATGGAGCTAATAGGCTGGATACAAAAGTTTTGGTACGTGTATTTCTATCTGACAAAAAAAACTGCATTTTACGTACCTTGTTATCTTGTCAGTGTTACAGTGGTTCATGGCAGTGTTTCCAAGGTTCAAATTGCACACATTTTGTGTGACAATTTCAAGCAGTGAGAATGTTAACACTTTACACAAGTCATTTTCATGCATGTACATCTCTTCAAAGGTTTATTGGCCAGTGAAGGTTTCAGCATTGTAAAGTTGTCAGTGTCACAGTGACCTCCCTATGGTTAGATTCATTGTTGCCGTTCTGAAAATGTCTTCCAATAACGTCTCTGCGTACAATGGCCAGACTATACTCAGCTACTTGTTATGCCAGACTGCCATTCAGTTGTTTATTTCGGTGTTTTAATATCATTATTTGGGCCTTACACTTTTATTAAACTAGTGTGTCAAACACAATGCATTGAATAATGTTTTCAGTTACATCCACACTATAATCACGTGATAGTGACTACTCCATCTATAGACAAATTCAGCTAACGCATTGTTGTACCCAATTCAAACCTTTTGGGATTAGAACTCTTTGTTTGTCATATTTCCCTCATGGACCGGAATGCTTTGTTGTGGTTTGTTATCATAGCATTAATCAATTAATCCTTGGGGCTGACAGGTTTTGAATTTCAGCCAATAGGATTATATTAATAACAATTTGATATCCTGCTATGGGCCTGGTCGCACTACAGTCAAAAACAAAAATTAGCCCGTGCAAAAATGGAGAAAAACAAAAGAAACCGCTCCGGTGGGACACGCTTTTTGTGGAATGTTTTTGTTTTTATGTCATTTTGCACGGGCTAATTTTTGTTTTTGACTGTAGTGCGACCAGTCCCTATGTCATGCTTAATCAGGGAAAATAAATGTGGTTGAAACTGAAAGTGCTTTGTAAGCACATTGCTGAGAGATGAATAAGCAGTTAAAATTGTTATCTTTAATAAATATTGCTGTTGTGATTGGCTCATTTTTCTTTAAACATGCTAGGGTGAAAACCAACTCAACAGACAACAATGTTTTCTTTCATCAATTTGCATAAGATCCTTTGACGCTTTTTTTAGAATGCTTGGTTTCTGTTTCTGTTATCAATGAAAGACACAGTACAGGGCTGTGCCCTAGCAGTGCCCAGTGACTTGCTTTAGTCTTGGATGACAAGAAAAACTTACTTATTGTACAAAACTTAGTACTGGGCACCCTAAATTCTATAGTTGGAAAAATAAATATTGTTTTCATGTTGACATTACCATTATGATAATGAGTTGTATTGGGGGACCTATAGATTTATGTACTTTCCAACTTGTGCCATACAAATGAGCTCAAATCCTTTTAAAATAAACTCAAATCATTTTAGCAATGATTTCAAACCTCTACATTGCATTATTCTGGCATTCTTAGGTAATACATGTGTAGGTACAACTTGTGAAATCATTCAAGGCTTTGCATGCATGGCTGAATGTTTACCAAGTTTTACTAGTTAAAAATATTGGCATTTGTCACTCGAACTCTTAACAAAAGCCATATATTGTACATATATATTAGAGTGTTGCTTAGATTGCTTTCTGTGAATGTTTCATTTACATAACAAATGTAAATCTTCTCTATAAGAATTTAGAAACTAAGGTTCAGAAGATTCAGCCACAACTGAAACAACCAAAATGACTTTTTATCTGATACCTTTGATATCCTTGCAACTAGTAGCCCTGAAATACGCTCAGTTATGACATGTACATGTACATGTACTACATCGGATTATGTGCCCCAACTGGCAGCATAAAATAACATGAATGTGCCATAAATGTACCTCAGTTTACCTGTGCATGCACTGATCATGTGAAGGTTCAATGTTGTTATAATTCAGTGTACATTCTGAAATTGCTTATACAGGCTCAGCTCTTTGCAATCTGGGTTGGTTTAGTTAAGACCTTGCTACCCATGTTGAAGGCATTTTTTCAAAAGAAGACATTACTAGCACATAGAGAAAGAGTAGCAGAAAGATCATTCAGGTGCAACGCACTCACTGTTTACAGTTTGCGAGAAAAATTTACTGAACTTGAAAGACTCCTTGAATTTCCAGCTTGCTATGCCTGTAAAACTAGTTATTGAAACCAGATTTTTTTTGTATTAATCCTGTAAATGTGTTGGGTCCCAGTCCTTCCTCAGCACTGTTTTTTTATTGTAACAAAATACAATATCACACGTTTCCCATATGCCTCTTTCAAGATAATAATTAAAGACGTTGGAGCATGTCCAACCTATGTTGAATTTGAGACCTTTTTTTGCGCTCTTTTTTTTATGCTGTTTTTTCCGTCATTTTAGAGAAATAACGTATGCATTAAACAAAAATTAATTAAACTCCCTGTCTTTCCGTTGAATCCTGCTCGAGAAAATGAATCCCAAAGTTTACCCGAATTTCTCAATTTCATGCTGATTTTTTGTACACTTCAGATGGCCAAGTTTGGGCCCGTACCACTAAATCCCGCTCAAGAAAAATTTATCCCAAAGTTCATTCCCTCAAAATCACTTCATTTTTGTCACCAGTAGTCGGCAAAGGTGTCGCAAAGCATGTCGGGATATCACTGGCAACATTGTGCACATAAGCGAGCCAGGTGCGCGTAAATTGCAGTATTTTTGTTCAGGTTGTTGGCACTGGTCAAGAGCATTGCGGTCACATAGTTTCACGGCCAATCTGCTTTTAATGGCGTCGTTTTGGAGTATCGTTTCATGCAGTTTTGGAAGGAACTATGCTCGGATGTATGGTCAAATCACTAGAGGGCCAGAACTCATCTTTCTTCAGGTAGTTTAGTTTAGTTAATTTCATTTTTTCTATACGTTTTTTTTTCTCTAAAATGACGGGAAAACCAGCATGCAAATTTCTGAACGATGTTTTGAAGTTAATTTGTAGGTCACATGCCAAAAATGCGAAAAGACAAAAAAAGACAAAAAAAGGTCTGAAATTCGACATAGGTTGGTATGCTCCGGACGCTTCAATTATTCCATCCTTTGCTTTTAATTCCTAGAAATAAATTAACAGTCAAGAATGATTATTTGATTGTTTCTGATATTAATTTTCTTTGTGTAAGTACATGATTGTGTGTTGTGCTTGGGAATTAAAAGAACTAAGTCACTCTTCTGGGACTGTTCTCTGGCATCTGGCCAGTACATGTGCCCACACAGTTAATTTTTGTTTTTCATTATTTTTTAAAATTATCAAGCATATGTTTATAGAGCAAACAGAATTAATAACATCACGCAATAGGACAAAGGCATGCCGATGGATTGAAATGTGCCAATCTTGATTGATTCCTTGACAGAAGATTTAGTATTAACCAAGAGGATTCATAATAAACTTAGATTTGGAGTTCTGAAGATTTACTTACTCGCTGACTTCTGAACCACATGATGCCCACACAAACTGTGTGATTGTTCATATTTGCTGCGAGCCCCCAGGCGAGTAGCACACTAATCTTTGGTTGCCTGTGGTTCCTTGGGTTCCCTGTCCTTATGTTGTGCGGCAGTCTCGATTTTTGTTTGTCACGATGATTTTGAGCAAGCGTACGTCCAGCGGTGTCATCATAACTTAGATGCGCCTGGCTCTGAATGCGTCTTTCGTGTTTCCATTTGCAAATGTATCATGCCGAATTCAAACTTATTGGTTGCTGGAAGCATTCATCAAGGTCACGAACGATTTAGTGACATTTCACGGGGAAGGCAATGTTCTTTTATGAGTTTTTCAGCGTTGACGGTTACGTGCTCAGAATTTGCCGATTGAACAGTGGTTCACAGAGCATTCATCAAGGTCACGAACGATTTAGTTACATTTTACGGGGAAGGCAATGTTCTTTTATGAGTTTTTCAGCGCAAGTTACGTGCTCAGCCGGTTTGCCAATTGAACAATGGATCACAAAGAACTACTTTAATATAATGGTATGTAATTCGCAAATGATGTATGGTAATTGACCCAATAAATAAATTTATGAAATTATCAAAATCTGTATGTACCTTTACTGTTTCCGTTATGTTTTACTGCCCAGCATCTGCTCGCAGCATTATCATTACAATCTGTAACCTCTAGTTTTAAATTTAGAGGAAATGTATGAGAATATAGAAAAAGATATACTGTGATGAATATTTACATACAAGATCAAAATAAACGTGTTGTTAGCTGAAATCTTGTGTGGTGTAGTTCTTGTAGCTTAACCCTTCAAATCACTTCAATTCACCGTTTTCAGCTACAAGAACAACACCCCACATTTCCTATAAACTTAAAAATACAAACGGTCACACAGTTTGTGTGAGCCCCGTGTTCTGAACTTCTATGCTTCTGAGTTCAAACTCTTTGAGAGCGTACATTCCATATAAGGCCAAACGAGAACTAGCCTGCGAATACAGCCGCCTCTCATCGGTCCCGGCCGCTGTATTCGCAGGCTAAACGAGATTGAGAATTAAGAGTTCTCATAGAGTGTGATGAAAATTTGAGCAGAAACTTTTATGGAGCTCAAGATAGTCGCTGAGAGTGCATAAGAGTTTCAGGCCAAACCAAAAACTTGCGTTCTCGTTTGGTGCAGTGAAAGATGATTGCGTGGTAACTTTAGCCAAAATAATCCTGCTCACGCACAAAAAAATCAATGATGACGTTTTTAACTGGCTCTCTGTGACGAGTCAGTTCTTAAAATACCCTCTTTTTTTTTTCCCCGTCGGGTCACCTGCCCCGGGAATCGCTTTTGCTGCGGCCAACACTGTACCTAGTTTACTTCCGGTAAACGTTTTACCTCCTCTGCTCGATTGATGGTTCAAGAGTTGCTTACTTTCTTCGATCGTTATAAAAGCAAACAATATCATCCGCGTTTGCTGTTGTAAAACAAAATGATACTGTAACAAGACTCAGCTGTTGAATTTGTGAGACATCGATGGTCAGTTTGTTGCAGCTGCTGTGACATTCATCGATCACTTCACTTTGACAAATTTTGGTTAGATATTCTGCAAGGTTAGCCCTTTTCTGTGATTATTTCAAAATACAACCATATGTTTTCCGCATTTTCTTCGTTTTAGGAGACGTCTAGGAGGAAGTCATGATCATTTAAGGGAAATGGCTTTGCTTTGAAATTTATATCATTTGTATATCGCTACCATGTATTTTGCTGTGTTTTCAGAAGTAGAAAAGCAAACTGTAACCAATAATTAAGTAACTACAATTCATATAATTTATTTACCGTTCTAATTTTGACGGAATTGTTAAACATTAAATCTCTGTGATTTTCGGATGTGTTCTATTTCTAGTAAAAGGAAAGCGGGTTGAAATCTTTTTACCAAATCAACTGTCAAACAGTTGAGTTTAGATCGAATATATCGTTGAACAAAACACGTCCCGGCAAGTCACTGCTGAGTAAACAATTCTCAAGCATTACGTCATGGAGTCACGTTCAAATTCCACACATCTCGTATTTATATCACGCTATGGTCGGCTGTTAATCATTTGATTGATCGTGTTGATTTTGTTAATTTATTCGAAACTCCATCACGCCTGTGTTTAAACAATCCTGATTAGGTGGTTTCAAGGATTTAAAAGCGAAAAAATATATACAAAGTTCTAAACTTGTCTTTTCTAATAGTACCGAGCCGATCAGAGAAAAAAATATAGACCTGAAATTGTAGCCTACTAAGGGATGGACCATTTTATTGAGTGATTTGAGTGAGAGGGGAGAAGGGAGGGGGGGAGGGGGAGGTGTTGTCCAATTTTTCTGATCATTATTTTTTTTCCTGTCTTGTCCCCCACTAAGAAGTGCTTGAAGTGGGCTGTGGAATGTAAATGTAAATGTGGACTGGACTGTGCATATTGATAGATTCCAGATTGTATATTGTGAATTGCAATATGCATGTAAAACTCAAAAATGAAAACAGGTTGAAAACTGAGACCAAACGAGCCAGTTCGAAGCCCATCGGGCTCCTTGTTTAAGCTTATTTTTACGTTACCATTATTACATTCATCTCCGCACACAGACCGCTAAAAATACAAGCAAAATGTTGAAGCAATTTTATTCATTCTTATTGTTGAAGCAATTTCAATCAAAGCTCATGCCGGCGGTATTCTCATTTGCTTCTACTCACAAACCACAAAAATTATTAGGGACAAGGGAACCACAGTAAAGGTAATCAGCGTTATACTCTAAACATACGCATCATGTAAAGGAAAATTGAAAAATCTTGCCTTCTGTCCTATCAAGTTTTTTTTTTTGTGGAATATGCGTAAATGTGTGTTTTTAACAAACAAAAGAGAAAACAATGACTCAATTTAGTTATTGTTTTTAACCCTGCCTACTCTACGATAATGAGCACAGCCGCGCGTTCTTGGCAACCAATGAACGGCCTTCTTTCTGAGCGCTTTTGAATAACAAGCAATATAAAAGACCTGCAAACTTTCGCTGACTGTAAGTAAATGTTGCCAGAACAATAGCCATTCTCCACGATGGTGCAATATACCAGAACCTGTATCAAGTGGACACCCAGTTCCAGTATAAAAAGGAACCTGGCCTGGCTATTGTCACCTCCAGTCAACCACTGAAGCATTAACAACTGACAAAAAACATGTGTCATTACTAGGAAACTTGATGAAAGTTATATCAAAAGTCTTTATGAACTTCTATTTGTTTTTTTACTTACTAGGTAAAATCTTGGTTTAATTAGATTTTTGAAGCAAATTTCATTAAAGGACACGCAAGTTAACCACGTTTTGTGACTGAAAGACGCCTTAATTTGCATTTCACACCCAAAAGGTGTGAAATGGGGGAGGACCTAAGCCTTTTATACCAGAACTTCGTGTTTAAGCAGACACCACATGTAGCAAGGGTCTCAAGGGGGTCAATTAATACAGGTTTCACTCTAGTGGTTGAAATTATTGTTTTGCTAACAGCCTTTTGGTTATGGTTTTGTTTTGCAGTACTATATCCCTGAAGTATTTTTTGTGGACAAAGGATTCCACCAACCATGTGATTTCTCAACTGGGTATGGTTTACGTTTGTATTGTTTTAGCATCATATACTATACGTGTATTTCCTTGAATATTAGCCAGGGTGATTATATACTGTATTGTTTCACTCCAAAAGGGGGTGATTATTCAAGAGGAGGCGAATAATTAGATGTCATGTGACCATGAATCAACCAATCAATGCACATGTTGTATTGAGAAAAACTCCAGCTGTATAACAATTAAGTAACAATCTGCGTAAGAAGTAGGCAACCCAAATGCACGGAATGCAGAAAGGTGTGAATTGTGTTATTGTTGAAACTGTCCACCTCATTGGCTAAAACATGAAAATCTACCATAACTTCATCAGGCGGCGCATTTATTTATCTCTAGTTTACTAATTGATTCCCTTTTAGTGAAAACTATTGTGATTTTTAATGCAACAAAAATTCTATGTGGGGAACATGGAAAATTAGAAGTCTTTCTTGGCCATTGTTTTGGAGTCTCACGATTGGATGAAATCTTGTAACACAAAAGAAACATCGTTTTAAAATAAAGTGTCAGTAAATTTTATTTCAAAAACCATGTTGTCCATAGGTTGACGTATTCTCAGTACGAAAATCTAAACATTCTTATGTGGGGAAAGCAAAATGCATCGGAACAATAGAGAATTGCTGACTTCTTACACGGATTGTTACTTAATTTTATTCCAGTTCTATTTTTTTTTTTGTCTTGTGTGTGTGAATATTCCATTCCTGTTACCGGAATTTTTGTTGCTGCATGCAAGTGGATGCATCAGTATATACATGATTGTATTATTATTTTTATTATTAACTTGTGTTCCATATATGCAGTTCCTCACACAGTATTTTAAGGTGAATTATTGGTTGGAGTTCAATTGTACACCATGTCAAAGAAAGGCAGTACACAACTTCTGGACGTCATTGAAAAGTTTGATGAGGACTTTTGTCCCTCTTTGTCTGAATGGCAAAACCTTTGCATGGAAAAACGCTTGGAAGCAGCTGACAACTTCCAAAACTTTGTCATCCTGGCTTTACATGATACAAAAATGGTTAAAAAGAATTGTATTAAATCATTACTACACTTCGTTAAACAGACCATTCTGGAGCCTTGGAGTGATCGTCAACATGAATTTGTGGTTTTTACAGGCTGTACTTGCTACAAAGATGAAGATTTCAACATAATTAACTGTCTTTTTGTCCTGAGTGCAGTTGCTTTAAAGAAAAGCGACACAACATCTTTGGAAAAAATACAAAGTATTGCTGTTCAATATCAACATTATCCCGGCGCTGGATTTGTAATGAACAACCTTGGAGTGATGTTAAGTGAAAATGCATTGTATGAAAAGAGTGAAAAGTGTTTTGAAATTGCCAAGAGTTATTTTGAATGTACACCGTGTAAACAAGATGATCAAAGAGATGCATGTGCAGTTGTTACTTTAAACCTAGCTGTTCTGCATAGGGCATTGGGAAACTATCAAAGGGCGCAGGATTTGTGTGTTGAAGCAGCTTCCTTATGCCATGACATCTCCATGAGAAAAACAAAAGAGGCTCGTCTGCCAGCAAAATTGCTGAGAAGAGTTGCTGATATGTTGGAAGAGTTTGGAAACTACAAGACATTCTACAAGATTCTGGGGATTGGTGTACATTTTGACATCAGTGGTGGCGATGAAGGTGCAGTAATTGGTTTAACAAAGAGGTTGATGAAAATTCAGCTTAAGGAGGAAACTGGAGAGAAAATTCAGGCTGAAGAAGTGGGTGATTTCATCTCCATTGTATTTGCATTGTTGGATAAATCTGCTGCAGAGTTGCTGAATGTCGAGGTCATAAGAACAGTTATCATTACAGCAAAGATTTACTGCAATATTGGACACTACGAAGAGGCCTGCAATTTACTAGAGAAGTTGAGAAATATTTTCCTGATGGTCCATGGTGGAAAAAGTTCTCTCTATGGCTCACTGCTTTACCAAATTGGTTGCTTCCTACTTGGCTCTGGAAAGTTTGGTGAAGCCGAGATTGTGCTCAAACAGGCTGAAGAAAATTTAATTTGTTATTTTGGCAGTAAGCATCATGCAGTTGCATTATGCAAGAGCTCTCTTGGTTCCTGTGTTCTGCTAAAGGGTAACACCAAAGAGGCCTTAAAGCACCTAAACGAAGGCTTGGCAATGTTCAGGAAGCTAAATCCTAATCACCCAGAAGTGGGAGAGATTCTTCTAAAGCTTGCCTTTTTTTACACCAAAGAGGGAAATTTCCAGTGTGCCCATGAAACTGTGCAAGAAGCAATGGACATTTTAATTTCAGCTTGTGGTGAACTATCTGCTAAGACAGCCAGTGGATATTTTCAGTCATCCATGGTTTTGCTGAAAGTTGAAGTATTGAGGAGTTTAGCAGAGGAAAAACTGATGAAAGCAATTGACATTTTCTTAAGCCTTGGATTGCATCCTGACCATTCTGATGTCATGGTTTGCTATAGTCTGCTTGGTGTCTTGCAGCTCTCCTTGAGGAAATATGAAGAGGCAGAAAAGTGTTTTGTAACCATTCGACAGCAGGTGTCCTTATCTGGCGAGCCTGGGATCAAAGCCAGAATTCTTGCTCCATCAATTAGTCCAGTATCACAGGGCTTCAAGTGTCCCTATATTTCCTATATTTCCTATATTTTTTCAATTTCCCTATATCTCCCTATATAGTTAAAAAATGTCCTATAATCCCTATAATTTAATTCAGAATAAAAAAGGAAAAAAATATTGCTAAGCTCATAAACTTTGTACTGGTGGATATAACAAAGGCAGTGAATTTCCTGGGTCAAGCAAAGAGTAAACTAGTAAGTTCAGTATGTGTAGCTGCTGTTTAATGTACCAATATTTGTCACCAATGAACTGCTTCAAAAGAAAAATGAGATCAGTGTAAGATTCTTGCAGACACTAATCCTTGGTCATGCAATTATGATGATGTTGCAAAGAAAATTGTCAACATACTTCAGGAATAGGGTTGCCAGCTGCCTCTCTCAGGCTTAGTAAGTTTGGCATTAGATGGAGTACAGTCAATAACATGGAGTACAGTCAATAACATACTCTTAGATGAAGGACTCCCTGCAGGTCTTTTGCCATTCATCCGTTGCAACATTCGTGTTGTGCATAATGCTTTCAATGCATGCATTAATGCATATGGAAAGGCATCTGAGGAACTAGCCATAGATCTTTTCTATTGGTTGAAGAGCTCACCTCGCAGAGAAGATTACATCCATGTGTTGAATAATATGGGGCTTGATGATGACCTATTCATCCGGCATGTACAATGCAGGTGGCATACCCTTATTCCAGCATTAGACAGAATTGTCAAGAACTGGGAAGCAATCAAGAAATACTTCTTTGAAGAATTGCCCAATCTAGCTACACAGGTGAAGACTTTCAAGCCCTTGGAGAAGAATGAGTGGTACAATCATATCTGTAGAAAGTTACAAAAGAAGTCCTTTCCAGTTCAACTGGCTTTTCTACTATCTGTGGAACCAATGTTTAAGAAGTTTCTATATTTCTTCCAGAGTGAAGGGCCACTGATTCACTTACTGTGTGATACAATGTGTGAGCTTCTGAAGTCCCTTACGGGTCGCTTCCTCAAAAGCCAAGCCCTGAAAAACAAAGAGGGAAGCGCCTGCTGACAGTAGACTATTCCAAGCCAGACAACCAACTGTCCATTTCTCAGATGAAAGTGGGAGAGAAATCTCGCTCTGCCCTGTCTAAGCTGTCTAGTGACCAACAGAAGAAAGCTCTTCATGGTATGAAACAGTTCTATGTGGGCACCACAAAGTATCTGATTGGCCATCTACCAATGGACAACAAGCTTCTAAGAGATGTCTCCTTCCTACATCCACTTCTCATAGATAGTGAGCATGGCACGCAAGCTATTTGTAGACAAGCAGTCATGATGCCAACAATATCAGAATAGGAAGTTGCGTTGGTTACAGATGAGTGAAAGGTGTACAAGGCAGGGGGTGTTGATGCAGATAGTAGCATGCATAGGGTTGACCATTACTCGGCAGCTGTCTTCCAAAAGAAATCTCAGCAGGGTGAATTTAAGTATCCTGTTCTTCAGAAACTCGTCAAAAGCCTTCTCTCTATAGCTCATGTCATTGCAGATGTAGAACAAAGTCTTTCTGTAAACAAGAAGACAGTAACTCCAGACAGGGCTTCTCTTGGATACATGACTGCACAATAAATCGTTTGTGTTCTCTCAAAGATCATGTGAAGAAGTGCGGAGAGCCACAGAATGTTCACATCACCAAAGGACTTATTCAAAAAGGCCCTCTGATGAAAAAGATCTGGCAAAGAAAACGAGCATTCAAGATGCAGAGAAAGAGAGAGAAAGGGAAGCAGGGAAGTTGGAATGAAGCAGACTGAATTTTTCTGAGAGAGAAAAAGAACTGATGAAGTCGGAAGACCAGAAGGACAGTGAGCTGCAAACGGCTAGAACACTCTATGAAGAAGCAAATGAAATGCTTTCACAGGCAATTAAGAACAAAAAGGCTTCCAATGAGGCTAGTATAGCTAGCTCAAGGGCCACTTTAAGTTGCTAAGAAGATGATGGAACATGCAATGGAGCAAACCCAACAGTGTTCAAATAAGAGAAATGAACTAGACAAAAAAAAGAAGAGACTCCTGGAAGGCTATAATTCAAAACATGTATCTGCCAAGAAGCGAAAGGACACTTACTGAATGTTGAGGAGGACATCATGTGCACTTATTGCCGTTTTTTTTAGACTGAATGTCAGGAATGTTAAATTTGAGTTTGTTTCCAACTTTGTGTTAAATATCTTGTGCTTTAAGTGTGATAATTATTAATGGCTATGAGGGGCATGGAGGAGGCCATTGTATTTGTTTTAATAAAAATGTTAATTTTTGCTGTATATCACTTGTAAATGCTTCAAAAAATCCCTATATTGTTCCTATATTTTTTCCTATTCCCTATATTCTCCCTATATTTTTGAAAAAAAGACCCTATTTTTAGCCCTATAATTTGGCAGGAGGCCACTTGAAGCCCTGGTATCATCACTAACAGCTGGTCATAGTCTCTGTGCTAAGATTCTGACACTTGTTAATCTAGTTCACATGAAAACAGGTGATGAAAGACAAAATCATCTTCATACACTTGTTAGCTGTTTGGAGGAACACAAAACAGAGCAACTACAGATAAGGGACTTTGCAGGTCAAGATGTGTTTTTTGTCTCACACAGGGTGCCAATATCTGACAAACCTGCAGTTTGTATTTTGTACTCGGATCCTAAGCTAATTCCGTCACAGTGTAACGAGGGGTTGAACTCTGATTCATTGAGTGATGCAGTAAAATCAGGTGACAATGGTTACATGTTCTTGTCTTCATCTGTAAAGAAGACGCATGTTGTTCTATTTTTGAGGATTCCACATACTGTTCAAGAAGGATTTAAGTCCCTGGCTTCTACCTTCCATACAAGTATGAACACACTGTTTTTGCAACCAAAGTTTAGAAAAGGTTTTGTAGAGGGAAATGATTTCTATATGGAACTGACAGTGCCAGCAGATTTGTATGATGTTTCTTCCCTTTGTAGCCAGATTGACTGTCTTCCTCTCCTTGTTGAGCTGGAACTATCAGATTCACAGGAACAATGTGACAATTTTGATTACTTGACGTCTTGGGACTCATCTGTGAAATCTGTTAAACCTTCAGCGCATGTCTTTTACTTTTCCTTCAAATGTGCTAACCAGCGCGAGGCTGAGTTTGTTTTTGACCAGGTGATCCGTAGTTTAGGTCAGCAATTGGCAGAAAACAAGGTCCAAGGTGTTGTTGTTTCTAACATTTCTCCACTTCAAAATGTAGCCTCTTTCTTTTTTCAAGAGCCTAGGTATTCATCTTTATCTGTTGTTGTAGAGAACAAGTTGGTTATTGTGAAATGCTGCAGCTTGAAGCAGTCAGATTTAAACTGTGTTTCTTCCTCTATAAGAAATGCTTTGGAGAGTACTTTGGAATCTTTCTGTAATGTTGTCAGAGTCAACTTTGAGCAATCTGCATGGTTGCCTTGTGAAAATGTTGGCACTGGTCGCTGTGTTAAAGAATCTCCAAGTGGAAACTGCAGCTTGGATGTCAACAGTGACCCATCCTGCTATGGTTTGACATTGGGAACTGGGAATGTTATTCCATGTGCAAGTAGCAGAGACCCAGAATCAGATTTGAAGAGAAAGTCAACTGTGGACTTGTTACAGGATGAGGTAATTACATGTAACTTCCATCTAGTGATAAAACATTTAAGGTTTTTAAAATGTCAATTGTCAATCATTATAAAATTTCATGGTTTAAGTAAGGGTTAGACAATGAACGCGAGTGTTCTATGGGATATAGTGCCTCGAGCATAGATAGAAGTCCACGAGGGCGTAGCCCGAGTGGCACTTCTATCTAATGCGAGAGGCGCTATATCCCATAGGACACGAGCGTTCATTGTCTAACCGTCTTAGAAAATGGTCATATCCGCGAAGAAAACATATGTTATGTAGATTGTATTTATGAGCGTATTTTAATTGTGTTACCTGCATTCACACTTGGGAATCACGTTGTTATTTTGTTTTGGATGTCGCCGTAATGTTGGTAGAATTTTACGAATATCAATGCTTTTCTTTCTTTGGAGCTTTGTTTATTATTTGATGGCTCATTTTCTCCGGCTATGAGCCAGTATACAGAGCTCGAGGAACCTGAGGCCGTCCTTGTCACTCAAGAGTTACTTGCTTTTGAGAGCGTAGACATATCCGAGTGCTTGGGGGATGATATGAATTCCACAAAAGTGCACGTTTCCAAAAGCCTACGACAGTGAGCGAAATTGAGCAAACAGAAAGAGACAGAATTCCAAAGCACAGTGAGACCAGTCTTTCGGTTGTTTCGGTGTGTACCGGAGGACAGATGACGTAAAACAAAAGGAACAAAGAACGACAATAATACAAATGCAAAACAAGACCAAAAATACAATACCACACAAACAATAGAAGACAATGAGTACCGGTACACGCAGAAAGACCCAGTCTTTCGTTTAATTTTTCCTAAAAATTGTTGAGTCGAATTTCGTTTTGTTATTTTGGTGATTAATCTCTTGCTCAAGTTATGTAAAAACTTCAATAAAATTGTCATTGTTGTTTTTGTTTAAATTAGCAGCCTGTAATTCATTAGTATGCTCTATATTCTCATTAGTATGCTCTATATTCTCATTAGTATGCTCTATTTTCTCATTAGTATGCTCTATATAGAGCATACTAATTAGGCTTTAAGACAAAGGAAAACAAAAGAACTCATTAGTATGTTCTATATAGAGCTTACTAATGAGTCGTTATTTTACCCCACAATTTCCCTGGGCTTCAAAGCCCTCGCCTCTTTACATAATTTAAGACAGTTTATGGTATATAGAGCACACAAATACTGGGCACTGATTGGCTGAGTGGGTGTGACCATTTTCTAATTCATGTTCAAAAATTACACATAAGTGGGACAAAAGTTGATTATGTAGTTTCCCATTTGTGACTATAATGGTACAGAATTATGCACTGGAAAGCTCACTTGTACAGTGTAGTGTATAATTTATGTAGTGTATATGTTACAGGTCAATTTGTTTCTACCTACCTGTTTATTTTTTTACCTTGGTTGTTTGTACACATATTTAGACACGTCAAAACAACTCTGTATATGCTTCAAATGTGAGCTTGGTGGTTCGCTCATCTCTGAGCTGCACTGTATAGTCACAATTACTCGAGTTTTACGCACTAAGTGATCACTTGGTAATAGTTATCTGTAAACATTAGACCAAAAATTAAGCTCAAGTTGTTTATTTTTGTGGCACCGATACTGTCGCATACTTTTAAAAATAGTTTGTGACCGCTAATGGCTCAGGGCCAGGCTGGATAAAGATCAATGTGATCTCTCACTAAATTCATCTCAAGGCTACATGCCAAGCCATTCAAAACAACAATGAAACACCAACAATGGGAAATCAATGAGCTAGCTCATAAATACTAATGGGCTTGCTAAATGCACATAATTGGTGCATGTCAGAATGTGCAGACACATGCGCACATTTATCCAACGTGTTATACGTGAACATTGTGGGTCGCTCATCTCTGAGCTGTACTGTAATTACATTTCTCAAACTCATTAATAATTCATGATGAAAATACAAAGGAAATTAATGTTTAATGAGTGTTTGGAAATCAGTTGAAACACTCCTCATTTTTGCATCCTTAATTTCTCCTTCTAAAATCATTTTGTTTGAGAAGTAATGTCAAACATTCGACACAGTGTTTAATCAGTTTTACAAACACCTTGAAATGGGTTTAAAACTCGGCTGCACCTCATTTTTCAACCCACTTTGCGGTGTTTGGAAATCTGATGAAACACTGTGTCTCATGTTTGATATATTATGTAGTACCCCCGTTACTCAATGTCAAGGCACCAAATACAAGCCACTTTTACCTTTTTTTTTTAATAGAATGCAGAAGTCAATCCCACTGTCAGCCATCCTGGTGATAATTTCCATGCAGATGTAGATGTGTGCCTGTGTCTACTGAGGTACCTTTTGGGTCAATCCAGACCTGTATTCACCAAGGAAGAAGCATCAAACAGCCATGCAGCCTCTACCTCTGGCTATGACAGTGGTGGTAGCGACATTCAAGTCAATCAGAATGACTCTATCTCATCTTCTCTGAATTCTGAGGAGGGTTCAACTATGGAAGGTTGTCCTGATCCTGAAACAATTGAAACAAAGCGTTTAGACGATGTGGATCAATTGCAAACATCCACCTCTGAAGTGAATGAAGAAAGCTCAATTTTCACTGATATTTGTACAAGTGACACCAAGTCGAGTATTGCAAGTGACAGTGAGCTTCTGTCGACCAAATGGCATCAAGATTTGCATGTGAATCAAAATCAGCAACAAGACGTTTCAGTTGAATTTCCTCAAAGAATTCCAGGATCATCATCTGCTGCAAGTGCAGAGAACATTGATGCAGGAAGATTTACTGATGATTGCCTAAGACCTCTGCTTGCAAACTTAGAGGACGACTTAGCAATTTCTCAGAAGAAGTGCTATGAATTACAACAATGGATAAGCCAGCTGGAGGAGCAGTTGAGGCAGAGTGAGGAGGAGAAGCAAAATCTTCAAGCTGATCTGGGGAAATATCTGTTCCTTGAGGGAAAAGAAAAGCGCCGTGAAAGGCTTCTTGGTGGGGCAGCTCCTGTGCAAGATCAAGGTAAGCTAGGGGTGCTTACCATTAATTTTAACACAGAAAAATCTGGTTAGAAAATCAAAAATAGTTTGGTTAGAAAATCAAATATTTCCAGGGCTGTCATTAAGGGCCGGGGATTTCCCCCGGCTTCTACAAGCATGAATCCTGGCTACTTTCATATTAAACAAAAGAAAAATAAAACCAAAAGAACTTCCTAGCTGTTGAATTCCCTGCCTACTAATTGCATATACCCGGCAACTTGAAATCTTATTGACAGCCCTGTATTTCGGAGAATGGTCAGGTTTATTGTAGATTTTGGGTCCATTGAACCATTCTGAACTTTATTGGGAACGTGGGGTGAGGAAAGGGTGTGCAATTTTTTTTTGAAAAGGATGGGTATTTTAACACTGTGGAAACCAATCGGTTGAAATTGCACTTAACCTGTCCATGTTTTAAGTGTGGGAGCAAGGTGACTCCTGTATTCATTTGACAAGTTTAGTGTTTTAGTGATACATTGTACACTGTATATATTATGCTGCAAGGGAGACATACAGTATTCACTTAAGCATTGCTAGTTTAAATGGAGTCTGAGTCAGTTGCAAACTTGTTGTCGACATCACAATCCACAATAAACTACAAGACACGAAAGGTAGATTTATTTTTAATGTTTTAATCATTATTAGGTTTTTTTTTCGATTATACAATTTTATTTGTCTTTACAAGTATCAATTTCCTAAGACAGGTAGACAGTGTTTGTAAGTTTGTCTCGTTGTTTTCACAGTGGCTTGTGCTGTGCGCGAGTCAGTTGATGTCCAGAAATGGTTCAATCAAACCATTCAAACAACAGCAAATGAATAATGCGCAAGGATAAAATTGTTGTCGTTCAATAATTTCACAATCGTATAATGAAACAGTGAAGTGTAAAAATCTTGTATAGACATTCAAATGACTGGAACTGGTAAATGTTGAGCAAAACAACATGCCTCACCTACAAAGACCTCTACCTCGCTTCCTGTTATAAAAGTGTATAGTCGATCTGCATGTCAATTTTTTTTTTCGTGCAGCCGCTTCTTTCTTGCTTTGCCATTGTCCAAGAACCGAGACTGCAACAATATATAGCGATAATTCATCCCAGTTCCGAACAATGCCATAAATCAAAAGCATTTTCTACCGAGACCGAGCTTGACGGCGTCCAGTAAATAGTAAAATTGGACTGCATTGTGTAGCGAGTCCAAAATTAGCTTTACTTTTTTACTGAGGCAAATCTTCAAGTGCTGCGACAATTCCACAACCGTTAATTTACAGATCCTAAAGCAACTTGCACTCTCAAAACTAGTCAATGTGGATATATATGTTTTGAAGTCTGTGGATGACCGCCGCTTCACATTTATCGCAAGCCGCCAAACACTTTTGGATTTGTTTTGATTCGCAATGCTCTGCTAGAGCGAACAAGTTTCACACTTTGCAGTCCCTCCCTCAAATCTTTTATTTGTTACATCCCATATTTTTGGGACGCACATGACCAGAGTTGACCAGGGTCTCTCTTCTCTCGCTCCATGGGGCAGGAAGATGAGAGACCCTGGGAACAAAGTTGAATTCAAAGTTTCTTATGAATTTGTTAAATTTTGTCTCCTTCCGTTTCTGAGATGGTACATGTACATCAATCATTTTGCAGGGCTTGTTCTATTTTTCTCTTGATTTACAATTATTTTTATTAGGCTACACTCTGCATGAAAGACTCCTAGAGATCTCCAACTCCTTATCAGCAGAAGAGGTGAAACGGATCAAGTTTCTGGCCAAAAGCAAAGTCAATGGTTTTCGGCTTGCACGGTTTACAGAGGCCTTTGAACTGTTTGAAGAATTAGAATCAAATGGTGAATTTCCATGTGACTATATTGGGAAACTGCTTGCAGGAATTCAGCGTTATGACCTTGTGGACAAACTTGGAACACATGTTCCTTTACCTGGGGCAGAAAGAGGTTTGTTAATTTTTCTATTTCAAACATTAATAATTACTCATGCGCGTAGCGGCATGAGGTAAGGTTTCGGCTCCGTTTTTCTTGTTATTTTTATTATTATTATTATTATTATTATTATTATTTTTATTTTTTGTGTCACGATTTTGCATGCAAATTTATGCACGCATATTTTAAATTGTACACTTCCGGTTCATAGCTTTTCCACTACACTTCCTGTTTAGTGACTTCCGGCTACTCTCACTTCCGGTAAAAGAGCGTTACTTAAGTGTCACGACAGCGTCTCCTACAACCCTACTTACATTAGCAATGTTCATGTTTGGTATATATAAGTCTTAGAAGAATCATTCCCTTCATTGTGGTACAGCCTACTTACGCATGCGCATGAGTATAGGCTGCTAGGAGCCTCTTGTTATTTCTATTTCATTTTTTACTCTTTTACTCCCAGAGTCAATTACAGAGACATAATTATAGTGTAAATCTAACTTTTGAGTATGCCGACGAAATCCTGCCGTGTGACCATTCAAATGAAACCTTTCAGCCATACTTTTGCATGGTACCATTTGTTTTTTCATTATTTTACAAAATATGATTTAGAATGTTTCTTCAATTTTGATGTTTGGCACTCTTGTCAATTGAAGGTTTACAGTCAAATCTGTTGTGAATAGTAACCATGAACCCGTGGACAAAATTTATGCATCAGTGCCCCTCTCACTTTCTGGTTGATAACCATTAAATTCCTTAGGAATCTTGCTGAAATGTGATACATGCTTTTTGCACTGTGTCATATTTCATATTTTTGCCAGCAATAATAACAAATTCCTATAAAAAGACTGTGATGAAATGTCAGAGCTGTGAACTTGTACTTGATTACCCAGAGAATTGTGGTGGCCACACCCAGTTTTCAATGACCTGTGCCTTACAACATGTATATGTATGCACCATATTTTTCAAAGTGTTCTTGCCTGGATGCCCAAAATTGGCAAGGGTAAAATTAAAAGCTGGTTTATTTTTATTTTGGTAGTTTAGTTGGCATACAGTGTATGTGACATTGCCATGGCAGCAAGGCTAGATAACTAAACCTGCCTTAAAAATTATGTTCAGCTCATTTGCAAAAATAAAATCAGTCAGTAGTTTTCTATTCCTTTAGCCTGCTACTGATTAATACTAACTTATTCACATTGGTCTAATACAACTTCAACAGAGAGATTTATAATAAATCCTTGTTTAAATATCATTGCTTACACATGATCACATCTGGCTCCTTAGAAAATGATGTATTGTTGTGAAAAGCCAAGTGAGTTTAATTGAACAAAGGTGTCAGTAAATAATATATATCCAACGTACACTGTACTGTGAGAATTTTTGCTATTCTATTTGTTGCCATAATCAAATGTTCATTTTTCTTTAAGGATCAAATCATTCTCCTGGGCAGAGTATGCCAGACAGAAAACATGAATTGCCAGACCATGCCACAAATTCACCTAAATCCATGACTGCACAAGACAACAGTATGGATATATCGTCAGACAGACACGACAGAGAGAGGCATTCAAGTAATGGTGGACACAGAAATGATCATGTGTCAAGAATGGAGGAAACAGATTATGATTGCAGCCAATATGCATCAATTTCATCTGGTGGAAGCTCAGATGAGACTCACCACTATACTGATGAGAATGAACTGACTTGCAGTGACATAGTTGTGTTACGCATAAATGCAGAAAGTGATAGTTCATCCTTGCAAAGTACCAGTAATGCAAAAGAATGCACTCAATTACCCAACTCTTCTGGAGATGGCTTCTTGTCCAATTCCAGTTGCAGCACAACTGTAAGTTCATCCAATTCATTAGTAAACTCTACACAGACAACGCAAGAAGCTGCTTCAAACTGCACCTCACAAGCTTCAAGTGAGTCAACGGATAGCTCACCAATGTTAACATCAGTCAATTCTCATTCGGCTTTTAGGAGTAACGAGATCTCAAGTGACCTTACTCCAAATAGCAGCGAAGAAGAGAATCTTAGAAGTTCTCAGATGTTGGCCAATGGAGGCGAGGAGTCTGAAGATAGAGATGTGTGTGATGGAGCAATAAGAGCAACACCATTGTGCATATGTGCAGTGAGTACAAGAACAAATTGTTCAGACAGTTCTACTTGTGGCTTTGTCAGAACTCAAAGTGGTGCAAATGTTGGAAATGTTCCCTGGTCACAGCAAGGTGCCTTTCCAAGTGGCGAAATGGCAACTGTTGGTACACACACATCAGGTGCATTCACTGGTACTGCAGCAGACTGGGAGCGTTTAGGTGCTAGACCAAAACAGAGCCGAGCACAGCATTCAGTTATCAAACAAGTGCCAGGAGAACCTTTCATTCCTGTAACTGATGGTTTAGCTGGAGATTTCTTGGCAAGGCACACGCAAGACAAGGCCCTTCATGACAGTCTGTATCAGAGTGTTGGTGCAGAAATGCCGTTGCTCAATGGCACTGCATCACAGGGGGCTTCCTATATTGATGGTGTGATAAATGTATCTGACTCTAACAAAGCCAAGCCATACTTTGGAGATTTCCAGGCTGCATCTGGGACTGATCCATATAGCAGATTAGGTGAATCTAGTGGACGATTTGATGGAAGAGGTATTTCTTGTAGAGAACACTTAAATAACATCACTGGACCATTGCCCAGCCATTTAGGAGACAATTGTTTTTCAGTTTATGGTAACTATTCACAAAGAAATGCTTTAAATGCAACAAATGGCCTTCCACTCCAAAGTTTTGTACATAATAGCAGTAGATTTTCAGAACATTTTGGTGGAGCACCTCATTTACCATTAGAAACACAGCAGAGACCATTCCCCACTGTACCAAGTAATCAATTTCTCAATTCAGGAGTGACTGGTTCGAGTTTTGCTGACCTTGCTTGGAACTGCACCACTGAAGGAACTCAATCTGGGCACCCTGTGTATGGTGCACAAAGATATACCCTATTTAATGATAATGCTTCAACATCAACATCTGCACAGAATACAAGACAAACACCTCATAACACAAATTTAGCACAAGGAAACCATTCAAGCAGTACTACAAACAATGATAATGTACCAAGTGCTTTTACAAGAAATATTCTACATGAAGATTTGCGGAATTCTGCTTTGCCAGCTGCCCATGCAGTTTCCAGTTGTGTTCCTACTCGTGCAACAGGGCCGGACTCAACCACAACAAGTTGGCCTTCACTCATCTGCGATAGCCGTAATACCACAACTGTTGGTGATGATGTATTGGCACAAGGATCTGCAAGTGGTGCATCTATCCCTGAACCAAGTTGTGGCAATGCAGACAACCACAGAGCTTCTGTGTTAAACAACAGAGACTTTGGCACAGACTCAGTTGAGTCCACAGACAACTCATTAGTTGCTTTGGAACAACGCGTTGCAGAGGCGTGTGCCCTTGTTGAACGAGTGCTAAGAGAGAGGGAAGAGCGTGAACAGTTTGGAAGGGAAATAGAAAGAAAAGAACAGTTGATAAGAGAACAGAGAGCCAGAGAAAGGAGAGAGAGAGAAGAAAGGGAGATTCAGGAAGCAGAAAGGTGGCCGCAACAACAAGAAGCAATCACTGCACGCTCACAGTGGCTGTGTGAACATTATCAGCGGCATTGCAGAGTGCGGTTCCCTTGCTGTACGCAATTCTTTCCATGCCATTGCTGTCACAACATCTCAAAAGCTTGTGACAATGAAGAGGCTAAAGCATGCCATGCATCCCACCTCAAGTGCTCTCACTGCCAGCATGAGCAAGAGGTAACATCTATTTCTACATTACACTGTAATGCTTAACATGGACTCGCACAAGGGTTAGTGAAGTACTCTACAACTGTAGCTTCATTGTACAGGCCAAAAAAATAATGAAGGTGCAAAATGTGCATGAATAATTATCAATCTTGCAACAAATTGGATGTACATGTAATAATATCAAACACAAGGAAGAGTGTTTCATCAGGATATCTAAACACCGCGAAGTAAGTTGAAAAACAAGGCGCAGCCAAGCCTTTTTAACCCACTTTAAGATGTTTGATTACTTGATGAAACACTCTTTTGGGTGTTTGATATAGCTTCTCAAACTGATCATTTAATGCGGAGAAAACAAACAAATTAAATTCGACAAGCATCTATGGAAATTAAGACTGGGTATCCAAACCTCCTTTACGGTATCCAAACATCCAAACCTCCTTTACGGTAATGATTTCCTTTTATGTTCTTGTTATAAATCATTAATGACTTTTAGAAGTTTTCATAAATTTATATTTCCAAGTTAAAACGTGATGGGGATGCTTGTTAGGATTTTCAAAAGTACCCCTTGAATGTACATTTTGACGATATCGTTGGCTGCAAAGGCAGTTTCATTGAAAAACTAATCTCTACTTGCACTGAAACTTTGAGAGGTATCTGCACAAATGCCTGGCTGGGAGTGATGAGGGGCAGCTAAATGTATATTTTCAGGATAGTTACAAGCCTGTGCCCTTGAGCTCTATGCAATAAGTCAGTTTTTCTTGTTTTTGAAACCAAATGTTATTTGCCTTTGGTAACGGGGTGCTGCTGGGGCACAGACTTGGGTTTCTATAAGATGCAATGTGGCGTCCACTTTCAAGTCTCTTGATGATTAATTTTAAAGTACCACACTTAAGATATTTAAATAAGTCATTTACCCTTTCACTCCCAAGAGAGCCAAAAACAATTCAAATGAAAAACAAATGCCGTTACCATGCAAAAGTCCATGTACAGTACTACCAAAGAGGCTTCATTTGAATGGTCCCACCATATGATTTCGTCCACAAACTTAAAAGTTAAAAATACATTACATGTCTGACCATAATACAGGGGTGTAACTAAGAAAACACTAAGGAGGCTCATTAACAAGTTCAGCCGGTTTTTCTGGCTTGTTCACCTTCAAAATCTCCCAATTAGTCTTTGTTTTCTAGTGAAATTTCAGGTGGTGAAATAAGCCGGTAGCCAGCTCTTAGCTACATCCCTGATAATACATGTAAATAATTTATTATTTAATTTATTATTCACTCTGGGAGTGAAAGGGTTTAGTGGTACTTTCCTTATTTTTAAATTTTTTCTTTTGTCAAGTGTCATTGTGGGAACTGTTGAATTGTCTGTTTTACAATTTAGCACTATCTTGCATTGTAAAGAATAACTAGAGTTCTAAATATTTTTTTGATTGTCATTACAGATTGGTGAAGACAGTGAAAAGTGCCGTAAGTGTGGAGGAAAAATGTCAGCTTATTTCTGCTCCATCTGCAAACATTTCACAAGTATTGATAAGAATCCATATCATTGTGAAAAATGTGGAATATGCCGGTGAGTAAACCAGCAACATTTTATTGCAAAGTTATATTGATAACATATTTTTTTTCTCATTTATAATCAATATTTCGACGGGGTTGTCCATTCAGCTGGAGCTGGTTTAACCCTTTCACTCCCAGGTTGAGTCAATTTTGGAGACATGTCATGTAGTTCTAACTTTTCAGTCTGTGGACGAAATTCTATGTTGTGACCATTCAAATGAAACTTCTTTGGCAGTACTTTTGTATGGTACCATTTGTTCTAACTTTTGAGTCTGTTGATGAAATCCTATGGTGTGACCATTCAAATGAAACCTCTTCAGCAGTACTTTTGTATGGTACCATTTGTTCTAACTTTTGAGTCTGTGGACGAAATCTTATGGTGTGACCATTCAAATGAAACCTCTTTGGCAGTACTTTTGCATGGTACCATTTGTTTTTCAATATTTCACAAAATGAAATTTGGGAATTTTCTTGCATTTTGATGTTTGGCACTCTTGGGAGTGAAAGGGTTAAGTGGAGCCCTGTTCAACAAAAAACGTATTACAAAATACAAAAACAAAGCTAAATAAAATTACAGATTATGATGACTAATACAAATAGATAACTACATATTAGGAATTACTTATTCAGTATCTGTTGAGCATGTTGGAAGTGCATCTGTTTCAAGTTCAGTTACATTCCTGAGGTCGCACGGCAGCGTAGTCCCTACTCTAGCCCCAGTTATCCTAAAAGATCCTTGATATGTTTGTGTTTTTGCAAGTTTTTGTAGATATTACTCAAGCGCATAAATTATTTTGTGCCTGAAGTATCACTACATGACAATACAGGTCATGAGCATTACGGAAATTATCACCAATGTTACAACAGAGGTTTCAATACGAATTGAAGTAGGCAGCTGGCCAAGGTATAATAGGCAGCTGTGACAGATAATGGGCCGTAATGGCCCATTCCACTCTGGGGTCTGTGGGTATGCATTGAGTGTCAATAACCGGCGGCGAAGACGAAGTAGGCGGAGGCACACCGCCGGTAGACGGCTTCTATTGAAACCCCTGTTACAATGATGTCTTGATTTCAGAACAGCTTCTCCTTACTACAGTGTAATACCATGTAAAGGATACAATAAAACAAATTGTAGTGAGTGAGGAGAAGAATATTGTCTGTTGATGCTGGGGTAAACTGCATTCGCTTTGTGACAAATATATGGCTAGTTGAACCAAGACCAGACAGTGTTCTTGTTATGTAGGTTACAAGTCTTATTTATTTTTTAACATGTTGCAAGCGTGGGATTTCATATCAGCTTTTGAAACCTTTTTTCTGTGGCTTGAAACAAGCTACCCAAATAAAAAAAATACTATAAACTAATTTCGATACTGCATTATATCGGTGGATAGTTGGGAGAAAATATATTCCGTATTGGGCGGAGTCGCGAAGCGACGGAGCCCAATACGGAGAATATATTTTCCAACGCCGTCAATACAATGCAGTATTACCGTCTCAAAATCGAAATTCGTTTTGTATCACGATTCAACTGTTTTTCGGGCAAAAAGAAAACAAAACTGAAGATAACTTGTGCTGATCAAAGCTGAAATTCTTACTAGTCAGGAGCTGACGTACACGACGTTTGTACGCGTTATCATATTTTTGTTTAGCAAAAAAGTTTCAAAAACACGGACTTTTCACGCTATAAATTGCTCATTGAAATAGAACAAATTTGTTGGAACATAACGCAAACTTGCTGAGATTTTAGCCCAAAACCTTTTTCAAATTATGATGGCGTGATAGCGCGCGTACAGCATAGCTCAATGTAAACAAACCGTTCAAACAAACAAAAGCAGCTTTTAAACTCATCTTATCGTTAACTTTCGATAGAAAGGGTCGTTGCATTGAATACAGCGTTGTTTATCTGCCAAACTTGACAAAGTAAACAACATTTTTGCCCCTCCTTTGAAGATAATTTTAAATTTTGGTTTTCTACGCAAGGAACCCATTAAATTGCCGCGGGAAATTTTCAACCAATCACAGGCTGCTTTATGAGATGACAATACGACTTTATATTGACGTCTCAAAAGCAGGCAAAAGTATCTGAGAATCGTGATATTACTTTTAATGATAAATCTATTTTCTATTTTTGTTGCTAAAAATAATATTAGATCTTGTCTGTAGTAATGTTATTATTTTTTATTTTGTCATCCAGAATCCACAAAGACAAGTCATTCCATTGTGAGGTGTGTAATGTGTGTTTGGACAAACGTCTCCAGGGAAATCACAAGTGTCGACCAGACTCAGGCCATGATGAATGCTGTATCTGCTTGGAGGTGAGTTGGATCTCTTTTTATGAAGGCCTCATTCAAAACCTTCTCTGATAACTGGATTGTGTGGTGCTCTGGTGCTTGTGTCACTATTTTGCTTTTCCAAAACCCGGGAAGGGAGGGTGACTCCCATATAAAAAAGGCCGGGGTGCTCATCAGAAATTTTTGAAAAACACCCTAAAATGTACCAGAATCTTGTTTGATGAGTGTGGCTGAAATGAATTTTTACCCCTAAGAGGTACCAATTCTAAAACAGCATATGATAATTAATGATAATTAATTCTTTCATATTTTTTTGGCTTTATACCCCAATAGGTATCGCGATAATTCTAACTGTGGTCATTTTAGATTTAAGTACCCTAAGCGGTACCAGTCTACAAATTTTGACCCCTAAAAGGTATGACGAGCACCCCCGTCATTTTTATGTGGAAGTCTCCCCCGGGTTCCAAAGTCCCTTGATAAATGTTAGAGCTGAAAATAAAGTACAGGTTGATTTTTTTTTTTCAGCCAGTTGATCACTTCTTCACACATTTTACAAACACATTTGCATGATCTGCATTGGACAATAATATAAACCTTTAATGATAGACCTTTCTTTTCTTATTAAAATACCAATACATTCAGGTGAAGATACCAAGAAAGTCAAAAAATAATCTTCAATCAGTGTCATTAATTTTCTTTTACACACAGTTTGAACAAAAAAGATTCCTTCATGAGATTAGCCACTTATACCTGCAGTGAAATTCTGACCACTGCTTGTCGTCAGAACTTCATTTGTTTAGGCCAGTTAGAGAAGGGTGCCCAATAGACCTTTTATGGTATCAGTATTGTTATAGTGCCTCCATAGTCGTAGATGTTCATGTAATTGAGTGCCCCATGGTTATTGTAATAAACTTTCTCACTGATTTTCCTATTCTTTGTAGGATGCATTTAGTGGATGCCAAATATTACCTTGTTCACACAAAGTGCACAGAGAATGTGCCATCGCTATGATCCAAAATGGAATGTAAGTAACCATTTTTTCTGAGATAGTGCTATTGTTTATTGCTCCATCTTAATAATCAACAATATTATAAAATTCATTGATTATTTGTAAAGAAAATACAAAAGAAATGAGAACTTAATTAAGGTTTTTAAATCCTGATACAGAACAGCTTAATACTCACAGCAGAACTGTATGTTTATTTACAATGGCAAGCTGCACTGCTCATATCATTTTTATCTATTACTAATAAATAATATTAAATAATAATTTGAGAAAAAGGTCATTTTTTTTAGTTTTAAAGACATGTTTTGGTAGTAACGACAACCATCATCAGTTTGACAAATGTTACAAAGTTGAATTTATAATAATGCTAACTTCAGTCTTTGTTATGTTGTTAACATTATTATAAATTCAAATGTCACTTTGTAACATTTATTGTCAAGCTGTACAGGAACATAAATAGTCCTTTTTCTCAAATTGTTTACAACTTTATTACAAGTCTGCCTCCTTTTAAACCTTAATTATTATATATAATAATATTAATAATTATAAAATAAAATTAAGTATTAATTTTGTGTGTGTTCTTTGTGTTTGTAGTCGCACCTGCCCAATATGTCGCCACCCACTGTACAGCCCACCAAGGGAGTGAACATATAATCACTCTTGATCAGCCAAGAATTGTGCAGACGAGCTGGGTACTGACAGGCACCTGCAGCTGTTATCCACACAGAGGTTGCTTGTCGGGAGTATTTGACCTCGCGTTTAGCTCCCATGAAGAAGAGGTGTTGAACAGTGCTAAGTGGTCAGACTTCAAGCTTCCAGGATGTTTTTTGAAATTTTGGAATCCTTAAGGGATGAAGGAAAAAATGGGGAAATTGAGGCATTTGAAGTGGTATACATCAATACATGTAAAAGCTCTGATTTTTGATAAGTCCATGGATATTTGAAAAGTGTGCTTTTATATTTTTTGGGATAAACCGAACGTAACATACCGTTTAGTTTATACAATGCAAAGGGATGCTTGAATAGTCTTTCTAGTAGCTATACCATCTCTTCATTTCATTACAGTTGATATACTAAATCATTATTTATAATGATTGTTATAAGGAGTTGATGTTGATGTTTTGTATTTATAAGCAATTGGAATTGTGCCCCCTTTTACAGTTTCATGGCCATCAAGTTTATTTGAGTGGGGACGTTCGGGGCATACTATTGTGTAGCAAAATATGTCTGCCCCTAAAAGTAGATTTCTACTTAATGAGTAGAATTAGCGTTTTGGTTTCGTTAACTTTCAAATATTTTTTTTCCAATAATTACCAGTTAAAATAAGAGCCTGGTATAAAATGGGAAAATGCATTAACTAAAAACACAAAAAAAATGTTAAATAGTAAATGATGTTTTTGTGCTATGTTATGAAGTTAAATTTCCAGCAATTGGAATTGTCTCTTTTACGATTTAATAGCCATTAAAAACTAGTAAGCAGCAAGAAATTGACTCCTCCTAAATGTAGATTCCTACTTGATGAGCAGAAAACGTTTCGGTTTCGTTAACTTTTCAAGGCTTTATTCAAGTGATTGCCAGTAAATAAGAGCCATTTATGGGTTGAGAAAACAAAATTACACCGATGTTCATATTATGTTATGATTCATTGTAAATTTGAAAATTAAAGCTATATATTAATAGTGTATTATATTGAAATGCCAGTTAAACAGATCGTTATTTTTTCTAATATTCTCTTCTCATGGCAAACGTATTTCACCATACATGAGCATTGTATCATCATATTCCACGTTCCTTCTAATTATAACGGATGCAAATATTGTGTGATTTAACACTTAAACAATACTATGAAATTTGTTAAATAAAAAAGACAACTCCTTCAAACAACGTTTGGTAACTTTCCATTTTTGTCGTTAGTTTTTGTCTCCAATCAGGATTCCTTCTTTGTGAGTACTTTGTACTTTAAAAGTTTAAAATTCTATTCCATGTCAGTTTTTATTTTCAATTTCGATAACTGCTCTCAAACACTCAATGTTCCACTGAATAATTTTACAAAGGCGACGCCGTCCACAAGATACGAATGAATCATACTAGTATTTGATCACAGCAGGGCGCTGTTATCAAGGCGCTTGAAAAAGTGGCGCGAGATTTTTTGGCCAATAGCAATGCAAAACCAAAGCAATCGCGAAATTACTTTCGATAATCAATTGAAAATCGCTCTATTGGGGAATCTTTGTTTACAGTTTTTGCCTCATTAGCATATACGCCGCATTCTGTTACCTAGCTACAAAAAATCAACACTGAATATTGAAAGGGCATAGCACAATTAGCTTTCTCTGGAAATTTGATTAGATTACTAAGTTTAACAAGCTCTTTAAACTTTTGGAAGTCAATTCGTATTTTGCACGGTGCCTTACTTAAACTCGTATGCTAATGAGCAAAATGTGAATAATGACGTCAGCAAAGATCGTCCTTTCGCTTTGGTTTTGCAGTGCTATTCTTTGTAATTGAAGTCACACTACTTTATCAACCAATCAGAAGTAAAACCAATGGTGACCAATATTACTCGCATGCGTTTTCCCGCGCTTGGCAGCCGCTACATGTATTTGTTTCGAGTTCTGATTGGTTTATTGGATTGTTTGTGTTTCTTGTGATTGGACAGAGTCGGTGGTTTTGGAACTGCTTTAATCTACACCATGCATTGGAACCATTGGAAACACCCGAAACATCAGGATCAGCAGTAGTATTGAATAAAACTTAAAACTGAATGCAAGGCTGATCGGACAGCTATAAAGGGTATTTTATTGCAATAAAATACCCTTTATAGCTGTCCGATCAGCCTTGCATTCAGTTTTATATCTTATTTTCCTGTTCCCAGCCTTGCGACGGGAAGACGAGAGACTCTGGGAACGAGGAAGCAAGATAACCGTTGTAATATGCCAACGTCATCGTTTTCCCGCGATGCGCGCTGCCGATGTACTGCCATGATTATTTTCCGCAGAATGTAAAGGTAGCTATGAAATCTTACTTTTTATTCACGTTAATAATTTAAGGTTATAGGGGAATTATTGTGTAGACAGGCGAACTACGGTGGCCTGGAAGGGCCATCCAGAAGGTGTTTCTTTTTACCTAAGTCGAGATTTACCTATCTCGACTTATAACACGAGATCTTGACTTATAACACGAGATCGCGACTTATCATGCGAGATCTCGACTTATAATGCGATATCTCGACTTATAATGCGATATCTCGACTTATAATGCGATATCTCGACTTATAATGCGAGATCTCGACTTAAAATGCAAGATCTCGACTTAAAAGGCGAGATCTCGACTTTTTACACGAGATCTCGACTTATAACACAATATCTCGACTTGTAACACGAAATTTCGACTTACAATGCGAGATCTCGTGTTAAAGTGCCAGATCTCGACTTATTACCCGAGATCTCGACTTATAACACGAGATCTCGACTTATAACACGAGATCAGATCTCTATAACGATTTCCTTCCACTATTTTGGAAAACCAAGATGGCGGCGGGAGACGCGACACGGGAGACACGAGATCTTGACTTATAACACGAGATCTCGACTTATCATGCGAGATCTCGACTTATAATGCGATATCTCGACTTATAATGCGATATCTCGACTTATAATGCGAGATCTCGACTTAAAATGCAAGATCTCGACTTAAAAGGCGAGATCTCGACTTTTTACACGAGATCTCGACTTATAACACAATATCTCGACTTGTAACACGAATGTCAAAGATAAAATGTCAAGATAAAACACCTGCACTTCAGAATAATGAGACAGTACAATTTTCGCATGCAGAAATGTTAGTGTGTTCATGTTTACGGTACTTTGTACTGGTAAAGTTTAAAATTCAATTGTAGTATTTTAATTTTTCACATTTTCACGCGTCATTGCACACATTGTCTTCTTGTATAAACTGCTGTCTTTTTTCCTCACTAAGACGTTGAACTTCGAGAGACACTTAGGCCCCTTCCAAACGTATCCGGATATTTTTGAATCAGCAACTTTTTTGTTGAAGATTGGCCTTCAGTCCATACGTATCCGGCGAATTCGGCTGACGAATCCGCAACTTTTGGAACGAGTACGGCATCGTGTGGACGGTCGAATCCGGATATTTCTTAATTCGCTGACGTAACAGTATCGGATCCAGTCTTAGGGCGCTTATCATTTCCTCAGAACTGGTCGGCCAGACCGGTCCGTTTGTAACTAGCATGCATCTTTTAGAAGACTTGTTCCTACAAGTCCATCAAAACGGTGCATACTATTTCCAAATTTACCAGTCTGGGCGACCAGTTCTGGCAAATAATGGAATAATATTTTCGAATTGGTCGGTCCGGCTGGGCAGTTCTGTTCTTAAACCGCGCGAATATTTAACATGGCCGACCGAAATGTTATCGCCTCACTTCTACTTGGACTTATTTCAAGTCTAATAACGTGTTTACAGTTGAACTTGGCTTTGAACTTGGATTTTGCGCATGCTCTGTTGACAGCATTTAAAGAGGAGCCCTGGGTACTAGAGCGAATCCGGACACGTGTGGACGGGCAAATACGATTCGAATACGCTCAGGCCCGGTTCAAACGTCGAACTTCACAT
>JAJGOT010000123.1:140000-357500 GCA_022457155.1 Cladopsammia gracilis
CTTTGTTGTAAATCTAAAAACTTAATCTACTTAATTGAATGTAAAAACCAAACCGGGGAAACCAAACGCCCCGCCAAACGCCACCTGAATGAACGCTTTGGGGAACATCGCCGCGATGACACTTGATCCTCATGGTATAAATAGACGTGATGATTTAGCTTATTTCTTACCAATCACTTTCTGTTATTCTGTTGTATGTCATATGTCAAATGATTTATATGTAACGGTCATTTTATTTATGTATTCATTTTTGTTTTCTAGCCCCCGTGTAAGGTTCGTTTTGCAAACCGAAATATCAGGAAAATATATTCAACTGTTTATTATTATTTTTTCTTATTTCACTTCTGTCTCTATCTTTTCTTCTTGCCGTAAGGATCAGTTTGCCGTCAGTTACCATTACTGATTTTGTTGTGCCGTGAGTTTCTTTTGTTGTGCCGTGAGTTTCTTTTGTTGTGCCGTGAGTTTCCTTTGTTGTGCCGTGAGTTTTTTTTTTGTTGTTGTACCGCGAGTTTCTTTTGTCGTGCCGTGAGTTTAGAGCTCATTTTGTCGTGCCGTGAGTTTGTTTGTTGTGCCGTGAGTTTGTTTGTTGTGCCGTGAGTTTGTTTGTTGTGCCGTGAGTTTGTTTGTCGTGCCGTGAGTTTATTTGTCGTGCCGTGAGTTTGTTTGTCGTGCCGTGAGTTTATTTGTCGTGCCGTGAGTTTGTTTGTCGTGCCGTGAGTTTGTTTGTTGTGCCGTGAGTTTGTTTGTTGTGCCGTGAGTTTTTGTTTTGCCGTGACAGTTGTGGGCCACACCCGCTCGATTGACTGAAAATGAAAAGGGACAGCTAGCAGTCTATTAGTTATCTGAGATCCGTGTCAGGTTGTGGAAAACGTGTGACATTGCGTGACATTACAAGGACTTACACGCTCTCTCTAAAGTTTATGAGCTTGCGAGTTTATTCGTTTCCTTTCATTTTAATGATAGACTACAGGGACGTAGTCAAGACTTTTTTGGTACGCGCAATCAATTTTCAAACATTCCCCTACCTCCTCCCCCAATCCTCAAGTCCCAAATCTTTCTCTTTTTTTCGACTTTTTCAGGTACGGACGTGCGTACGTGCGTACAGGAGTACAGGTAGCTACGCCATTTGTTAGGACATATTTTTGTTGTGATCGAGGACCACGAGTATAGAACATAGGCTTAAAATAACATAGGCATAAAATAACATTAGGTCGGATTTCAAGTCATGTGATCAGCGCTTTCCAGATCAGTGATCGGTTACAATCTAACCGAGAATACACTTGGTTTGTTTTACAGTGAAATTGTGTGTTCTTCAATGTCTCAGGTAATACTATACGTGACAGTGCTAACTTAGAAATTCCCCACAAGGTACATATCTATCCGGTTCCCTTTTGTGTATTACTCGGTCAGTTCTCTGAGTTCTGTGTACAACTTTATCGTTCCCTTTTGTGTCAGTAGATTACTCGGCCAGTTACGGTTTCTGTGATACTCGGTCAGATCTGTGCCGTAGAACTCTTTCCATAGCCGTTTTAGCGTTCATTATTACTCGAGTCACTCGCCAGTGTACAACTCGTTCCCTTTTATGTACTAGCTGTTGCGCGGTTGAGCATTGCGGTCATTCATTTGTCTGGATAACTCGCTCCCGGTTGTGTGTATACTCCGGTCTATTGTGCATTGCGATCATTTCACTTTTATTTGTCTGTATAACTCGGTCCGTTGTGTGTATACTCGCGTCAGTTGTGCATTATATAATTACTCGGTAATTTCACTTTCATTTGTCTGTTTAACTCGGTTCGTACGTTGTGGTGTATACTCACTGTCAGTTGTACATTACTCGGTCATTGAACTTTCATATGTCTGTGGGTGTCGTCCGTTGTGTGTGTATACTTCAATATACTCGGTGCGTTCGTTGTGTGTATTTATACTGCGGACTCGGTCATTTGTCTACTTAAAGTATGTGTGTGTAGTCATGCACGGTCGATTGTGCATTTACTCGCGATCATTTGTGTGTACATGACTCGGTCCGTTGTGGCTATACTCGGTCACGGTGGTGCATTACTCGGTTCGTTTCACTTTCATTTGTCTGTATAGGCTTATTACAACAACAACAACAACAACAACAACAACAACAATTTCAGTATTCCCATATATACATGGTATTACCTACTAAATATGATCTAAATTGAACGATTACAATCATAAATAGTCCTACAGATAAAAGGATCAACGCTGTAAGAGAAACAATATTCTAGCATGTCTAGTCAGTATTGTTGACCATTGTTGAGATTACTAAAATTTCGATATTTCTCATTTATTTCATTGAAAACTTCTCGCGTACAGTGCTGTTAATGTTGGCAAGTAAATAAGAAATGTGATTCATTTTCGATTTCATTTAGCTGGCAAAAGTATTTATTCTCAGATTTTCTGGGGTTTTGTTGTGTCTTCCAGTTTCTATTCTTAAATTATGATTCCCAAGTCGAAATTTATTGATAAGTTTTTTTATGGAGGGGATTTTTTATCGAATCCAAGAAGTGAGCTTGTTGGCAATTTATTTTGAAGGTTGAGTAGAATTTTATTACAAAACAAGCTCGGCGAGACAGCGCCCCCTCGGCTCGTATCACTTTAATTCGTCGCGCCGTCGATCGCCGATCGCGTATTTGCTCGCCCGCTCGACAATTCAATTCAAATAAAATCACAGGCGTCCCAAGCTAAATATCAGATAATGAAGAGTGCCAGATCTATCGTAGACCTGGATCAGTAAAAATCTTGAAATAGTATAGGTAAAAAACGGCAAACAAGAGAAGAGATTGCGACAGAAGTGAAATAAAAAAACAAATATTTGCCCGATATTTCGGTTTCCAAAACAATCTTCTACGGGTGCTAAAACCGGGACGTGACGGCCTTGCTTTACGTGCGGTATTGTGTCACAAAGATTCTATTTATAAAGGTTTGTATGGGAACGCAACGGTTTTGTTTCAAAACTTAAAAATTCGAATGTAAATGTGAATAAAATTGACTTACCCTGTTGTTGTGTTGTATTCTTTGTTGTTTGCCTGCTCCTCGGGGCGATTTAACGCGATTTCGGCGAGTTTGGTTATTTGGGTGTTCCACTGCTAAGAAAACTGTACTGAATAGCTGATACTTTATTAGCTGTAGCTTCTTATGACTGACATTCCGTACTATTAAGGTTGTTTTTTATTCATCTTGGTTCCAGACCCCTTTTTGAACTATATAAACAGTTTTCAAACACTGTAACGGTTACTTTTGAAAATGTATGTTGCTTAGCATACGAATCGTCAAGTTTATTATAAAAATGCGTTGATTTACCATGTTTATCACCGCTGTTTGTGTTTTATTTTTAATCAAGTCACGATGGCCTAAGAACAAGAGTTTATACGATACTCTGATTATGGTTTATTCCTCTTAGTGTTTTATAAGCATTTCATGTATGACAAACGTACTTAGTTTTAATTTGGGGCAGTTTTGACCATAGTATTGACCCAAACACCTCAAAATTACCATGATATAGCTCCTTTAAGAAGTCACTAAAGCTATTGCAAGCCCGTCGGTGTAGTCTGCGTAACAGGCAACTTTGTCGTGCGCGAGCACTTACCACGAATCGCGCGAGGGTGTGGGGCATTTCCCTAAAGTCAACAAGAGGCACACACAACGGCTTTGCCATAACGGGAGACCTAACAAGAACAAAACGGCTGTGTATAGCTACCACTAACCGGATGATGCTAAGAAAAGAACTGCTGATGCTTTAAGAAAAGAACTAATGTATGTATGTATGTATGTATGTATGTATGTATGTATGTATGTATGTATGTATGTATGTATGCATGTATGTATGTATGTATGTATGTACTGTATGTATGTATGTGTGTATGCCTGTATGTATGCTAAGCAAATAATCATGCTGCTTTATTTCCTGATTTTTTCTTTCATACTTCGCTAAGATAAATAGTTGTTTTTTGTGCCTTTGTTTTCTACGATTTATTTGCTGCTTTAACAATGATTTATTCATTTTCTGATTTCTTTTATACTTCTCTAATGGTTTTTGCCTTGCATTATTTATTTGCTGCTTTAAGCGTGATTTACTCCCTTTTTTATAAGGTAGATAATAGTGCGTGTTTGTGTTGTGTCTTGTCCATTTTTTTTGTGTGTTTTCCGACTCTAGTATTGTAATTTAGTTCAAGTAATTTGGCTCCCTAGTTATTTTAAGTAGCCAATACCCTGTTTGCTATTTAATTTCATTTCATGTAAATTTCTTTCTTTTGATTGTATGGGTAGAAAAAAAATAAATGTTGTTGTTGTTGTTGTTATTATTATTATTATTATTATTATTATTATTATTATGATTATGATTATAATTATTAAGATACTGGCCATAGCGCGAACACGCATTCTTGACTTGTCGTTTTTTTGTCCGTTCAGAGCTCTGGGATCGAGAATGCGCGGGCGCGAGGATGGTGTTGTGTACACGAGTGTTTCCCCCTCTCGCGTGTCTCTCGCTCTTCGCACTCGAGAATGTAAGGTGGTCGAACTAAATAGTTTGGTATTTTCTTTATTGACCTTGATTGACCTTTCCGCTTTATAATTCTAGAATCAATTCTAGTATTCACAGTAACTTTATACACACTTTCTTCTACATTTTATATTTTCTTTGCAGTTGGGCTTCGGTAAGTTTTATTAAAAATAGTTTTGTAGTTTAATAGCAAAGTTCAAGGAATATGGTACAAAGTTTGACAGACAAGCTAACAAGGTTTATTTTGTATTCTAGGTCTGCAGCTCATCTCCATTGTATCTTCAAAACAAAGATCTTGAAGCTCTATAATAAAACTCGTCATAATGTATACGTACCGGCTAAAGAGTTGTATTCCTTCTAATAGAACAAACGGTCACCAACAAGCTCTCGCAGATATAGGGAACCCACCAAACAGGACTGGCAACAGTTCTCGTGGTCAACAGCTGCCGCTTGATATAAGGCAAGGCGAGCCGCAAGGACTGACCGATTCTTTCGTGCTTAAACATACGACCGACAAAACTTTAGCACGTTATTTACGTTCCAAACGTGGTTTTGCGGCTCCAGGTCATGCATCGCCTCAAGTTTGCCGGGTTGTTGACCCAACAGAGGTAAATAATTATATACATTGCATGGAAGTTAGCATTCAATTAGTGTTTAAGTAAAGTCTTAAGTTAAGATGTGCTCTTCCATTTTTTTTTATATAAATTCCCATTCGGCCCGACCTAACTTAGCCAATAATTATTTTATCGCATGACCAATTTGGATACAAAATTGCTTGAAATTTTAACACGTGAGGCCGTACGCTTTTGTAGTAGGGCCGTACGGCTTTTTCCGGCCCCGCTCGTGCAAATGCGTAAGGCCCTTATATGCTTAAGGCCCTTTTTTGCCAAGAAAAGGCTCGCAGGGCCGTACGGGTCATATGGTAATATTTCCCATTCACCTTCAGGGATTGTTCTTTAATGTGCGCCCGAGTTGTTTCGCGATTTGTCAGAAATAAGGTAACTATTTTTGTTTTGATCTACAATGTCGAAGAAATGATGATGCAGTACTGTACTGTTGCGCGGGAACGCAAAGTAAAGGGACATTTTGCTCGCGCTCTGATTTGGAATTCCGGATAGAGTGGTTATCAATTGAGTATCGAAAGTAATTTCACGATTCTTTTGGTTTTGCATTGCTACGCTTTGTGATTGGCTAAAAAATCTCGCGCCACTCTCTCAACCAATCAATCGTTATTTTTGTTGTATACCTCAATAGAACATCAATCCACAAGTTGAACAACGGCGGATACAGCAAGCGCACTCTTCTACGCAGTGTCATACATTGTGAGTGTAACTGAACCACATTTACTAACTAAAATATTGATCATAGCGGAGCTCTCTGCCGTGCCCCATACTCATGGAACCTATATACAACCATAGAACTTGCCCGTCCTTTTTCATGGTCATGGCTAGCGGAATGTTTCGCGGGCGCGTTGTGAGCCCGCCGTACGTGTTGGGCAGGGCTAACTCGCGGGCGCGTATGACGTCGCAAAACATACGCGAATGACGCCACATAACATCCGGGATCTAAGCAATTTGAAACCAAAGCGTGGCTTTGTTTTTCGCGCGGCTAACAACGTCTTGTTTTGTTTACATAAAATCGGTTTTCAACCGCGAGTTAGCCCGCGAGTTAGCCCTACCCAACGCGTATGGCGGGCACACAACGCGCCCGCGAAACATTCCGCTAGCCATAACCATGAAAAATGACGGGCAGGTTCCATGGTTGTATGTAGGTTCTATGAGTCTTTTAGTATGGGGCTCCTCAGAGAGCTCCGCTATAACTCGACTTTCTTGTTAACTCGAACCACTTACAGTTTACCTTGGTTCAACTGGTTCGGTATCTCGGATAGTTTTTTCCCCTTGACGGGTCGAGTTATCTGGATTTTACGCGCCATGGGAACCTCGGGAAAGGGGGAGGGGTTACTATCATATAAAGCTATATGGGCATGTGTCGCTGTGAAGAGTAAGTTTTTCAAGCAGTTTAGTGTGGGATAGGGTATGGAAATCAGAGAGATTTAGTCTAGAATAGGCTAGGGTATCATATCACTAACAGGGAAACTGATCAGTGGTATGAACTAAAGATATAATTTATGGAAAATAGCTAGTCTGGTATAGGGTAGGGCCTTGGTGCTCAGTTACTTTAGAATAGGGATGCAAAATGAAGCTGAACATGGTCTACTTCCGAGTCCCAGTGGCACACCACCAGCCAAATATGGACAGAGTACCCCTCCCCCCTCTGGAATGGGAACTCGGTTTGGCTGCCGCTTCACGTTGACAAAACCCAAGAAGTTTGACACAACCGTACCCTGAAATGTTGACATTGGAAAACATTTACCTTTTCCCTACAATGTTAACGCTCTTAGCGCTTCTTAGCGCTACAGAGATCACGCCTTTCTTATACAAATCCACAATTCACACAGGCGCATCATGTTTATAGATTAAAATGTGAGCAGTTACATAAATTTGCATTGTGTCGTTGCATATACTTTGTAAAACAACTTTTTCCTTTCCTTTCAGATTTTACTGTGCACATTGTCGCGAGATCATAGGCCTGACTCCTCCACTATAGCGCGACGCAGAGTGTCATAACATATGCTTGTTTCACTTATCGCCATCTTTTGTTGAAGAGTACATGAAACAGTGTGTATCCACCCACTCGCTTTTTCTTCCACCCACACTTATCCTTAAGTTGATAAGCGAGAGAGAAATGAAAATATTTTAAAGAAAATACTATTATAATTGAATGGTCAAGTTCTTAAAGATGTTGGCCAATGAAAAGGAGCTAAACTCAGAGCCAATATATTGGCCAATGGACATATTGACCTTATTTATTTAAAGGTACTCGCCAGAGGATAAAAAAACGTTTGAGAGACAGTTATTTTTGAAAAAACTTTTTAAATTAATGACCAATGACAAACGGCTGAAAGAAATGTCGTATTCAAATTTTATGAATTGTAAAGAATAAGGAAATTAGTGGATTTATAGGAACGTGTATAGTTTGTCCGTTTATAGTTATCAAAACATTGAACATAGTGATAAAGGGGCAATGTTAAAGGCCCAGTATCACCCATTCGGCTTTGCGGTCGTTTGTTTTTGTTTTCAAATGACGAGCTCGCTCGTGATTGGCTCTTTCGGGAATTTTCGACTGCGTTAAATTCAATCGTCGAGGCATTGGGCACGCAATGCATTTTGGGTGATACTGGGCCTTTAAGGACATTTGGTGTCATTTCAAAAACCAAAACATGTTTTTGTATTAACAGCGTACCAAATCAAAACTGTTGATGAGTGTCTATAGTCATAGATCGAGACGATCTGGGTCTGAATGAATTGCAACTTTTTAAAGTTCCCATGCTTTTTGTTTCCAAAACGGACTACAACAGATCTTGATTTTTTTGTCTATCAAGAATTGGTTGATTACTTTCTCTTTTTGTTTTAGCATTATTTTGTAAATAAGTAAAGGTATTGTAGCATGGTTTTGACCAAAAAGGGTCAGAATGAAGCCCGCCCTTGACATCCCAAATTTCATTTTTTAAAATATTGAAAAAACAAATGGTACCATGCAAAAGTACTGGCAAAGAGGTTTCATTTGAATGGTCACACCATAGGATTTCGTCCACAGACTCAAAGGTTAGAATAAATGGTACCATGCAAAAGTACTGCTGAAGAGGTTTCATTTGAATGGTAACACCATAGGATTTCATCCACAGACTCAAAAGTTAGAACAAATGGTACCATGCAAAAGTACTGGCAAAGAGGTTTCATTTGAATGGTCACACCATAGGATTTCGTCCACAGACTCAAAGGTTAGAATAAATGGTACCATGCAAAAGTACTGCTGAAGAGGTTTCATTTGAATGGTAACACCAAAGGATTTCATCCACAGACTCAAAAGTTAGAACAAATGGTACCATGCAAAAGTACTGCTGAAGAGGTTTCATTTGAATGGTCACACCATAGGATTTCGTCAACAGACTCAAAAGTTAGAACAAATGGTACCATGCAAAAGTACTGCTGAAGTGGTTTCATTTGAATGGTCACACCATAGGATTTCATCCACAGACTCAAAAGTTAGAACTACACTACATGTCTCGGATTGACTCTGAGAGTGAAATGGTTAAGGTGAGTGGAAATCACGCACAAGCCTTTATTTTTGACATATTTCCTTGTGGAATTTAAGATGATGATACTGTAATTGTGTTAGCGGTAGTGGTGAGAGTATGCGCCATGCTTAGACAGTCGAGTGGACGAACACGTTAACGCGCACGAAAATGGCCTTCCGCGAGGACACCCACTCGGGAGGCGATTACCGCGCGCACTCTCGACTTTCCCTGAAAGGAAAAAGATAGTCTTCTCGCAGTCTAGTGTCAAGCGTATTAGAATAAATTATTAAACGTTATGTAATATTCCTGTTGTAAACAAGACAGGGGAAGTGGATGTTTCACCATTTGGCGTTTGTAGTTATGTAATGTCATTACAGTGTTATCAGCATATTAAAAATGTAAATCTAGATATTTGTGTTATGTCGTTTGAGAAATTTGTATAAAATGACGTTTTGGCGAAAATATTGATTCGCCAATTCCTGATTCTCTAATGTTCATATCCGAAGTGAAAATGGTTCCTTTTTCAGTATACTGCACAAATTTTGTGAAGAGCACGAGCTTTCGAACCCCGGGGGGACTGGGGAGGGAAAAGATCCCTTTTAAAAGTGACGGAGATGCACAAAGGAAGTTTTGAAAAGAACCTCTAAAAAGAAAAGAATCTGGTAATATGGAGTGGTTCTATTTATTTTTATCCTAGGCGGTACGAAAACAGAACATTAAACATTTATGTCGGCCACTACCGTGAAACCTTCTAAGTGATTTCGTTATCATCCCTAAATATGAAAAAAAGAAACATTCTCTATGACATTTCAGTGACCTACCAGTTAATTTTACACTCAGCGATTTTGTTGAAAGAGAATTCCATATTACGGTAATACACAGAGATTGATAAGTTGCTGAAATTGAGTTGAAAAATCAGGAAAAAATATAAAACGTAAAATAATAAGGAAAAAAACCGGTCCCGGCTTCGCGTTTTAATGACACCCGTCAAATCCGTCTGCGAGGCATGTCAAAAGTTGATTAAAGGTGTAGTCAAAATGTCTGAGAATTCCCCACTCCAGAAACTATGAAAAATACCATAATAATCTTTAAGGTGCAGGTTTGGGTGGTGCTTAATGTAAGCCTGATTTTTCCAATTTCTTTTGTTTTCAGCACGAACTGCACGTGCTATGCTTCAACTTCTTGGCAATTTGCATACGGTGCACACAATGCTACGTCCTAGCGTTCCTACATGTACTCAGAATTCCATTGTGCCCCATTTTAACAAAGGAGACTTGAATATCAAAAGTGCATCTCCTTTTGGGTAGTATGAAGACTTTAATCGCTGAAGTAATGGAGAATAATGCCACAGGAATTTGAACAAAAAAGCAATAATTAAAGTTCTATAAAGAAAATAAGTAAACTTGTAGCTCGCGAGTAAAGATGGTACATTGATTCTGCTTTTCTATATATTTTAATCAAATCTAATACAATATAATAGCATTTATGCACGGACAACAAATGGGAAATCAACATGAAAGATAAGCAAACAGTGCTGACAATAATATTGTACTACATCTGAAAAAAAAACCTCCCTACTAGGAAAATGTTTCAGTGGCGAATAAACTGATCCGTTCGTACTGGAAACAATAAAAACCGTGGAAATATTTTAACGATCTATCTGGCAGTGTTCTCATGTAAAACCTAAAACAACTTAAGGAAACATTACATCCTCTTCGTTTCAACTGATCGGAATAAACACAATGTTGTTTAAGCTATATAATTTTGATTGCAAATCCCATAAAAAGAAAACCAAACCTTTTTATCTAGTTTTACTTTGTTGATGACACATAAACTTTGAGCTGTTCATTTAAGACGACTGCATTTCTTCCTGCTCTACCATAATGACTCCAAACTCCTCCGTTCGCCTGAACTCGTCTTCGCCGTGTCTACCTTCTCGAGCGTTGTCGTCTAACCCCGAAAGCATACTAAAGCTGGGCTTGCATTCTTTGTTACGTTTTCCGGAATACTCCTCCTCATCATCTTTACCGCCTGGAGGTTTTGGGTTTGGGTTGGGGGTGGGAGTGGGAGCTCCGCCGCCTGTTATAGCCGCGGTTTTTAATTGATGAACGGTGCTGTACAGCTCCTTGGCAAATGCAGCCAGGCCCGCCAAATGTTGTGCAGCGGCAGGGAGGTTGCTTTCGCCGATGGCTCTGGTGAGCTCATACAAGAGGATCTGCGCGTTCACCTTCTCCAAGTCCAGAACGCCAACTTGCATGTAGTAGCAGAATGCGTTCTGAAATTTCGTTTGCAAACCCTTGGAAGCGAACTCATACTTGTACACCATGTAGTCGAGCCGCAGCAAGCTATTATTGGCGTAGATGACGTGAAAATCGACCTTCTCTGTTTCGCCTGCCGATGTGTTGCCCAAGAACTCGTCAAGTGCCACCTTTATTAGGCTTTTTAACCCGCCCAGGAAATCCCCACTCATTAGCTCACCTATGCCACCAGCAATATCGTCGTTAGGCGCATCTTGAACATGCACTTTGTATTTTTCTGACTTGTCCACGACTGCAACAATCGGAAGGGTCTTGTCTTCTATGGCCTCGTTCTGCATCTTGGCCGATGTCGCTGCAATCTTATCTACCATCAACTTATGGATTGATTGCAGCTTTTCTGATGTTTCAGCATCGTTTTGGGCTTGCATTTCTTTTATCTTTTGCGTGATGTTCCCCATTTTCCACTTTCCGTTCTTGTAACCGTTGCGGTAGGTACTTTGTATCCTTTCGTTTCGACTCCTCGTACAAGATTAAGATGTACGACATGAATCTCCAAGGCACTTTAACTGAAACTTTTGAAATTTTATTTCCAAGTAAAATGCATCGGTTGCCGGGTAAAAAAGATTTTATACGGGGCATTTCTTTAACGAGCTATGTCTTTTGCAACCCATACATAAAAAGCGTTAATTTTCAATAGAGTGAAAAGCTATTCTTCTGCCTTTCTTGAAAGGACACTCTTAGGTTAACGGTAAACGGTTTAGGAAAAGTTTAAAATGCCGTTCAGTTGCATGTCGCGTCGGCTTTAGCTGGAGTAAAAGGGAAATGTGGAAACAATCGCCTCTTTTCTTGTTCTCCCAAACTGTTCTCGTGTAGATAGAAAATTATTTCTTTATTTCTTATGATTACATTATGATTACAATTCCACCCTTAAACTCCTAAAATTATATTGTTTCGTTGTCTTCACCCTTTCACGCCCAGAGTCAATTTGCTATGGAGACATATAGTGCAGTTCTAACTGTTTAGTCTGTCAACGAAATCCTATGGTGTGACCATTCAAATGAAACCTCTTCGGCAGTACTTTTGTATGGTACCATTTGTTTTTCAATATTTTACAAAATGAAATTTGGGACTGAAGTTTTTCTTGAATTTTGATATTTGTCACTCTTGGGAGTTAAAGGGTTAAATAAAGTTGTTGTTTTTGAAGACGTCTATTGTATTGCATGCAACGTTTTTTTCCTATTTATTTATACACGGTTTAAAAAATAAATACATCAGGTATATATGAATGAAATAGGATAGAACAATAAAAATTAAATTTGATTCCCACATAAAACGCTACTGAGAAGACAAAATCTAATACAGTTTTGCTTAAATACATTTATTTGCTCCCTTATCTTAAGAGCAAATATACAGTCAAACCTCTATTAAGCGGTCACCCTTGGGGAATAGCCAACACACAGTACTGAACGCTTAATAGGGGTGACCGCTTAAAAGAGGTCAAGCGGGGAGCGATTTAATTCCGTTGATTTATTAAGTGACCGCTGATAAGCGGTCACTTAATAAATCCCAGGAATAAAGCGCCGCTTAAGAGAGGTTTGACTGTATTTATTTTGTTAAGCCACATTTCATGTTCATTTGGGTGATACCAATTCACATTTATCGCCATGGAAACATTTCTTTTCTCCAAAAAATTCCCATTTATAACTTATCACTGCTCTTTTTGGTCAAACCTATATTCTAAATGTATGACTACATATTTTGACATTGCTCAAACACAAAATGCTCTACTCAAGAGCACCAATAGGAAAATATCAAGTGATTCCGCGAAGAGAGTACAAACCATAACGAGATTTAATCGATTTTTCCACGGTGCAAGGGGAGAACTTGAAACAATTTGCGATCCATATACATCCGGCCTGTGCGCAGCCCAAAACACGCTTTGATAGTTTTATTGTACTAGCATAGAAGGGTTTAACAAAACTGAAACATTATTTTTAGATTTCCATCGCTAGAAATATGTTTTTTCCTTTCCACTGCAAGACTCAGCTTAGATTTAACAGAAGAACTCTCTACTTTTTTGCTGGCGCGCGCGATGCTGAATTCACGCCAGGAGAGCGCAAGCGGTGATCACGCGCGCCAACAAAACTGCCAGCAACGCAGGCTAGACTTGAAGCTTTTTTTTAGCACTGACTGAAAAAAGATTCCTGTGTCGACACAGCTAAAAGAAAAAAACTCGAACACAAAAGAGATCAACCCAGAGGTCAAATGGTTCGCCCCTAACTAGGCACAATATACAATTGGCTTTTAGAAGACTCGTTGATTAGCTTTTCGATTAATGTTGAGATGTTGAAAAGGTGATTAAGTTAATTGGTCCCGAAAAGACCAAATTTTTGCATTAATCTATAATGTAATAGCCAGCATTTTTGGAAAGGGTTTGTGCCTACATGGCTACATGATGAAGATTAAAAATACAATTTTCTGAAGACTAAACCGTTCTTTTACTTACTACCACGTTCAACTTGTGAGATTTGGGTACAATCGAACCCCTCCTTACAGACACCTCCCAAATACGGGCAAACTCTATTAAGGACATCTAACTTGGTCCTGGTCATACAATTCCTTGGTTATACAATCCCTTAGTCACACAATCCCTTGGTCACACAATCCCTTGGTCGCACAATCCCTTGGTCACACAATCCCTTGGTCACACAATCCCTTGGTCATACAATCCCTTGGTTATACAATCCCTACCTCATAATACAGACACTTAGGTCTGTCCTTTTAGCGCCCGAGGTTCGACTTTAGATACTACATAAAAATGCATCATGCCACCCATTTCTGTAAACAGTTTGACAAGAGGCCAATTCTTAATCCATTTTGTTTTCAAACGCACGAAAAGAAGGAGAGAAACGCACAATAAAGTGCCCAGCAACTATTTCTCTGCATAAAACTCCCAAACTGTTTCATTTTGTAAGATATCAGAAGATAAACTGCATCATAGCACAGAAGTATACTACTCGATCGAAAGACTCGAAATTTAAAACCTTTTTGCATAAATACCTGGTTAGAATCTAAGGGAATAAGAAAGATCACTAAATAAAATAAATTAAACCATTAGGTAAAAACAGAACTGAGAACTCTCTACGAAGATAATCCATATCAAGCCTAACGAACTAAAAGTTGTGTTTCGACAGTTCTTACTTTATGCTTTTTTACTAAACTTGAAACTGGAAATGAATAAATGAATAGCTAACAATTAATAATTGGCTTTCGAAAGACCCAGGAAATGAATAACTTTTCGATCAACTAAGTATGTTTACCGGACTACAAAAGGTTAATTAGGATATTGAAAATTTGGTAGAGTAAATTGATGCTCCAAAGACCGACGTTTATGAACTTACCTATACAGTAATAGCATATTTGGAAAGGGGTTTGACCTTCCATGGTGAGATTTCAAAAGACTAATTTTCTAAAGCCTGAACAAATAAAAGTTGTGAGCTTTGCCTATTCCATACAGAACATAATACACGAAAAAGCATAAATGCATTATATATCAGCCGTTCGACACGAGGCAATTTTTGAGCAATGCCTTTTTTAAATGAATAAATAAAAAACAGGGAAGGTGGGGAGAAACGAAAAATAATGTGCCTGGCAACTATTTTTTCTGCATAAAAATGCGAGAATTCGTCGCCTTCTGGTCAGTTTTAACCAATATCAATAGAACCTATAAAATCTATACAGTAAAAGCATATTTGGAAAGGGGTTTGAACCACCATGGTGAGATTTTAAAAGACTAATTTTCTAAAGGCTGAACAAATGAAAGTTGTGGGCTTTGGCTATTTCATACAAGACATTATACATGTAAAAGCAAAAATGCATAATATTTCAGCCGTTCGACACGAGGAAATTTCTGAGCAATGCCTTTATTAAATAAATAAATAAATAAATAAATAAAATAAATAAATAAATAACGGGAAAGGCGGAGATAAACGTAAAATAAGGTGCCTGGCAACTATTTTTTCTGCATAAAAATGCGAGAATTCGTCGCCTTCTGGCCAGTTTTAACCAATAGCAATAGAACCCATCAAACCGTTGTCTGAAGTCTATATTGAAATAAAAGCAAGCCACGGGCTTTCAAAGTGAGCCGTATTCCGTGCAGATAAGAGCGCTGTAAGGATCCCTCAGTACACTACACCGTCATATTGAGCCGTGTATCGGCCGGGTACCGTGCAGATAACAGCGCGGTGAGGATCGTTTATTACACTACACTGGTAGTGAACACCTTGGTTTTCTCAGTGTCATCGCAAACATGGGAAACTCCATAACACAGGCGATCAAGGAACAACAAGAGAAAAATGATCAAGAGGTGACGGAGACACTTCAAATTATGCACAAGATGATGCAGAACAAGATTGCTGCTTCATCTTCTAAGGTAAGTGGCGGAAAAATTACAAGACTCGCTAAAAAAGCCGACTTTTTTTAAGTAATTATCAAACACGATAAACAATGTTTCATCAGGATCTCCGAACACCGAGAAGTGGGTTGGAAAAACGAGGGACATGCCCGGGAGGTACTCCCTATAATGGTCTATACGAGGATGCTCCGCCCGAAATGGGTACCTATTTGAGGCTGGATGTATATGAAAGGGTAGGGATTTCACGAAGAATAGGAAAGGGTAGCGAAAACACAAGTTGAAGTATAAATTGCCATTTAAGTATTATAAAAAGACCTTTCAAAATATATCAAACAGACACACGTAAAGGTTATATGGAAGGGGTACCATTTTCAATGAAAGGTATATGAAAGGGGTACCTTTTTTGTCAAAAACGGTGTATGAAAGGGTAAGGGTTTGGACCTCGGGGCGGACCATCCCCGTACAAAACTACCCTCCCCCCTCTCCCCCCCTCCCCCCTCTGCAGCCGAATTTTCTTATACCGACTTCGACGTTTTTGGATACCTGATACCTGATTAAACGCTCGAAAGAGTGTTTAATATAGCTTCTCAGACCGATCATTAAATACAGAGAAAATAGAGGAATAAAATCGCCAAACCAAACCACCGTCATACTTATCGTTTCCTTTGCTCGAACTTAATGAATTATTAATGTGTTTGAAAAGTGGCCTTTATCCTACCAAGCTTTGTAGTTTAAACCACGCGTTATGATGTATGGTTTGAATTTGTAATTGTTTGATGACTTTGATAAAATCCCTCGATGTGATCATCGAAATGAAAGCTAAATTAATTAGAGCAGTATCACCTAACTGTGGTGTACTCTTTTTCTGTTAAGAACCTGTTTTGTAAGCTAAGAACCTCGAGGCTGAGAAAGCCGAAGATTTTAAAAACAACATGCTAAGATTGTCTCTTGTTTTACAGTGAGTAAAATGAAATGATATGTCACAACTTGGTGTGCGAGTAAATTTACAGTCCAACTGAGCCCAAAATGTTGGCATACACCAAGTGACACGAACTTCATTTTTAACCCGTGAATTCACGAAGTGAAATGAACGGGTTATCGGAGACGATGGCAAATTCACTCGCTCGCTCGTTCCATCACTCGATCAACTGTAAACTTAGTGACGTAATGCTTTGTTACGAATGCGTTTCGTGACAAGAACAACGTGAATCCAGCGACAACAATAACTAATTTTTTATAAACGAATACAAACAATAATAAGCTTAAAGATGTTTCGCATTTGGAGTCTTTAATGCAACATTAAAATCGATCCAAACGGATTTTTCAACAGAGTCATTTACATTTACATTTACATTTATGTAAATGTAAATGACTCTGTTGAAAAATCAAGCGTTTTGATGCGTATAAAAATTTGATCTTAATTAAGTATGTATTCCAGGATGGTCAAGTGGTTTAAGGTTGCCGGACGACGAGTGACCCCCAGTTCGAATCTTGCCCGGCCTCTTTAAATACACTGTATTATTGTAGGATCCGCTAATATTTCATACAATTTTATTTCATCTTAGATGGAGAATGACGCTATAGAAGACAAGAGTTTGCCAATCGTGGCCGTCGTGGACAAATCAATGAAATACTCGATAAAGGTTTCCACCCAAACAAGCGACGAAGTCTCCACAGCCATCGATGAGATCCTTAGTGGGGATTTCCTTGATGGCCTGAAAAAAATCATTAAGGTTGGACTGGACGCGATGCTCGGAAATGTATCAGCTGGTGAGACCGAGAAACAAGACTTCCATGTCGTATTCGCGAACAACAGTCTTCTGCGAATCGATTACATGTGTTACAAGTACGAGTTTAGCTCCAAAGGGGTCGTTAAGGAGGTCAAGAACGTCTTCTGTTACTATCTTCAAGTTGGCGTTCTAGATTTGGAGAAAGTAAACCCCCAGATCCTGCTGTACGAGCTTACAAAAGCCATCGGCGAGTCGAATCTACCTCAGGCCTCGAAACAGCTGGAGGCTCTGGCTAATTTCGCCAAGGATCTGTATAAAGTGGTTCATGACCTGGACCAGTCCGCGGTTGGTTCACTAGAAGGTGTACCCTCAAAACCGAACGTGTTCAGTGGAGAGGAGAAAGAAGAGAATAGTGAGAAGAGGAAAAAGGCCATCTTAGCGCGATACCAAAAACATAAACATGCTCCATTCTTTAAACGACCACCTAGCCCCGGACCAGACGGAGGTGGAGGGGGAGGCGGAGGAGGCGGAGGTGGAGGAGGCGGAGGCGGAGGCGGAGGAGGAGGCGGAGGCGGAGGCGGAGGCGGAGGCGAAGGCAGTGGCGGTGGCGGAGGCGTAAGCGTTGGCGGTGGCGGAGGAGGAGGCGTTAGCGTTGGCGGAGGCGGAGGCGCTGGAGGAGGAGCAGGGGGAGGCGGAGGCGGAGCCGGAAACGGAAGCGTAAGTTAAAGTGAAGAGTGAGATGACTCTCAACCACCGCGGCATCCCGATGAAAAGAAATCATCATGAACACACTGTAAACTGGGATTTTCTTCATGTAGTAGTCAAACAGAAACTATAGCAATGGTTTTGAACTTTTACTTAATGCTCCTCACAATGGTAGCTTTCCGTTTGATGAAAAGGAAAGGTGCTCTCTTGGGGAGAAGTAAAGATTAGTTTCTTGGTTTTCAGACATGTTAGACCTTTTACTTTTTCCTTGTCTTTTGCATAAACATTGTAAGGACTGTTTAGTTGAGGTAATAAAACGTTTGTTATGTACCCTACCCATGTGTTACAATTTTGAACTGCTATTTTAAAAAGAGTTTAATGACAAGTTTGTTGAAAAAACTCTTCACCACGTATTCTCGTTACCTTGAATGTCTCGCTTCCCTAGTAATTTTATCCACGTGGCAGCCCAGGGGAAGAAGGAAGTCCATTCATAAAATTCGACAGTCGGAAATGTTTAAAGGGAATCCCTAAAAGGCATCAAAAATCTTAACCTCAATGACTTCAATGAACAGCTCCTCCTCTCCCCAACACGCCCCACCGCGCTGCGCTGCGCCGAATTGCGCTCGAGACCAGAAGCGAGTGGCTTCACTATTGGCCACATCCTTCAGCTAGGCCGGGAGACCTGCCCAGTTCGTTGTCCGGGGAGATGTAAAAGTGCTGTCAAATATATATGGGTTTTCCTCCCCCCCCCCCCCCCCATCGGTTGTTGTACCAAGAAAAGGATGGCGTAGGATTGTTGATTAAATGTAGCTTTTATTTCTCTTTCACGAAACTAATGCGTTTATGTAGATGCTCTTTAAAGGAATCGAGTTTTTCTTCGTCCATGCGGTACAGATTCGATACAGATGATTTCCATGCAGTTTTTCGTCTCTGGCAGTATTTACCTGTGTATTCATCAGAACAGCGACAGCTGATGCTCCCACGCCCACAGTCTCTTTCACCGTCCACCGTTATAACGGGGATGCCTTTGTCTTTCGGCCTTATTACACACTAAAAAACGGAAAGTTGAAAAAAAAATAAATAAACCACAGCAATACCAGTCAAAGAACGTTTAGATAAGTGAGTGACAATATATAATCACTGATATGTGAACCGCCGATGAAACATATGAATGAAATTCGTGATCATTGTAGTGATGTTTCTAACTATAGCCAGTGTATAGCAGTTAGTTTAAAAGAAACCTGAAACTTGAAAAATATAAGGTGAGACCTTGTACTGCACCAGATTTCCGTCGCGTGGTAGAAATCAAGAGCGAATAATCTAATTGTTTTAGTATAAATCTACTAGACGTTGAAAACTTAACAACAAATACTCTTCACAGACACTTCCAAAACGCGAAGAAGCGGCCGCCATTAGGCTACTCACTCTTCTCACTTTCTACAATAGAATAGATAGTGAGTAGCGTAGCCAATAAGAGAACAGCATTCGTGATAGAACGCTAGTAGATTTATACTAATTATTGTTAGAACATGTTCACAGCCACACAGCTAATCAGCACACGGTGCTATGATGGCCGCGGCGGGTGCTTTGAGGGACAGGGAAATTGCAGGTTATAATTAAAGGGGCAGTGTACCGGCTTATACATCGTATTTTCATGATTATGTCCAGGAGCTTGTTTTAAGCTTGCTTTATTATCTTGGATCATGATACCATCTTCAGTAGCTGTTTCGTTTATCCCTGAGACACATTTTGACCAAGTTTTGTGGCAAGGATCCCGGCAAAAATCCCTGCAAGAACTCCGGCAAGACCCTCGGCTTGAACCCTGGTGGGAAGCCATGCAGGAACCCTGGCGGGAACTCCAGCGAAGTTTTAGATGAAATGAACCCGCCAGCGGCTACTCCATCTTACGGTACGTTTCGTATGGTTTGTTATTTTTTTTAAAAAAAAATCCTTTATTGATGGTAACGCTATAGTGTATATGCGCATATCCGTTCAACTGATATCCTAGAAAATCAGTAAAACGAATAGTCACTATATGCAGTCTACTTTCCTTTTGTTTGCATCTCCTCATATTGTGAAATATAAAAAATGTAAATATTCTCGAATGGAGTAAATAAATAAATAAATAAAATACACATGAATACAAAATACTTTCTTTATCAAGATATAAAGTTTGTCATCTTTATCATCCCGAGAGGGGGTCTCCCCATCGTTTTTGATCATGAGTTGGCGAGTTGGTGATTTATACATGTATATAGACAGAAAAACTGAAGTCTCAAGATCATGGAACATCACTTGTTACAGTTTATTGACATGAATTTTCTTCGGAATAGTTTCGATAAATTTAGCTTTTGAATGAGGAATTTTATAATAAAGGACATGAAAGTGTGATAAAAAAAAAATAAAAATTATCTCTGTTTAATGAACGCAGGGTCTGCAAGGCCGAGTTTTAAATAAATGCCTTCGGTGTCTTATCGCCGTATTATTAAAGGCACGGTTTGCAGAAGTTGTAGTTCAGTGACACACAAGGATAGCCAAATAACCGTGAACAACACAATCCTGTAAGTATAAGCAGGGGAGACAACGACTTCGAATAACTTCGCTAAATGGCGTCGGAAAGGCTTCAAATTCGGTACAAGACACAAGCAAGTAAACGACACATTTGAGGTAGGTAAACTTTATTTCAAAATAGATAGTTATTTACCCAATTTTAGAGAATCCGTGATTTTCCCATACATTTCTCTGTATACACAAGCTGTCGCATACATCACGTATGTAGCTTGGGAAGCCTGTGGTATAAGGCGAACCATCTCTGTTATTGAAAAATTTTTAATCCAAAGAATTAAACAATCAGATAACCGGAATAAGTGCTACGGACTGGCGCCTGTAGTAAATAGTATTACCAGCTCCCAAATTCAATTTTGTAAAATATTGAAAAACGAATAGTGCCATGCAAAGGTACTGGCGAAGAGGTTTTATTTGAATGGTCACACCATAGAATTTGTCGACAGACTCAAAAGTTCGGCTCATCCTCGGTGTAAGAACCTGTGAAACTCACGAGTGACGTAAAACAAAGAAAACAAAAGGCATAAAACAATAAAGTCAACTGGGAATGCAATACTACAAAGGTAAAAAACAAAGGAAAAAGTCACAGGTTCTTACACCGAGGTAAACCCAGAAGTTCAGTAGAACTACATTACATGTCTCCATGATTGACGCTGGGAGTGAAAGAGTTAAGAAGATTTCCTTCGGCTTACAATTTTTTTCATGCTGGTTATCTTCACACCACAATCACTAGCTACAAAAATGCTTTCATAGAGTAAGCAACTTTTAACTACCGTAATCGATAGCGAGGAACTAATGCTTTGTTTACTTTAATTAGGCCAGTTTGAGGCTAACCTGCCTAAATAACAAAAGATATTTATATTACCTGCCTCCCTTGTCAAACTCTTCTAACTGAGTCCGTCTTGTTCTTTCTAAATTTATCACCCTTAATACCAGTTTTCCCCAATCCTGTTGCTGATCCATGACGCACTTGAGGATTTCTTGTCTTTGTTACACCCCGGAAATGCATCAAACAATCAACTCAACAAATCACTTGAAACATTTTAGAGCCAGATTTTCCGGCGAGTTTGTTGATTAGTTTTGAGAGTTAAGAGGATATAAATAAGAACAGCTGAGTTCAAGAACAAAAAACGCTGATTGACCTGTTTTCTACAACAAGTGGAATGTCAATGGCCTCGGTTATTTTCCAGTACGTGCGCGTGCTTTAACACTCTTGGCAATTGAACTGTTTTCTGTCTGTAACAAGTGGAATTATAAACCATCTGTGAAAGTAATGGTATGACCTTGCTTTTTTTTTTTTTCAATTACGCCGTTCGCGTGCTTACATACTCCTGAGGGGATGACAATAACGAGTTTCGGAGAATAAAGATGTTATGTGCATAAACCCAATATTTTCGAATGTTGAATTATGACCTTGCTTTTTTTTTCAGTTACGCCGCTCGCGCGCATACTGCCGGATACTCCTGAGGGAATGACAAGAAAGAGTTTCGGAGAATAAAGATGGTTATGTGCAAACCCACAGAATATCTTCGAATTCGCCCAAATTCCTTTAAGTGCTTGCATCAGGGTATATGTAAGCAGAAAGCCGTGACCATTTCGAACTAAAACGGAGAGCAAAATGTCATGTGACGTCATAATCATATGTATTTACCAATCAAGAACAAAAGAGATGCTCTCTTGTCAAGAAGTGATATTAAAAATGACGTAGAATATTATATATAAGTTCTTCTGACCAAAACATTGGGACAACGTTTTTAAAAAAAAAAATGGAATAAATAAAGGTTATTCAGCGCAAAAGTTGTGTTACCGACAAGTAAAAATGACCAGCCGTACGCGTATTACATAACTTTTTGCTGAATAAATTGTTTATTATACGACAGTTATCTTCTCCCAAATCTATGTTTTGAAAGTGTTTTTCCTAGCGCGCGGTACAGGAACTACAGCGAATACAGGAACTACCGTGAGAACTACGCGGGAACTACAAGAACTCAGTGGACAGGAACTACAAGACCTACGCAGGAACTATAACGACTACAGGAACTACAACAACCACGTGAACAACACGAAGAACACGAACTGCAGCGACTACACTGAGGAAGAACACGAACTACAAGAACTACAGTGACTACAAGAACTACAGCAACTACAAAAACTACAGCAACTACGCGAACTACCGTACAACACTGACTACGCGAACTAAGGGAAGTACAGCGACTACAGATGACTACAAGAACTATCAGGGTATCGCGAGAGAGACTCAGACAGGAAGAACAAGACCTACGCGGGAACTACAACGACCACCGGAACTGCAGTACTACAGCAACCACGTGGTGAACTACAAGAACTACGAGACTGACAACACGAACTACCGGGGAACTACAGCGACTACAGGAACTACAAAAACTACAGCGACTAAAAGAGCTACAGCTTATAGAGAAACTACAAGAGTTACACTAACTACGGGAACTACAGTGACTACATGAACTATGAGAACCACAAGAACGAAGACGACTAAAACGACCACACGAACTGCAAAAAACTACAGAAACTGCAAACGTGTTATAATTAGTGATTTCATTTCATTGCAATGAGTCTATATATTCGTGACGTCGTTTTGGAAAAGTGAGAGTAAATAAATTAAGAACGCTGGTAAAATTCGGCATGGACGCAGGTTATGTCGGAAATCAACTGGGGTTTCTTTTTGATGTCAGGTAGAAATTGTACATAAATCGGCAGTAAATTAAATCCACTAGCTCTTTTGGTGTGGGTCATTCAAGTTCAAGGTCATTTGGGATCTTTTGCAGATGTATGTATATTTTCATATATCTGGAATCACTTAGTGACGTAAACACATCTAACAATGATCCCCCATTTCCTTTCGGCTTAAATTTCATTAACACATTATAAAAGCTTTGAGGTTGGCCCAGCCCAACTTTTGGCGGAACAGAGAAGATTACAAGCGATCGCACGGGAATCACGACTTCCGGTCGTGGGCGTCAAAGGAAACTGGAACGAGTGACATCCGCTGCCCGCAAAATCCAGATAATCGTGTCAATTTCGAAGAATATAAACAACTTCGATTGCGGATTCTGCGAAACGCTGTTCAATTGAAAATTTAAGGGTCTTTTTGTAAAGAATGCTTTTTTCGAGGAGTTGAATTTTACTGAGAACAACAAATGGAGGCCGGTTGTCGCGTCGTGCGTGGCCCAGATTGGAAATGGGGAAACCAAGATGGCGGAGAAGGACATGTTGGGACAGTTGTTGTGGTCGGTAGAAGCGGGAGTGTTTCGTCTCCCGATAAAACTGTTGTGGTTCAATGGGATGACGGAACGAGGACAAACTACCGATGCGGCTATCAAGGAGCTTTCGATTTGTGTTTGTTTGATAATGGACCGATCGGTAAGTAAGTTATAGCTTAAGCTATAGGCTATAGTTTTCAAGATGAATCGAAAAAAATACCTATCTGTATAGGCACGCGTTCTAATTTTTGTAATCTAATTATGAATTAATGCAAGTTTCATTCAATGTCCACACGATTTGATGCCTGTGAATTATGTTGGGCTCTTGTCACTTAGCAAAAAATTTAAATTCGTTATACTGACAACTATTAAAAACTGATTTTGCTTTGATTAAAAGTGTAAGTTGTTTACCACATTAAGCTTTTATTGCTAAAACAAGTAGTTTACCACTGCACTATAATTTTTCTTAATTAGTTTTCTGTATCTTAAGAATTACTACGAAATGGTCTGTTTCTATGAAAGTATAATTTTTAGGAAAAGAAAAAAATAAACACTCGGAAAATCATTTCGGATAAAAATAACCGATATCAGTGTAGAGAACAAATTTGTTTTGATGACAGGAAGCATGGCACAATAATTACATTTTAGTAAGTATAATAATTCACCTTTCGCCTCAGTTGATCCATGACTATTTATGGTAAAACTTGCAGCTGGAGTGAATGTGATTTTGAGAAATTGAAAGAGCATGCTTTTCAATTTCCAGACTACCAATTATTTTTTTTCAGACCATTGCCTTTTAGGGTTAGATTTCATCACGGTTTTAAATTGGATGAATGTGAGATTAGAAGGCCAATAACTGCCAAATACACTTTCTACAAAAAGAACTTAGCTGGTGCTCTATAACTATATTAGGAATAAAAGAAAGGTCTGAAATCTAAATTACCAGTAGCAGAATTCTAATCCATAAACAAGGGATAATTAAATTTTAAGGGAGATTGAAATTACATGGACTTGTATGAAAAACCGTTGGAGCATGACTGGAAGGAAACACTTTTCTTCTTCTTCACATACAAGTCCGTTTAATATATGAAACAATCAAACAGCCATAAAAATTCCACCTTTCACGATGTATGTTAAGGACATAGCTGCATTACAAATCCATCTGTTGGGTGTTTGAGTTATTCAGATGCGTCAGTGCCTCTCAAGACTACTTAGCCATGTTGTCTCCCATAGTTAAATATAGCTAAACACCTTAATACAATGTTAATTCTTGAATAAGATTTAAGTCTTGTAAATGAGTAAGGAGACAATGCGGTCTGTTGACTATGAGGCACTTGACTAATCGTGCTTTGATCAGTGGCTGTAGTTGTGTCATGATATAACCAAGTGTACTGTAATGATTAGATTTAGCGCCGTGCTTATATAAAGTAATTGTTGCTAACTCAAGGGAAAGTACTTGTTGAAGACAGGTGCTTATTAGGGATGAGACAAAAACATGCGAGCGTGAGAAAGCACTTTTCAATTTGCATAGTCAGAACAACAATAAGTCAATAACAAAGGTTTGCGTAGTGTGAACAAAGGACAATGGTTCACATAGTCAGAATGTTGTTTTCTTTGATATGATTCTGGCATAGCATCTTCAATGTCCAATTCTCAAATAAGTGAAGCTCAAGGGAAGGGGGTGCTTATTAGATAGACGGCCCTTTTTACAAAATACAGTCAAGGGGGTGCTTATTAGAAGGAGGGTACTGCTATATTGAAATCATTACCGCCCGGTAAGTCCTTCGTAATACTTGCAAACGGACAACTGGTCTGTCTCCAGCCAGTTTGAATTTTACATGTACCATCTTACATGTATGTTCAATTTGAAGGGTTTTTTTTTTCTGGAATGCCCAGTCCCACTAACTATTAATGCTTAAATTTCACCAATGGTTTAAGGCCTTTTGTTTTTAATTATTTTACAGTTAAATTAAATTTTAATACAAGGACTGTATATTTAACCAGGTGTAGTACACGCTAATGTGTCTTGCAACGAATGTAAGAAGCAAGCTATTGAAGGCATTCGGTGGGAATGCAGTGACTGCGTCAATTACAATCTTTGCACTTGGTGTTATATGGATGACAAACATCCACTTGATCATGGCTTTAATAGAGTGGAATCTCGTGGAAAACCAAGGTGAGCTGTGAAAGGCCTTCAATGTAAATGGCAGTTACAGACAAGCATAATACAATCACTTGTATTAATATGCAGATTTTCGACTTTTGAATTGATTCCAAATCAGAATTTTAATTCCTTTCAAATCTCTTTTTTTGCATGATTATTTTTACATTTTTCTTATATAACAGTAATACTTACAGCACCATACAAGTATTACATACACTGCATACTACACAGTATTTACAATACTTACTGTAACTACAATACATACATTTCCTATTACGCTGTACTTGTTCCTTTCAAATCTTGGAGTTGGGTTCTAAAATTTAACCTAGACTTAACTGATTTGCTGTACAAAGAAAAATTTGAAAAATGTAAAAAATGTAACAATCCAATTTCTCAGAAAAGTTACCAACCTGTAGGGCATTGTTCTACATTCTTGGAAAAGTGCATCAGTGACACGTGTTTAGCCAAATGCAATTCCCAGAAAGCTTGGGTAGTTTGTTAAGCTTATGAAATAATTCTCAGAAAACCAGGTGAGATTTATTGATAAGAAGATCAAATTATACAAAGTTAAATGAAAATAAGGCTGCTTACATGTAATATTTTTTTATATTTTAAAAAAGTTTCACTCTCCCCACCTTTCTTTCCCTGGCCCTTTATTATGCCCCCCCCCCCTCCCCTTCCTGACCCCTTCCCCCTCCCCCCCCCTCCCCCCTCCAGTCAGCTGGGAATGTACTGGTTATACAGTCAGCCATTGTATTTTGATTGTCTAGGTTGGGCAGGAAAAGGAGGGGGGGGGGGGGCTAAATAAATTTCTTGCTTCAAAAAAGGGGGGCTCATTGGAGAGGGGGGGCTTAATACAGGATTTACAGTACATATAAAAGTTCTGCAAATACCCCCTCTTTTAAGCCCCCTCTCTAATAAGCATGATTTTTCATTAAAGTTATATTTTGTAATAACCCTCCCCCCTTTGTAACTCTTGTCTATTACCCCACCACCATCCTGTAAATGACTTTTGTTACTTATTTCCATATAAATATCAGGAGTTTTGTTTTCACAAGGTTAATACACACTGTAAATGTTTTTGCCGGTACCAATGTTTTTGCCATGTGTTAAAGATAATCGAAAGTCGATGCATGTATGTTGTAGTTTAAAATGATCTCAGGTAACAATGATTTCAAACTAGTTTGATTTGTACTTTTCTTTGTCTTAGGATTATGTCAATTAATCTGGAACAAAAGAATTTCAAAACTAAACTAGTTTGAAATCATTTTGACCTAAGATTCATTTTGAACTACAACATGTACACTGCATGTAGTTGTAGGTCAGTGATACACATTCTACAGTAGAATCCTAATCACTCGAACCTCCAGGACGGACGGAAATTTTGCACAAGATTTTGAAGGTTTGAGTTATCGAGGGTAAATTTGCAAGCAATCTTTAGAAAAAGTTTGGTTTGAGTTAGTGAGAGGTTCGAGTTATCAGGGGTTCGAGTTATCGAGATTTAACTGTATCCCTTGTTTGTTTTAGTATGTGGCCTTCAATAATTATATGGAAATTAACTACAGTTTTAAAACAGCTGAACAGTTTTCATCATTATCATCTGTTTGAGCATGCTCGGTTGCTTTTTTTTTTGCTTCTTTCTTTCAATTTTTATCTAGTCATTCTAGTGTTGGTCTCCAACTGGTTAATACATGTATATACAGGTGTACATTGTAAGTTACAGTGTTAATTACAACTTAAGCCATTGAAGACCAAAAATCTTTGGTTGAAATGTCTTACATGTACATTTATTTTCATTTATTTATCAGACACTGTTTTGATTATTTCTTGCGGTGGCTTAACAGAACAATTTACCTTAGAAGTCTCGCGGTAAACTAGGATCAATATCCTTTCAACCTCACTACATGTTTCCGAATCAGCATACTTGTACAGGTTATGAGTATTATAACAGATCACAGAAAATAAGTTAGTTGAAGAAATGACTGGATGGTCACTGTCATTGCAGCATTTATGTTGGTAACAGACTTGGTAAATGCAAAGTTGAAGCCAGAGGAATATTTCCTGGTGCGCAGGTCATGCGAGGGGCTGACTGGGATTGGGGAAACCAGGACGGAGGGTTGCAGAGTGTAGGTCTGGTGTTAGATGTGAGAGGATGGGAGACAGAAAGTTTTAGAAGCGTAGCATGTGTAAAATGGAAACCTACCAGCACAAATGTGTACCGTGTTGGTCATAAAGGCAAGGTAGGGAAATTTCAATTGTACAGTAATGTTATTTCTACTAGGAAACCAGTCTGTTTGTAGAAAGTGTAACAGACAAAATTTAAAGTTTAACTTGTGTGAAATGATATGAAAAGGTACAAACTTGGAGGTGACGTATATGCCTCAGAACACTTAACAGGATTGGCTGAAAAAACAATAGAACAAATAACAGAACAATGGACCCTAGCCCTGGAAACAATACATCTGCGTGATACCCAGGTCCATTGATTTTATAAAGGCAAGGTTGGTATATACTTCATGGTGACAAGCCACAAGTGCACCGAGATAATATATATTATTATAAGTAGTATAATATATATTATTATAAGTAGTATAATATATATTATTATAACTAGTGTATACTTCATGTGTGAACATTATATAGTGTCCTCATACAACACTGTACACCCCTATAAAGTACTGTATATCCCTCATACAATACTGTACACCACTATGCAACATTGTACACCCCTACACAGCAGTTTACACGACCATAAACCCCTATACAGCCCTATACAAACCTATACATCACCGTACACCCCTATACAGCCCTGTATGCCCCTACACAAGACCGTACAGCCCTATACAGTGCTGTACACCTATACAGCCCTGTACACTCTTATGCAACATTGTACACCCCTATACAGCCCTGTATATCCCCATACAACACCATACAGCCCCATACAGCACTGTATACCCCCATAAAGCCCTATACACCCCAACACAACACCGTACACTCCTATACAGCCCCGTACACTGCTATACAGTGCTGCACACCCATATACAGCCCTGCACACCCCTATGCAACACTGTACACCCCTATACAGCCCTGTATACCCCCATACAACACCGTACAGCCCTATACAGCACTGTTATCCCAATACAGCCCTGTACTCCCCCATACATCGCTGTACAACTCCATACATCCCTGTATACCCCTATACAACACCATACAACCCTATACAGCACTGTACATTGCAACACAGCCATGTACAACCCTATACATCCCCGTACACCCCCATAAAATACCGTACACTTCTATGCAGCACTGTACACCCCTATACAGCCCTGTATACCCCCATACAACACCGTACAGCCCCATACAGCCGAATACACCCCTATACAGTGCCGCACACCCATATACAGCCCTGTACACCCCTAAGCAAGACTGTACACACCTATACAGCCCTGTATAACACCATACAACACTGTTCAGCCCTATGTACAGCACTGTATATCCCAATACAGCCCTGTACACCCTTGTACAACTCTGTACAGCCCTATACAGCCATGTATACCCCCATACAACACCATACATCCATATACAGCACTGCACATCCCAATACAGCCATGTACACCCCTATACAACACTGTCACTCCTATACAGCACTGTACACCCCTATACAGCGCTGTACACCCCTATGCAACTTTGTACACCCCTATACAGCCCTGTATATCCCCATACAACACCGTACATCCCTATGCAGCACTGTATACCCCCATACAACACCGTACAGCCCTATAAAACACTGAATATCCCAATACAGCCCTGTACACCCTTATACAACTCTGTACAGCCCTATACAGCCCTGTATATCCCCATGCATCACCGAACAACTCTATACAGCACTATACATCTCAATATAGCCCTGTACACCCTATACAACACCGTACAGCACTATACAGCACTGTACGTACCAATGCAGCTCTGTGCAGCCCCGTACACCCCTATACATCTCTGTACACCCCTATACAACACTGTACACCCCTATACAACACTGTACTCCCCTATACAACACTGTACACCCCTATATATACAGCACTGTACACCCCTATACAACACTGTACTCCCCTATACAACACTGTACATCCCTATACAACACTGTACACCCCTATACAACACTGTACACCCATATACAACACTGTACACCCCTATACAACACTGTACACCCTATATATACAGCACTGTACACCCCTATACAACACTGTACTCCCCTATACAACACTATACATCCCTACACAACACTGTACACCCCTATACAACACTGTACACCCATATACAACACTGTACACCCCTATACAACACTGTACACCCCTATATATACAGCACTGTACACCCCTATACAACACTGTACACCCCTATACAACACTGTACACCCCTATATATACAGCACTGTACACCCTAACTTCTAACTTTTGGAATTGCTTAAAATCAACGGATGATACCATGAAAGAGAAAGAAAACCCAACAATCTCAGAAGAGAGCTGGCTTAACCACTTCCAATCTCTCCACTCAAATAAACCTATTAATCCAATTCAACATGAAATCATAAATGAACTCCGACTTTTGGAACAAGAAAAAGAACAATGTAACTCTCTAGACTATTTGATCACTGAACATGAAATACGCGCTGCCGTGAAAAAATTAAAAAATAACAAATCAGCGTTCTTTGACAAAATAAGAAACGAAATGATTAAAGCTAGTATTGGAAGTATGATGCCTGTATATATCAAACTTTTTAATACAATTCTAAATTCAGGTATAATGCCTAAAAACTGGTGTAATGGCCTTATAACACCAATATATAAATCAGGTGACAAAAGTGATCCAACCAATTACAGAGGAATTTGCGTTTCAAGTTGTTTGGGAAAACTTTTCTGCGCTATCTTGAATCAAAGACTTCTTGAACATATTACAACTCAAAACATATTGCACCCATCTCAAATTGGTTTTCTACCAAAAAATCGCACCGCAGACCATGTCCTAACACTTAGAACATTAATAGATAAATATGTTCACTATCACGGGGAAAAAGTTTATGCTTGTTTTGTCGATTTCAAGAAAGCGTTCGACTCAGTTTGGCATGAAGGTCTCTTATATAAATTACTTAAAATCAATGTAGGAGGACATTTCTACGATCTCATTAAAAGCTTATACTCAAATTCTAACTGCTCTCTGAAAATTGATCACAGTAAAACGCGACCCTTTCAATACTCGAGAGGTGTACGACAAGGGTGCATTTTAAGTCCGTTACTTTTTAACCTATATCTAAACAATTTACCGTATTCGTTTGAAAACACTTTATCTGATCCATTCATTTTACCGAATGGTACAAAAATCAATTCCCTCTTATATGCTGATGATTTAATTATTTTGTCGAGATCCAAAACAGGATTGCAAAATTGTTTGCAAGTATTGTTTTCATATTGCAATTCTTGGATGTTAAGCATTAATTTAAAGAAAACAAAGGCTATGATATTCCAAAAACGCGCAAGAAAGTCCAATAATTGTACCTTTTACCTAAATAATGAAACTATTGAAACTGCTCAGAATTATACCTATTTAGGAACCCGAATATCATCAACAGGAAATTTCACATTGGCAACTGATCACTTGAAAGAAAAGGCCATGCATGCTCTTTACAGTATTAGAAGACACACAGATTTTAGTAGATTAAAACCAAATCTTGCATCAAACATCTTTGACACAATGATTTCTCCAATCCTCACTTATAATAGTGAAGCTTGAGGCTTATATACCAAACAAGACTTTAAGACTTGGGATAGATCCTCAATAGAAAAAGTTCAATTACAATTCTGCAAACGCTATCTAGAAATTAATAATAAGACCTCGAATTTAGCATGTAGAGCGGAACTAGGTCGATTCCCTCTCATTCTTACCATAAATCAGAAAATTCTTAATTATATTCTATATCTTAAAAGCAAAAATGACGACTCTATAATGAAACAAATTTTCTTAATATCATTAGATCTCCATTCAATTAAAAAACTAATTTTTACTCTAATTTATTAAACATGGTTGAATACTATGATCTACAAAATTTTAATCTTGACACACTGGATGAAAATAAGATCATGCATTATGTCAATCTTATGAAGCGAAAGTATATTTCCTACTGGAAAAATGCTTTACAGAACTCAAGGGAATTAGAATTTTACAATAGTTTTAAGGATCAATACATAATCTCCCATTATCTAGATCATACAAGGAAATCAAATGAAAGGAAAACTTTAGTCAAATTTAGAACAGGTAATCCAAAACTCATGATCGAGCTTGGTCGATATAATCAAATCCCTAGAGAAAATAGATTATGCCCTTTATGCGAATCAAATAATATCGAAAACGAAATTCATTTTCTCTTTCAATGCCCAAGATATTCAACTTTAAGAGAGAAATACTTTAATCAAATCAACCAACACTTGCCGAATATTCAAAATACATCCTCAACAGAAAGTATCAAAGAATTGATGAACTCTTCCAATTATTTTGTTAATTTACTTTTAATGAAAGTGATATCTGCGTGCTTTGAATTACGTGATAGCTTAATATTGTCAAATCAAAATGAAGTTTTGTAATTATTAATATTCCTTTACTGTCTTTTGTTATTGTTAAAAGTATGCTTTTGCAATACTGTAACTCAATATAGTCATGCAAATAAAGCTATTATTTACTTTTTTACTTTTTTTTACCTATACAACACTGTACATCCCTATACAACACTGTACACCCCTATACAACACTGTACACCTGTCTATAGCATTGTACTTTTCTATTCAACGCTGCTGAGTTGGGTATGTCCGATGTTAGTGATATTCCCAGTCATTTTTCAAAATTTATATCACGTTTCCAAGTTTTGTTTGTCGCAAATAAATTATTTATTTGGATCTGAAACTGAATACTGTCTGTCTACCAAAATTGCATGGATGCTTTTTTTTTACTTTTGTGTCTTACAGCTTTGAAATACTATATATGGTGTTGTTAATCATTTGTTTGCCTCCTCCGGTACAGACTTCCGTCAGTGGTAATGATCCATGCATATTTTCATGCCAAATGGTGATTATTGTTTATATTTATTTCCCTATACCCAACATGAGGAAGCGAAAGTCTGGTCTTTCCAGTCCACCATCTCTAAAACGGCAAAGAGGCAGTCAATTTTTGAGAGAGAATAGCATTGAGAATTTAAGTGGAGGTTGGAGTCAACTTGAGAGTTGTATATTAGATATGACAGAATCATTCCTTTTCTCGACTTGTATTTTACCATCAAAAGAGAACATTCATACTCTATTTAATTATGTAATTCAAAGTAATTTTGGAATAAAAAATGTTGTCAAATTCAACAAAAAATCGCTTGCACAAGTGAGTGGAAAACTTGACTACAAAAGAAAACGATTAGAGGCTATCCTAAGTTTTATTTCAGATGAACAAAACATTGAAGAAAACTAACAGCTAGTCTCGGTCGCTACCATTACGTATACCAAGTAGATAGAAGAATACTTAAGAATTTTGAATCTTCTGACATTTGCAGTTTCTCGTGCTCATCGGAATTTCAATTATTAAGATTATATTTGTAACTTGTCATTTTGTATGGAATTGTTTAACGTGAAATAAATCTTAAATATGAAATCTAGTGTTTTTGTGAATTCGTTATTTTTCTTCAATACACCTTTTTCATAAACTCTTGCCGCAGCTAGATTATCAGAAACGCAAACATTGGGAAGGGGGAGGGAGGGGCCGCACCGGAGATTGAGATTGGTGATAAGACACCCGTGGAAAAATGCCCAAATTTGGAGAACTCGGCACTCGTAATTCCTCATGGCATCGTAGAGTGTTAGGACGATTACCTTTGGTCAGAAATGGACGGCCTGACAAGTCAGCATGTAACTAGAATACCGCTATTTAATGACTTGTCCCAACAGTTCCAACAAAGGGTTGCACACAATTTCCGAATTAACCAGGATGGCCGACCAGTTCTGACAAAAGGAAAGCGCCCTTAGAAGCATTAATGGGCACATAATCTCTAAGTCGAATTATCCATTACTCATTCTATTGAGAAGATTATTACTGCAACTAAAGTCATTCTTTCATGCAAACAAACCTCTAAAGAAGACATTTTAAAACTCTTAAATATGAATGGCAATAGTTGGCGTGTGGGTATGAAAATATAAAAAAAATTCAACCTCCCAACCATTTTTGTTCTTTCCTTTTCCTAACCACCAGTGACAACCGAAAACTACTAACAACTAACAGCAACTACCAGTAACAACGTAGTAGTGAGTACTAGTAGCCACCAGCAACTACAAGTTACGACAAGCAACTACTAGTAACTACCGACAACTAGTAGTAACTACAGACAACTACTTGTAACTATCGAGTACTACTAGAAACTACTGACAACTACTAGTACGTAACTATCGACATATACTATTAACTACCGACAACAACTCAAGGTTTCTCGATTGTTTCAGAAATAAATGGAAAACTCGCAAATAAATAGCCAGACAATCTATTTTGCTCGTGTGCAAGACATAGTCAAGAAGAATGCACTAAAATCAAAACAAGATGAAATCAATTAAATTAAATAAATGTTTTCCGAATAATCAGATGTGATTATGAATTCAATATTCAATTCCTTGATATTGGGCAACTAAAACTATATTTCTTACGAGTGAATTCAGTTACATATGGGTGTACATTGCTGTATATGGGTGTACAGTGCTGAATAGAGGTGTACAGTGCTGAATATGGGTGTACAGTGCTGAATAGGCGTGTACAGTGTTGTATAGGGGTGTACAGTGTTGTATAGGGGTGTACAGTGTTGTATAGGGGTGTACAGTGTTGTATAGGGGTGTACAGTGTTGTATAGGGGTGTACACTGTTGTATAGGGGTGTACAGTGTTGTATAGGGGTGTACAGAGTTGTATAGGGGTGAACCGGGCTGTACAGGGCTGTATTGGTATGTAGTGTTGCATAGGAGTGTACAGTGTTGTATAGGGGTGTACAGTGTTGAATATGGGTGTAAAGTGTTGTATAGGGGTGTACAGTGCTGTATGGGGGTATACATTGCTGTATAGGAGTTTTCAGTGTTGTATAGGGGTGTACGGTGCTGTATATGGGTGTACAGTGTTGTATGGGGGTATACAGAGCTGTATAGGGGTGTACAGAGCTGTATAGGGGTGTACAGTGTTGTATAGGGGTGTACAGTGTTGTATAGGGGTGTACAGTGTTGTATAGGGGTGTACAGTGATGTATATGGGTGTACAGTGTTGTATAGGGGTGTACAGTGTTCTATTGGGGTGTACAGCGTTGTATAGGGGTGTACAGTGTTGTATAGGGGTGTACAGTGTTGTATAGGGGTGTACAGAGTTGTATAGGGGTGAACCGGGCTGTACAGGGCTGTATTGGTATGTAGTGTTGCATAGGAGTGTACAGTGTTGTATAGGGGTGTACAGTGTTGAATATGGGTGTAAAGTGTTGTATAGGGGTGTACAGTGCTGTATGGGGGTATACATTGCTGTATAGGAGTTTTCAGTGTTGTATAGGGGTGTACGGTGCTGTATATGGGTGTACAGTGTTGTATGGGGGTATACAGAGCTGTATAGGGGTGTACAGAGCTGTATAGGGGTGTACAGTGTTGTATAGGGGTGTACAGTGTTGTATAGGGGTGTACAGTGTTGTATATGGGTGTACAGTGTTGCATAGGAGTGCACAGTGTTGGATATGGGTGTACAGTGTTGTATAGGGGTGTACAGTGTTGTATAGGGATGTACAGTGTTGTATATGGGTGTACAGTGTTGCATAGGAGTGTACAGTGTTGGATATGGGTGTACAGTGTTGTATAGGGGGTGTACAGTGTTGTATATGGGTGTATAGGGGTGTACAGTGCTGTATAGGGGTGTACAGAGTTGTATAGGGGTGTACAGTGTTGTATAGGGGTGTACAGTGTTGTATAGGGATGTACAGTGTTGTATAGGGATGTAATATGTTGTATAGGGGAGTACAGTGTTGTATAGGGGTGTACAGTGCTGTATATATAGGGGTGTACAGTGTTGTATAGGGGTGTACAGTGTTGTATAGGGGTGTACAGTGTTGTATAGGGGTGTACAGTGTTGTATAGGGGAGTACAGTGTTGTAAAGGGGTGTACAGTGTTGTATAGGGGTGTACAGTGTTGTATAGGGATGTACAGTGTTGTATAGGGATGTAGAGTGTTGTATAGGGGAGTACAGTGTTGTATAGGGGTGTACAGTGCTGTATATATAGGGGTGTACAGTGCTGTATATATAGGGGTGTACAGTGTTGTATAGGGGTGTACAGTGTTGGATATGGGTGTACAGTGTTGGATATGGGTGTACAGTGTTGTATAGGGGTGTACAGTGTTGTATAGGGGTGTACAGTGTTGTTTAGCGGTGTACAGTGTTGTATAGGGGTGTACAGTGTTGTATAGGGGTGTACAGTGTTGTATAGGGGTGTACAGTGTTGTATAGGGGAGTACAGTGTTGTATATGGGTGTACAGTGCTGTATATATAGGGGTGTACAGTGTTGTATAGGAGTGTACAGTATTGTATAGGGGTGTACAGTGTTGTATAGGGGTGTACAGTGTTGTATAGGGATGTATAGTGTTGTATAGGGGAGTACAGTGTTGTATAGGGGTGTGCAGTGTTGTATAGGAGTGTGCAGTGTTGTATAGGGGTGTACAGTGTTGTATAGGGGTGTACAGTGTTGCATAGGAGTGCACAGTGTTGGATATGGGTGTACAGTGTTGTATAGGGGTGTACAGTGTTGTATAGGGATGTACAGTGTTGTATATGGGTGTACAGTGTTGCATAGGAGTGTACAGTGTTGGATATGGGTGTACAGTGTTGTATAGGGGTGTACAGTGTTGTATATGGGTGTACAGTGTTGCATAGGAGTGCACAGTGTTGGATATGGGTGTACAGTGTTGTATAGGGGTGTACAGTGTTGTATAGGGATGTACAGTGTTGTATATGGGTGTACAGTGTTGTATAGGGGTGTGCAGTGTTGTATAGGAGTGTGCAGTGTTGTATAGGGGTGTACAGTGTTGTATAGGGGTGTACAGTGTTGCATAGGAGTGCACAGTGTTGTATATGGGTGTACAGTGTTGTATAGGGGTGTACAGTGTTGTATAGGGATGTATAGTGTTGTATAGGGGAGTACAGTGTTGTATAGGGGTGTGCAGTGTTGTATAGGAGTGTGCAGTGTTGTATAGGGGTGTACAGTGTTGTATATGGGTGTACAGTGTTGCATAGGAGTGCACAGTGTTGGATATGGGTGTACAGTGTTGTATAGGGGTGTACAGTGTTGTATAGGGATGTACAGTGTTGTATATGGGTGTACAGTGTTGCATAGGAGTGTACAGTGTTGGATATGGGTGTACAGTGTTGTATAGGGGTGTACAGTGTTGTATATGGGTGTATAGGGGTGTACAGTGCTGTATAGGGGTGTACAGAGTTGTATAGGGGTGTACAGTGTTGTATAGGGGTGTACAGTGTTGTATAGGGATGTACAGTGTTGTATAGGGATGTAATATGTTGTATAGGGGAGTACAGTGTTGTATAGGGGTGTACAGTGCTGTATATATAGGGGTGTACAGTGTTGTATAGGGGTGTACAGTGTTGTATAGGGGTGTACAGTGTTGTATAGGGGTGTACAGTGTTGTATAGGGGAGTACAGTGTTGTAAAGGGGTGTACAGTGTTGTATAGGGGTGTACAGTGTTGTATAGGGATGTACAGTATTAGAAGACACACAGATTTTAGTAGATTAAAACCAAATCTTGCATCAAACATCTTTGACACAATGATTTCTCCAATCCTCACTTATAATAGTGAAGCTTGGGGCTTATATACCAAACAAGACTTTAAGACTTGGGATAGATCCTCAATAGAAAAAGTTCAATTACAATTCTGCAAACGCTATTTAGAAATAAATAATAAGACCTCGAATTTAGCATGTAGAGCGGAACTAGGTCGATTCCCTCTCATTCTTACCATAAATCAGAAAATTCTTAATTATATTCTATATCTTAAAAGCAAAAATGACGACTCTATAATGAAACAAATTTTCTTAATATCATTAGATCTCCATTCAATTAAAAAAACTAATTTTTACTCTAATTTATTAAACATGGTTGAATACTATGATCTACAAAATTTTAATCTTGACACACTGGATGAAAATAAGATCATGCATTATGTCAATCTTATGAAGCAAAAGTATATTTCCTACTGGAAAAATGCTTTACAGAACTCAAGGAAATTGGAATTTTACAATAGTTTTAAGGATCAATACATAATCTCCCATTATCTAGATCACACAAGGAAATCAAATGAAAGGAAAACTCTAGTCAAATTTAGGACAGGTAATCCAAAACTCATGATCGAGCTTGGTCGATATAATCAAATCCCTAGAGAAAATAGATTATGCCCTTTATGCGAATCAAATAATATCGAAAACGAAATTCATTTTCTCTTTCAATGCCCAAGATATTCAACTTTAAGAGATAAATACTTTAATCAAATCTACCAACACTTGCCGAATATTCAAAATACATTCTCAACAGAAAGTATCAAAGAATTGATGAACTCTTCCAATTATTTTGTTAATTTACTTTTAATGAAAATGATATCTGCATGCTTTGAATTACGTGATAGCTTAATATTGTCAAATCAAAATGAAGTTTTGTAATTATTTAATATTCTTTTACTGTCTTTTGTTATTGTTAAAAGTATGCTTTTGCAATACTGTAACTCAATATAGTCATGCAAATAAAGCTATTATTTACTTACTTACTTACAGTGTTGTATAGGGATGTAGAGTGTTGTATAGGGGAGTACAGTGTTGTATAGGGGTGTACAGTGCTGTATATATAGGGGTGTACAGTGCTGTATATATAGGGGTGTACAGTGTTGTATAGGGGTGTACAGTGTTGGATATGGGTGTACAGTGTTGGATATGGGTGTACAGTGTTGTATAGGGGTGTACAGTGTTGTATAGGGGTGTACAGTGTTGTTTAGCGGTGTACAGTGTTGTATAGGGGTGTACAGTGTTGTATAGGGGTGTACAGTGTTGTATAGGGGAGTACAGTGTTGTATATGGGTGTACAGTGCTGTATATATAGGGGTGTACAGTGTTGTATAGGAGTGTACAGTATTGTATATGGGTGTACAGTGTTGTATAGGGGTGTACAGTGTTGTATAGGGATGTATAGTGTTGTATAGGGGAGTACAGTGTTGTATAGGGGTGTGCAGTGTTGTATAGGAGTGTGCAGTGTTGTATAGGGGTGTACAGTGTTGTATAGGGGTGTACAGTGTTACATAGGGGTGTACAGTGCTGTATATATAGGGATGTACAGTGTTGTATAGGGGAGTACAGAGTTGTATAGGGGTGTACGGGGCTGTACATGGCTGTATTGGTATGTACAGTGCTGTATAGTGCTGTACGGTGTTGTATAGGGTGTACAGGGCTATATTGGGATGTACAGTGCTGTACAGAGTTGTTCGGTGATGCATGGGGATATACAGGGCTGTATAGGGCTGTATTGGGATATACAGTGCTTTATAGGGCTGTACGGTGTTGTATGGGGTATACAGTGCTGCATAGGGATGTACGATGTTGTATGGGGATATACAGGGCTGTATAGGGGTGTACAAAGTTGCATAGGGGTGTACAGTGCTGTATAGGAGTGACAGTGTTGTATAGGGGTGTACATGGCTGTGTTGGGATGTGCAGTGCTGTATATGGATGTACTGTGTTGTATGGGGGTATACATGGTTGTATTGGGCTGTACAGAGTTGTACAAGGGTGTACAGGGCTGTATTGGGATATACAGTGCTGTATATAGGGCTGAACGGTGTTGTACGGTGTTATAAAGGGCTGTATAGGGGTGTACAGTCTTGCATAGGGGTGTACAGGGCTGTATATGGGTGTGCGGCACTGTATAGGGGTGTACATGGCTGTATAGGGCTGTACGCTGTTGTACGGGGGTATACAGTGCTGCATAGAAGTGTACAGTATTGTATGGGGGTGTACGGGGATGTATAGGGTTGTACATGGCTGTGTTGCGATGTACAGTGCTGTATAGGGTTGTATGGTGTTGTATAGCTAGGGGTATACAGGGCTGTATGGGGTTGTACAGCGATGTATGGGGGTATACAGGGCTGTATAGGGGTGTACAGGGCTGTATATGGGTGTGCAGCACTGTATAGCAGTGTACGGGGCTGTATAGGAGTGTACGGTGTTGTGTTGGGGTGTATAGGGCTTTATGGGGGTATACAGTGCTGTATAGGGCTGTATGGTGTTGTATGGGGATATACAATGCTGTGTAGGGGGTGTACAATGTTGCATAGGGGTGTACAGTATTATACAGTACTTTATAGAGGTGTACAGTGTTGTTTGAGGACGCTATATAATGTTCACACATGAAATATATACTAGTTATAATAATTATATTATACTATAGTTATAATAATTATATTATACTACTTATAATAATATATATTATCTCGGTGCACTTGTGGCTTGTCACCATGAAGTATATGCCGCAAGGTTAAATCAGAAGACTGATGTTAACTATCAGCTAGCTAGCACTATATGCTTTAGCACACAAACAAGTACAGTATCGTTTAAATGGTGTCTTTATAAGAGAAATTTTCGAGAAATTTCTATATGTTCTCACAGAACAGAAACCACGCCCTTTGGGAGGGGTGGGTGGGGAGTTGGACCCAGGGGGTGGAGGCAAAATGCTTAGGAGAGGGGAGAGTCCGAACATTAAGTAGTCATGAATTGGCTCAAAGGAGCCTTTGATGTTTTACAATTTTTAACTCAGCAGCTATGAAATGATTTAAAGGGTTTTTAACAATTTACTTGTCATTTTTAGGTTGATTTGAGATGCGTTACTGCCGGGATAGGGGCATCTTACTACAAGAACCATTTACCAAAGTTAGGTCAGAACCCTGAATCCCTCATTATACCACCATCAAGCAGCCCAACATCCAGGCCTAGTGACGATGTTCCACCATTTGAGGTTGGCGAAAGGGTGCGGGTTCTTTTGGGTGTGGTCACCCTGAGGGACATGCAGGAAGGTCATGGAGGATGGAATGATAAGATGGAAGAGGTACTAAAATATACCATCGTATTAATTCATCAGAATCTTCACAACGAGTTTGTTGTTGGTCCATTGACCTCCATATGTGACCACCTCTCGTAAGCGACCATTTTTACAAAATCAATACCACACATTTCCGATCAAAGCATTATTTAATTGGAATCTCCTATTAGTGACTGACCACTTTTTCAATGCTGGTGATTAAAGTGACCACCCTGGCTTTGCATTTTCAGTGGTCACTTTTGCGTATTCCATTTTTGTAGCTTATCCCTTGACAAATTAACAGATAACAAGTTTACACAGTCAAACAATAAGACATAACCTTCTGGCTAACGGACAGGGTATCTTTGCTAACACACTGACTATTAAGTACTTGACAGTCTAATCTGAGTTTATCATCTGAGTTGACAAGGTAGGTTGGCCATATCGTAAAGTGATTCAAAAGCTGATGTCTCAAGCACTTGCCCTTCGTCAGAGCACACAATGAACCCCTCTGATGAACTGCGGTAGTGCTTGAAATGCCAATTTGCCTTACCAACTAAGGTGATAAAACAAAATTTTTGTGTTTCATTCTCCCACTGACACAGCACTGGGGCAATTATTTCTTTAGAAACTAGCCCCCTTTATTCATATTAAGTTCTTGACAATCTACCTCTTGACAGACAGGGGGAGCCGAAGGACAGTAAGACAGTCAATTAAACAAACGGACAGACAGCGATGAGCAACACACTCTTAGGTACAGTGTACATCCCTGCTTTTTGTTGACTGTCATTATTTTTCAGGTGATTGGTCTAATGGGAACAGTTCATAGAATCACTGAACGCGGTGATGTCAGAGTGCAGTACCCTGGGTTTGCTAACAGATGGACTTTCCATCCTGCAGCTCTTACAAAGGTAAAGTGACAAAGTGATACTTGTTTAATATGTTCTGCCAAAGAAAATTAATACAAAAATGCAACATATTGCTGTGAACATAATAGTTTAACCCTTTCGCTGCCAAAGTCGACTTTTGTCGACATTGGGAGCAGCAGACATTGCACCACTTGTGACGTGATCAATTTCTACGTTGCCATATAATTTTGATGCTCAACTGATACAGCGAGAGTAGATCCATGCACATGTGCCTCCACTTTGAATATGGACCAAATTCTAGCAGAGTTATTCGAAAAAAACATGTTCAAATATTGGTGCAAAATTAGGTGGTAAATTAGGTCAATACCCCTGCAATTGAACAATGTTTCATTTCCAGCATTTTTAGCACTTATGCCAAACCTTTTCCAGCCGATAGAAAGGTAATAGAGAGTAAAATTCAGTTGTGAAAGGGTTCATTTAAAACTTCAAGTATTTTGTTAGTGCCTGACTTTAACAAACTGTAAGTAGTTTCACAAAAAAAACCTTCATTTGCTAAGTGAGAATAATGTCTCCTCTTAGGCTGATGAATTTCATGTGAATGACAAAGTGCGAGTCATGAAGGATCAAGAATTGGTCAAAAAACTTCAAAATGGGCATGGCGAGTGGGCAGAGGAGATGACTGTGGTATGTAGACTTGTTAAATTTCATCCTTTCCACACTCTACTGTAGTGCCTAAAATTCAAATTGAAATTATTATAGTACATTTCTGAATTGTGTGGTTCCAGAAGATATTTGTACCCTTCGCTATGGAAGGTTATTGGAAATTATGAAGGGGGGGGGGGGGGGGGGGGGAGAGGGGGGTCTCATAAGCCAACGTTTTTAAAGGAAAATATGAAGTGAAATTAGTGGTGGGGGTCCAAAGCCAAAAGGCTCTCTGTGGTAGAAGTATGGATATTTTCTAGAACAACACATTACAATGTATATTAAATGCCAACCATGAAAGAGCATTGCTCATTAGCATTCATTCAATACCTTTTGTCCACAGCTGAGTTTACCTTGCACAGCATAATTATAATATTATTATCAGAATTACAATCGCAGACTCCAAATTAAAAGCCAAGTTACCTGACTCAAATTTGAACCTTCATCAAGAAAAGATCAGAATTAATCCGCCTTTTCATTGTTGAAAGAAAGAAATGAAATGAAAGGCAAATTGTTTGCAAAATTAACTTTCTTACTTACTGATTTGACTCTTTTGCATGTGGCCTTAAATCAACTAGTAAAACATTGATCAACTAATTTTTTTCTGTTGGTTTTGATCTCTGTAAAAAAAAAAAATGCCCATGATTAAATGTACACAGTGGTAAATATGGTATTCCCTCCATTTCCTTAGGCTTTAGACAAAGTTGGTCAAGTCGTGAAGATTTATTCTGATGGCGACATCAGGGTGGCTGTCGCAGGTCAGCATTGGACTTTTAACCCTGCGGTACTTGTAAAGGAGTCATCTGCAGCGACATCTGCCGGTCAGCAATCTGAGCAAGTCAAGGAAACCACAGCACACGGCGAGCTACAGGGGATATTGCAACCATCCCCTTCATCGACATCATCATCCAAATCACAGCGGCAACACCAGAGGCATTCATCGGCAGAGGAACGAAGAAATGTTCCACAGTCTCAAAGGGAAATAGGTATAAAATAAATGTCATCAACTTTTATTACACAAACAGTGCATTTACAGCTGTGCAGCAACTAGTCTGTGAACCAGTTGTTTTTTTTAATTCCCAAGAGTGCAAGGGATATGGGAAAGCTTGGCGTGTTCCTCACAGAATCTAAGATTGTGGTGTGACAAAACAGTAGCCTAATGCACTTATGTCCAGAAATGCATGTAACTCGGACCTTGGGCACTTCATATTACACACAATCATTTGTAATTTCCATATGACTTCATGTTTGACAGAATTGCTTGTGTTTAGGTGAGAATTAGGTCTAGGGGGCACTTCATGATGTCTATCATAAGGAGCATGAATTTCATTAGTGTGCATTTCTGGATATACCTCACCTAATGACGAAGGTGAAAAAACTTATGAATGCTGTGCTCACTCCCCCCCACCCCTCACCCCCACTCTCCCAACCACCATGACCATTAAAGATATATTATCTTGCATCAAGCCCCTGCTTTTAAAGCAAAAGAACCCCCCTTTTTTACAAAGAATGAAGCATGTTTGAAAGCTCACTAATACATTTTTTTTGTTTGAAGATGAGTCACTAAGATTGTTGATGGATCACCTACGTATTAACAGCTCAACTGACATTGGATCCATGATAGTGAGTGAGGCAGGACAAGGACACTTGGAGAAACTGAAAGAGCTGTTAAAAGCCCATCCTGACAAGGTAAGCTACAGTAACATTCATTGGTCAAATTTTTATGATAACTCAGGGTAAAAACACATCCAATTTTAGTGACCATGCAATAGAAACCATGCCTGCCATTCTATTCTTTTTCACTATGACCAGCCAAATATAGAATACATGTCTATGACATGAAAAATGAATACAACTGTGCAGGGTGAGGCCAACCAGGCGTAAAAGCTTTATTTGATTCAGGAACAAAAACATGGGAATCAAAAACACTTCGTTTTCCAATAAGTATAACTACTTGTACAGTACCACCATAGCCTGCAGTTTTGAGTGTAGACAAGTTCTGGATTAATTTTGCTCAGCTGCCATCTTGGTTTCCGGAGATGGAATGTTGGGACAAGTTAAAGGTGGAATGGAAAAGGCAGGACAGAGAAAACTGAAGCTTTTCAAATGAGTAATGAGAGCGGGAAGGGATGTTTCTTCCCCTCTAAACACCCCCCCCCCCCCCCCCTCCCATCCCCACCTCCTTCATCTCTTGCTCCCTTGGCCATCATGTGAAACCCTCCTCTATTTTCTTAACCTTTGCTTTCACTCCCAGAGTCAATTGTATTATGAAAACATGTAGTTTTGTTCTAACTTTGGAGTCAGTCAAGGAAATGCTATGGTGTTACCATTCAAATGAAACCTCTTCAGCGTTGCTTTTGCATGGTACCATTTGTATTTCAATATTTTACAAAAAAAAATTTGGGATTTTTTTAGTTTTGATTTTGGGCCTTAAAGGGATTCAAAATTTGCCTACACTCAAGGCTATACATATTCCAAGACTTAACCTTCAAAGCTTAACCTACACTCAAGGCTAAGCCTGATGCGTTAACTGCTATGTAAATGTCATTACAGGTGGATATTGTCCGATCAGACAAGACTTCCTTGCAAATTGCTAGCCACCAAGGATTCAGTGAAGTTGTAGAGCTTCTGGTTCAGCTGGGTGCGAATGTCGGTCTACAAGTGAGTATTAGCATTTTTGAATACATTCAACTGTTCATATGTGACAAGCCTACAAAATGTGTTATGTTATGGTGCTGTTTTGACTTAGAAAATGATACATTCAGCTTGTCTCTAAGCTATTAAAATTGTAAGTGGAGTTACTCTGGAATATTGTTGATGATAATAATTTTAAAAAATAGCATTGCTGCAATCATGCCCTCTCTTTTCCCACCTCGATCATGTTTTTTTTTATCAAAAAGAGGATCTGCTCAGAAACAGAAAGTTTTAACCATGGTTATGCAATGCATGCATAGAAGAAAAAACTTACTTCAAAAAGTTTTCAACTTGTGACCTCTATAATGAAAGGAAATGTCTGCCAACCCCCGAAACCAATCAGATCGAAGGATTTACAAAATACTACCAGCTCACACACTAAAAACAATTATTTATTTTTGATAAAATATTAATCAGTTAATATGTTTTTCTCTTCAGGATAACGAAGGAGATACTGCTCTGCATTATGCAGCATTTGGGTGAGTTTGGAAATTTTGGTTTAGCTTCTAACATGAACACACTCGCAAGTGAAACAGCTAATAATAGCAAGTGAAACAGCTAATAATAGAAACAAGTGAAACAGCTAATAATAGAAAAATAATAGAAACATCCTGTCATTGGACATCCAGTAAATTTGTCATTTTGACTGGTGAACTGAAGGTTAACCTGACCTGGCAGATAGACTGGGTATTTTTGCTACAATTAAAATAGGGATTATTTGGGGTCGATTTGTGGATTATTTCATCCTGTATTGCAACTATTTTAAATTCATTCATCACTCACATTTCTCCTTACTTAAGAGAAAAATAAAATGTTATTTTACTCAGAAACCAGCCAATGACAGCTGCTGCTCTGCTAAAAGGAGGAGCAGATGGAAACAAACTCAACAAGAACAAGTGTTCTCCTCTTCACGTAGCTGTCAACAAAGGTTACACCGAAGTCGTCAAAACGTTGCTAAGCTACTCTTGCGATGCTAATGCACAGGTCTGTAATGTATGCTAATTTACAGCCGTGTCACCAATGAGACTCAATTAATTTTAGCTGTTGTTGTTTTTCGCCTGGAAATCAAATGGTTGTTATCATTTCTTACCGCTAGTGGCGCTTCCACGAGAGATCTGAATACTTTTTCAATCTTTCCAAAGTTATCATTTCAACACGGCAAGAAACTTCTGAAAGAAGTTTTGCATGTCACATAACTCACGCCGAAAGTTGGCGTTGGGAGTAGAAAGTAGCATGTCTTTCCCCGTTGCAATGTTATGTTGCAGCAGTATGTCATTTATTTTGCAGTTATCTTGGGAGCGCAATATCTCACCACATGCTCGCAAGAGTGCCAAAAGTAGAAATAAAGAGCAGGGTCCAAACGATGTCCGTGATTGGCGAACGATACAATTGATATACATGTATCACTTGAACAATGCCCCTATCCCTAATCCCTAATCCCTATCCCAGCGGGACAAATCTATTGTTTTCTTAGCGAATCACAGACATCGTTTGGACAAGTGCGGGACTACCCAAAATAAAAGAAAAATCCGAAATTTCATTTTGTTAAATATTGAAAAACAAGTGGTATCATGCAAAAGTACTGCCAAAGAGGTTTCATTTGAATGGTCACACCATAGGATTTTATCAACAGACTCAAAAGTTAGAACAAATGGTACCATGCAAAAGTACTGCTGAAGAGGTTTGATTTGAATGGTCACACCATAGGATTTCATCCACAGACTCAAAAGCTAGAACAAATGGTACCATGCAAAAGTACTGCTGAAGAGGTTTCATTTGAATGGTCACACCATAGGATTTCGACAACAGACTCAAAAGTTAGAACAAATGGTACCATGCAAAAGTACATACATACATACATACTTTATTACCACGTCCCCAAAGGGGATTTTCAGAGGCAATGATAAAATGATAAAATACAATGATAAAATACAATGATAAAATATAATACAAAATACTATAAAATTCTAATCACATAGAATTGTAAAAATTATTTAAAAGCTGAGATTTAAGGCGACGTTTAAAATCGATAACCGATTCGCAAAGTTTAAAATCGTTCGATAAAGTATAAAGTATAAAGTACTGCTGAAGAGGTTTCATTTGAATGGTCACACCATAGGATTTCATCCACAGACTCAAAAGCTAGAGCAAATGGTACCATGCAAAAGTACTGCTGAAGAGGTTTCATTTGAATGGTCACACCATAGGATTTCATCCACAGACTCAAAAGCTAGAGCAAATGGTACCATGCAAAAGTACTGCTGAAGAGGTTTCATTTGAATGGTCACACCATAGGATTTCGTCCACAGACTCAAAAGCTAGAACCAGTCATTTTTGACATGTTTTCATGATGATATTGATTCTGTGAGTGAAAGACCGCGGTTAAAGCGTTGACTCTATCTTACTTGATGAAGAAAACGAGACGCTTCTCACGAGACGGTGGTAACTTACATTTGAGCGGGTACTGCAGGAAATAGTTGAAAAATGTGGTGACTGTGTTATTATTAAAGCAGTTCGTGTTTGTTTGTAGGATTCGTATGGGGACACAGTCCTTCATGATGCAATAGCTAAAGACTTCACTGAGATCGTTGAACTTCTCGTCAACTTCCGTGGCGTGGATTTGTCAGTTAAGAATAAACGAGGATTCAATTGCCTCCACCATGCGGCGTTAAAGGGAAACGCAAAGTGAGTGTAACCTTAACTTGTTTTCAAGATTTGGTGGAAAACTGTGAGAAGCCATTCCCTCAGACTTAATGAAACTTAGAAAAAAATATCATTTAAAATTTTAATGCAGACAATATTTAATTAGATTGTCCATGGTAGTTGACAGACTTAAATATATTTAATGTATCTCAATATTTTTATGACTAATATTTTTACTGCTCTTTTCTTTTCCTTATATTCATGTGTTGTACTATAGTTATTTCTTCCTTTCTATAACTGTTTATCACTTTCATTTATTTGTTCTATGTAGACGTTATTGAACTAGTGTGAGGTCCGTATTGGGGAAATATTGGTTTAGTTCTGTTGTGTGGTGTTAACATCAGTCGGGGAAGGAGGGTAGGGGCAACTGAATAACACCTCCCCCCCTCCCTCCAGCTCCCGGTTTCCATATGTGCCTTTTCATTTTTTTTTTCGTTTTTTAAACTTCCCGCCACTTTGGGAACCCCGCTTGTCGTGTCGTTTCTCGCAAAATTGTTGCATTAACAATCATGTCGTAAAAAGCTTCATTGCTGTGAATTGAACCACCCCCATTATACCTTGTGGCTCGGCAGTTGGTTAGGAGAATCAGTGATAGGACCAGTAGTCCCAGGAGGATCTCTTAGGATTATTTCAAGCACTTTTGTGCACTCGTGCGAAACTAGTCTGATTCAGGACTCTTGATCCATCACAGGGCGGCTGCCTTGATAGTACGCAAGTGCCCAGAGTTATTGGACGTTGTGAAAGAGGATGGCTTTTCCGCGCTTCATTTGGCGTCGCTCAATGGACATCATAATGTCGTCCAGTGTCTTATTGAGGTAGATATATTTTTCCTACTTTTGTCCGCCGCAGTGCATTGGCGGTGAAAAGAGACTTTGGCTTTGAGCTTTGGCTTGTTAGTTTTCCTTTGAATTGAGTATCGCGATTGCTTTGGTTTTGCTTGCTATGCTTTGTGATTGGCTAAAAATTTCGCGCCACCTTATCAACCAATCAGAAATAAAACCAAAACCAATCGTGCTTGCACGCGTTTTCCCGCGCTTGGCGCCGGCTGCATGTATTTGCTTCTAGCTCTGATTGGTTCATTGGATTATCTGCATCTGTTGTGATTGGTCAAAGAAATTACTTTGGTTTTGGTTTCACAACACTCAAATAAAAACCGCTCTATTAGGTTTCCAAATTACTGCAGAAAATACTGACCGATATGTGATGATTCATCTAAACATTATGTGCACTACTTACATTGCAGGCTCGTCCAGGTTCTGACGTCAACTTCCGGAACTCTCGCCAACAGACCCCTCTCCTTCTCGCTGTTGATAAAAGACACGTGACCATAGCTAAGCTTCTTTTGGAAAAAGGAGCTCAGGTCAATGCACAAGACGACGTTGGCGATTCACCACTTCATGTAGTAGTCATGTACCATTCCTTGAAGTTCGGAGGAAATAATAACCCAAAGAAAGAGGTAGGTTCAGATCGGGAGATAGGATGGCGAATAATGGTGCTGCTTTCATGACGTTAGTTTGTAAGGTAAAGATGCACTCGAGCCATGAAACAGCCAGAGTATTGGTACTCCCCATACACCCCCCCCCCCAGCCCCCCTAGGTTGGATCGAAGGGTTAACGTTATTTGTCAGCGTTATTTTTAGAATGTTTTTGTAAAGCTATTGTGCAGTACTTTCCTGCGGTACGGTTTGTTATGCTCTGCAAGGTGGTTCTAGATAAAATCCTATTGTGTGACCGTTTAAATGAAAGCTACTGTGCAGTACTTTCCTGTAGCTTGAGTCTGTGCATGAAATCCTAAGGTATGACCACACAAATGAAAGCCTGTGATGCTCGTTTTTTTTAATGCTGTACAAGGTGGTTCTAACTTTTGAGTCTGTGAATGAAATCCTAAAGTGTGACCATTCAAATGAAAGCTACTGAGCAGTACTTTCCTGTGGTGCTGTTTATTATGCTGTACAAGGTGGTTCTAACTTTTGAGTCTGTGAATGAAATCCTAAAGTGTGACCATTTAAATGAAAGCTACTGAGCAGTACTTTCCTGTGGTACTGTTTATTATGCTGTACAAGGTGGTTCTAACTTTTGAGTCTGTGAATGAAATCCTAAAGTGTGACCATTCAAATGAAAGCTACTGAGCAGTACTTTCCTGTGGTGCTGTTTATTATGCTGTACAAGGTGGTTCTAACTTTTGAGTCTGTGAATGAAATCCTAAAGTGTGACCGTTCAAGTGAAAGCTTCTGAGCAGTTCTTTCTTGTGGTGCTGTTTATTATGCTGTACAAGGTGGTTCTAACTTTTGAGTCTGTGAATGAAATCCTAAAGTGTGACCGTTCAAGTGAAAGCTTCTGAGCAGTTCTTTCTTGTGGTGCTGTTTATTATGCTGTACAAGGTGGTTCTAACTTTTGAGTCTGTGAGTGAAATCCTAAACTGTGACCATTCAAGTGAAAGCTAATGAGCAGTTCTTTCTTGTGGTGCTGTTTATAATGCTGCACGAGGTGGTTCTAACTTTTAGTCTGAATACAATCCTAAAATCTAACCATTCAAATAAACCCTTTTAAGATTCACTTTATTCAGTGTGGTGCTGTTTGTCTTTCAAGTTTTCTCACCACTTCGGTTAATAATATATATTTTTTAGTTGTCAACAAGTGGGCCTACATTTAAAATCACCAAGTTACTGATGGAAAATGGTGCTGATGTAACACTAAAGAACGAACACGAGAAGACGCCCATACAGCTGTGTAGAGATCCAAGACTTAGAGAACTTATGCTGCCGAAATCAACAACGACAGCGGAGTAAGTTGTGAGAGTCTCTAGTGAATAAGTTGCGCCTGCTTTCCTTGTGTCTCTGTTGTTCCTGTACCATGTTACGAAAATGGACGGAAGAAGAGAGACTCTGGAAATGAGGCTTGGGGTAACCTTCTCAAACTTATTAGGGCAGTTTTCAATTGAGTGTCGTAAAACCAAAACCAAAGTAATTACTCTGACCAATCACAGCAGTCGTGAACAATCGGATGAACCAATCATAGCTCGAAGTAATTACATGTTGCCGGCGCCAAGCGCGGGGAAACGCGTGTGAGCAAGTCACGATTGGTTTTGGTTTTACTTCTGATTGGTCGAGAAAGTGGCGCGAGACTTTTCAGCCAATCACAAAGCGTAGCAATGTAAAACCAAAGCAATTGCGTAATTATTTTTGACACTCAATTGAAAACTGCTCTAATTCATCAAGTTTGAACAAATAAAAGGGGCCGCGTCACGCGAAAAGGGCCCGGACGACATGACACGTGATTTCGAGTAACTTGCATTTAAATCAGCTGCTCAAAATGGCGGAAGCCTTGCGGTATGTGCATTCAAGGCCCGATTTTTTACGGTTTTAATTTTTATTTCCGGACTTTTTTTCACTTTCATCGTATTATTTAGGGATTGAAGTCGGTAAAAAAGCTGAAAACTCAAAATCGAGAAAATATGTCGTCCGGACTGAGAAACCGCGACACTGGCATTCATGTATTGACATTGTATTTCCAGTCTTTCTTCTTGCGCGGTTTTGTAACCTACCGGAAGTGAAATTTCATGTTTTTAGACGGCCAAATCACGGACAAGAAAAATTGATATAGAAAAACGTTTTTCTACTTTCTTATCAGAACGCCATGTAGATTCCAACAAGCAAATGAAAAAAAAATCTGTCATTTTCACTTAAAATACGGAAACACGTTTTCTTGAGTAAGGTATCGTAACGCATTTACTAAAACAATTTTTATCTCAATTTATAGTCCATCACGGAAAGCGTCTCAGGAACAAAATGGTGCCTCTCCTTGCGTAACGGACTCTCCCCAGGCCAGTGCATCGTCTGGGGTTGCCATGGAAACTGACGTAAAATGTCGGGTTTGTGGAGTTCCTGCTGACGCCAAATTCGAACCATGTGGTCACGTGATTGCTTGCGTCGAATGCGCTACCATGTTAAAGAAGTGTTTCCTTTGTAAGGTAAAATGCTCTAGTTGCTCTGTTGATTCTACCTCATGTTCGAGTTTATCTGTTGGACAGAAGTGAACGACATGTATTCTTAGTACAACTTAAGGTACTTTTGTCGTGGAGATTTCTCTCAAGACTAACTGGTTTTGGCTCCGCCAAGTTACATGAGACTATAGGACGTTCAATAAGGAACGGTGGCTTAGAAGTATTCCAGCGTGCCTTAGTTATTGTTTCTTGTCCTTCTTAGGCTGTGGTTCAGTCCTTCAGCAAAATACCACAGGAAGGGGAGAATGAGGAATCGCAGTGCATAGTATGCTCAGACGAACCTTCCTCCGTCAGGTTTGAACCTTGCGGACACGTGATTGCTTGTCAAGGTTGGTAGTACTGTGCTGATGTGCACAGGTAAACTTATGTTTCATTGCTTGACTGTGAATTTGTATCCCTCATAGAGCTAGGGTTTCTACAGGTGTTAATAGAGGATGTTACAAGTAAACTGAAATAACGGTCTTCCTTCGTTATGCTGTTTGTTTTTTGGGCATTTTATCGGTCTCTTTGCCAAATATCCCATCGAGGAGAGAAACTGATTGGTCTCCAGCTGAATGCCTTTCAATCTTTTTATCTCGTGAATGCGCAAAGCGTTGGAACGAGTTACAGCATACAGGAAAATATATGCAAATTTTTACTCAGTCGATTGGCTGTAAACATTGAGCCCGCGATATGTAATGGTGAGCTGCCTTACCCATGAGGACGACGTTGGAGGGAGGGGATGGTGGGGAGTTGGACGCAGGGGGAGGGGGTCGGTGAAACAAAACGTCTAGGAGAGGGGAGGGGAGGGGAGGGGAGTGTCAGAAGGTTGTTCGTTTTCACGAGTTGGTTCACAGGAGCCTTTGATTTTAAACTTTTATCAAATCTGTGTGGTAAGATAGTTAAACTTAATTTTGTCAGCTGTTTAATTGAAAGTCTTTTATTTGCTAGATTGTGCCGCGCGGATGAAAAAATGTTTAAAGTGCAAAAGCATTATAACGAGAAAAATATCCAATGGTAAGTAAAGGTTAAATTATGCAATGCATGGATAGTCAACGTAAGAAGCGTAAGCTATAAAAAAACACTTTAGTTTGGGGACACAAGTTAAGATTTCGGCATTTCCTTGGTAGTTTACTTGCAAATTCCCGGTAACATTTTGCCTTATTCTCGCTCATAGTTTAATTTTTGGGATACAGGGGAAAAAACGCACGACATTGTGAATAACCAACAAATTCGGGTTTTGGGGGAAACGTGGTTCAGGAAGATGTCTTTTTTCTTGTGGAAAAACATTTGCAACTTGCGATTGGCTAAAAGACCCGGCCCAGTATGGGTCTAAAATGTAAAATATTATTAAATATTATCAGCGGCTCACTATTATGCTGAGTTTCCAGGGACGTTGCTGTGCAACCTTTGGTTTGCTGTTCAGCTAATCGCTAAACATAAACAACCATTTTATTTCCATAGAAGCAACACCCACTCAACCAACAGAATTGGCCGAAAACGATGAAAAATACTTGGAGACGCTTCACTCCTTGTTGTCTCTCCAGGCGCATGTCAGGGAAATTGAAGACGCGAATATGTGCGCCATCTGTTTGGAAAAACCTCGCAACATGGCCTTTATGTGCGGACATGGTACATGCGTGGGTTGTGCAAAATCACTGGAGGTTTGCCCTATGTGCAGAAAACCTATCACTAAAAAGATTACGCTGTTCAATTGACGGTGTTGTTGTATACTTGAGGTCTTGGGACCACTTCGTTTGAGCGGGAAATTAAATGTTCACGTGCTTGGAAATGCATGGCACATGCGTGTGGTATGTTACGCAATTGGAGGATTTTATCCATGCGCAGGAAACCCATTGATTAAGAGATTGTGCGGAAAAACCGAATTTTTACGTGATTGGAAATTTACGGAGCATGCGCATCCGTAGATATTTTTGTATGCAGAGAATCCTTCGATAAAAAGATTATGCTGTTCAATTGAGGAAGTGTACGGCACTTGCGTGAAATATGCGATGACAATGGAGAAACGTTCTTATACTACTCTTCGACAAATGGATTATCTTATTATCTTATTCAGTTGATCAAGGTGTATTATTGTACTCGAAGTACTGAAGACTACTTGTTTTAAGGATAAAGGTCGCGAGAATTAGGAAATGGTTTATAATGAATTGTCCATATGAAATGTATGGACACCTGTAATTGTAATATAAAGTGCTTAGTGTGTGTTGTGGAAACCTTGTAAATAGGTATGCTAAAAACGTGACTCTAGTTAATCAACTCTGGCTTAATTTGAAAGGGATCTGACGGGTTCTTCTATTAGAGAGATGAAGCATCGAGTTAGCGGCAAACGTGAATGGCAGAAAATATCACGCGATCCCGATTTTCTCGATGTTTTGTACGTTTGCCGCCTGCTCGACGTTTGCTGTTTTCAACGGGACCGAGGCTGTTTTTACATTTGTAACAACGTCGGTATTAATTTAGGGAATGGCAAACCCGACCGAGTGCATTGTTGAATTCTATTAGCGTGCGGGAATTAAAAACAAAACAAGAGGGAAGTGGTCAGCTCGCGTTCGTTCTTTGCCATAGAACGATCATGCTTACTCTCTATTGTTTAGAATGACATAGTGAAAACCTCTTTCTTGAAAAGAAAGTAATTACTGAAACTTTTTGTAATTGTGTAGTGACAGGCTTTCCGACGGGAATAAGTCAGATAACTTATTTCCTTTGATCTCTTCATTATTCGGGTCTTTGTTAACCGTTTAAGTGAAATTTCCTCTCTATAAAAATGTGTTGAGGTGTTCGTTTAACAAGAATACTTTTCTGGTAATGTCTTCGTGGTACTATTTATATCAATATTTATCCTAAAACGTACAGACAAAAGTCTGTCACTTTTGTGCTTATAGCGGAATCTTTGCTGCCGTTATTTTTGTACATTTTGCCTCAATATAAATCAAACAAAAAGCTACTAAAAATCGAGTGCATAAGCTAAAAGAGTGTGTAACACTTGGTAATCAGTGCAAATATTAGCCTGGTGTGCTGTTGTATTCTCTGAGAAAAACTGTAAAATTTACCACAGAGAATGTGTGGCTTGGTGGCAAAAGGTGCCTCCCAAACACACACTGGTTAATTTTTGAGGGCGTACTAAGTTTCTTTCGATTCAGTTATGGAGTTCATTTATTTGTAGCTAGTTGTGTCATTTGTACTTATGTATGCTAATGAGGCAAGAAACGTAAACAGAGATCGTTTTATAACACGGCTTTTGGGGGTCTCGAATTTTTGAGACATTTGATGGTTTCTACACGCAGTCGAACCACACTGAATGACCACCTTTGTTAACCCTTTTAAGTATCAATAGTAGCTAATAGTGATCATCATCAACTTTCTCCTTGTAATATCAATGCATATCTAAAAAGTGAGATCGTGAGAATTAAGGAAATGATCACCAAAGAAAAATTGTATTGATATTAACAATTTCTCTCAACCAATTCTAACCAATTCTATGCTAATGAGGCAAGAAACGTAAACAAAGATCGTTTTATAACACGGCTTTTGGGGGTCTCGAATTTTTGAGACATTTGATGGTTTCTACACGCAGTCGAACCACACTGAATGACCACCTTTGTTAACCCTTTTAAGTATCAATAGTAGCTAATAGTGACCATCATCAACTTTCTCCTTGTAATATCAATGCATATCTAAACAGTGAGTTCGTGAGAATTAAGGAAATGATCACCAAAGAAAAATTGTATTGATATTAACAATTTCTCTCAACCAATTCTATAAGAAATGTATGGAAACCAGAAAGGAGAATTTGTCTGTTGACATTGGGGCTTTAAGGGTTAAGCAAACACTTGTCCAGGACAGTTAATTGTTTCTTTTTTTCGCAGTCAGATCACTATGCCTGTGAGCTCCTATGCTGGCATTTCGGGTGGTCGCTTGCGACAGGTTTGACTGCAGTCTTTTATTCATACATGCCGTATTCCGCTATTCAAGTTGTAGACTTAATAATTTAACAGCAAGGGATGCCGATTTGCTTCAAGTCGCTCGTTTCGCTATTTCATTCGCTGGTTAGGGAGGAATCGCACAGGCTCTAAAAGCAGGATTGCGGCTGGTTCTGCGGCTCAGCTCGTTTCCGAGCTGTTCGCACATATAAGGCGCGCGCTTCCCACGTGTAATCCAAGCTTTTCATCTTAAACAGAACAACCTCATCGTTACATAGAAAAAAAACCGAGCGACTCGGAACAAGTCTATAAGGGATGCTGTAAGGGCTGAAGTCTTGGATACTAAGATGCGAGTAATGATTTCATTTTTTGTCATTCCATCTGTATCTGAATGACACAAAGGGGTATAAAGTATACAAAAGATATCTTATAAAGAGTAATGTTAGCTTTAAAGCTAGAAGGTATAAATTTGACGTGGCGAAAGGATTTACAGAAATTGAAACTACAACTACTTCAACGAAATCCGTTTTTCAAGGAGATGCCAGACAAATTAAAGTGTGTGTGCAACTCGCAAATTGGTTTTTGGTTTTTGAAATTCTCAGTTGTTCAACATTTTACTCCCAGCTTATCATGGCGTCACACTTTGAATTCCCCATACCTTCCCCTCATTAGCTATGCCTAATCGTGATGTCACAGTTTGGATTTTCCCACCTTCGCCTTATCAGCTATGCCTAATCATGACGTCACAATTTGGATTCCCCTGCCTTCCCGTCATTAGCTAACCCTAATCATGACGTCGCACTTTGGATTCCCCTGCCTTCCTCTCATTAGCTATGCCTAATCATGACGTCACAATTTGGATTCCCCTGCCTTCCCGTCATTAGCTATGCCTAATCATGACGTCACAATTTGGATTCCCCTGCCTTCCCCTTATTAGCTATGCCTAATCGTGACGTCACAATTGGATTCCCCTGCCTTCCCCATTCACTACCCATTCGATTAGTGAGAGTAAATAGGCAAGCTTTTCCGGACTGACGTCATGATTAAGCACGTGATCATTCTGCTCTTGTAGAAACGGAGCAAATCCCCTCTGAATATTGAAACAATAGAAATTTGTGAATGATCAAAAGTAAGCTAATCCAATAAAAAAAATCCAAGAGGAGCCTTTTTGGCTCATTAACCATTTTCTATTGTTTCAATATTCATGCGTTTATTCCCTAGCGTCTCTTGGTATTTGACTTCTAATTTTATGCGCGTTAGAAAGAATGTGACCACGTGATCATTCTCTGCAACTTTCAAGGCTACAGCTCTTGTAGAAACGGAGCAAATCCCTTCTGAATATTGAAACGATAGAAATTTTTTAATGAGCAATAATGAGCCATTTTTCCAAATATCCAAGAGGACTCTTTTTAGCTCATTAACTTTTTTTATTGTTTTAATATTCATGCGTTTATTCCCAAGCGTCCTTTGGAATTTGACTGCTAATTTTATGCGTGTTAGAAAGAATGCGACCACGTGATCATTCTGTGCAACTTTCAAGGCTACAGCTCTTGTAGAAACGGAGCGAATTCCCTCTGAATATTGAAACAATAGAAATTTGTTAATGAGCAAAAATGAGCAATTTTTCCAAAAATCCAAGGGCCCATTTTAGCGCATTAACCATTTTCTATTGTTTCAATATTCATGCCATAATTCCCAAACGTCTCTTAGTATTTGACTGCTAATTTTATGCGCGTTACAAAGAATGTGACCACGTGATCATTCTCTGCAACTTTCAAGGCTACAGCTCTTGTAGAAACGGAGCAAATACCCTCGGAATATTGAAACAATAGAAATTTTTTAATGAGCAAAAATGAGCCATTTTTCCAAATATCCAAGGACTCTTTTTAGCTCATGAACTTTTTTTATTGTTTTAATATTCATGCGTTTATTCCCAAGCGTCCTTTGAAATTTGACTGCTAATTTTATGCGTGTTAGAAAGAATGCGACCACGTGATCATTCTGTGCAACTTTCAAGGCTACAGCTCTTGTATAAACGGAGCAAATCCCCTGAATATTGAAACAATAGAACTTTTTTAATGAGCAAAAATGAGCCATTTTTCCAAAAATCCAAGGACTCTTTTTAGCTCATTAACCGTTTTCTATTGTTTCAATATTCATGCGTTTATTCTCAAGCGTCCCTTGGGATTTGACTGCTAATTTTATGCGCGTTACAAAGAATGTGACCACGTGATCATTCTGTGCAACTTTCAAGGCTACAGTTCATGTAGAAACGGAGCAAATCCCCTCGGAATATTGCCGTTGACTAATGGTAATACATATTTATAAGTGAAGTAGCGTATTAATAAGGAGAGTTCAAGGGAATGAGGTAACCAGGTTATCTTTGCTAAGTTAAAACTGCTTGTTCCATACTAACCTATCGGGGAAAGAATCGTTTAAGGACGAAATGAACGTTTTAAAGTTTATTTTCACATCAAAAATATTCTATGGTCCATCTGTCTTGTCGTTACAATCGTTTGCATAAAGCTACAAAACGATATAAATCTATTTTAATTACTTTTGCGCTAGGTAATTGCTAGCTTACATTGCTTTGAGCCATTTAAATGTTAAACTCTGATAAATATGTCGAGAAATTATCAAATATGACACATGGACGATACGCATTGGGAAGAAAAAATAAACAAGCTTGCAAAGCGAAGAGAAATATTCGCCATTTACAGCAAAAATGCAAATGTCTGTCAAAGTCAGACAGGCGATTCGGAGTTGTCGAACATAAAGTTTCATTTTATTAATAGTAAATTTAACAGGGGGAGCTTTTCCCCGTGTTTCCATAATATTCAAACTAACTGTTAATGAAAAAAGAAAACGTGATTTTGCATTTTGTACGTAGGTGTGATAATTTAAATTTAAATTGGAGAGAAACAAAAAAACTGACCTGAAATTCATAGAATTTTGTCGGCTGCTGACCATTTTTGACATTAGAGAATCTGGTGATTGTCTTTATTGTCTACTTTTCAATATCTATCCTGCGTTGTACTCATTTTATGAAAGTACGGATATGGATCGTGGAAATAACAAATAAATATTGTTTTTTTAATAGTGGCAATTACTGTCCAAACTTTGAATTGAAACGAAAAGTTAGGGGCGTTTCGATTCATCCCCATGGTCTACTGTTCCCGTTTGTTAAGCTTCTTCTTTCTCTTAATTTTGTATTTCTTCGCAGGCAACTCAACTGATCTTAAAATTTCCTGAGGCTGAAAAACCTCGTTGAAAATAAATATCATTTAATAATAATAATAACAATAATAAAATATCTATATAGGGGTAGCTAGTCGTGGTTTACTGACTACCGATTGGCTATCTCTACACAAAATTCTACACCGGCAACACAAATCAAAGTTTCTTCTAAAGAGTTCACCAACAATAAAGAAATGGAAATAGCGATTGCAATGGCATTTATCTAGCCAGTGGTAGATCTAGACCTGGTTATAATTTGGAGGCCTGAGAAAGGAGGGGCGCCCGAAAACGAGAGAGGCCAAACCCCTCCGGCCCTCTCCGGGATCCGCCACTTCTTGCATCGAACCATTTAAACTACAGCTATCGTAACTGAACTAGTAGATTTAGGTAACGTTCCACTGTTAGGTTTGTACATAGTTATTCTAAATTTTATACGTGGTATGTAAAAACACGGCAGATCTTAGTTGTCGAGTCCATCAAATTCAAATTTAATTGCCATATTTGAGTCCTAAACTTTATTGACCAGCGGTCGTCTCTTCGTTAAGGTGTCGCTTTCTCTTCTTCCTCTTCTTCTTTGGTTCGCTTCGCTTTTTCTTCTTAGTCACGTGACCGATCACCTCCATCTCGCTATCGTCGAGGCCTGGGCCTGCCTTGAAAAATGTTTTCTTGTGTGGGTAAGGGACCTCGGACCGAACATGCACCTTTTTGGGAAGCTTCACGATTGATTTTTTCTCTCCCTTTTCATCCGTTTTTCTGGCGTGATGAACTGGAATAGACTGGCGAGCTACGGCAGCTGCGAAAAAACAAAAGAAATGTCTACATGAACAGTCGTTCACTATTTCTCAAACTCATTTATAACTCCTTAAAAATGAAATCATCAGCGTGACGGTGATTTGGAGACCCGATCTTAACTAGAATAGACTTTGACGTTGATATTCCTTCGTTTTCTCAATATTTAATGATCATTTTGAGAAGCTATATCAAACACTCGGAAGAATGTTTCATCAGGTATCCAAACACCTCGAAGTCCTGAACAGGGCTGTAGCCAGAAAAAATAAGGACTGAGGCAATATCCATGGTTATTTGCTGGTAGTGTGTTAAGTACTTTCTCAAAAAGAAACATCTTACTTTCCCCGAAAAAAAAAAAGAAAAACTGACTGAGGCAAGTGCCTCGGTTTGCCTCATACTAGCTACGATCCTGCTGAAGTTAAAAAAAAAAAACTGGTTGCGCCTCGTTTTCTCAACCCAGTCAGTGTTTTGATATTCTGATGAAACACTCTTCCTCGTAAAAAAGATATTAAAAAGTTAAAAATGTTGTACTCTTCCTCGTGTTTGATATTTTACTTCGTGATTGAAGTGATCAGGTGAAAATCAGAAATCGGTCGGATTGTGCCGATCGCTTCGAATTTCCTGTTGCACGATTTGATATTTTAATAATTACAGAATAATCTTGATAACCCAGGACAACTCGACCATCTAGCGATCAATCGAACCAAATACAGTTTACTTTGCCTTTAATAATACGGTATTTTGCCCTCTGATAACTCCCATAACTTCTGTTACACTGAATTTGGCGACAGTTCAGAACGTTCAGTATTGGGATTCAACTGTTTTGAACGGTTTACAATTCTGTTAACTTCGGTTTTCCTATTATTTACTACGCTATGGTAAGGCCCGTTTACACATGCGTTTTTTTAATGCGATTTTTGCCGCGCTTTCCAATGCAACTTTTGTCTCTGTCGCATGTATTTTCGCCCTCTTGGCGGCTGTTACATATTTTTGCTTCAAGAACTGATTGGTTTATCGCGTTTTGTACGTTTGTGATAATCAACCAGGGCCGAGTTGTTCAAAGCCTGATTAGCACAGGGCCGAGTTGTTCGAAGGACGATTAGCGCTAATCCAGGATTAGTGCTAATCAGGCTTTGAACAACTCGGCCCTGGTGTGATAACTTTGGTTTTGGTTTCACAACAGTCAATTGTAGTGAGAACCACTTTAGAAAACATAAAAGATGTCGGAATACATTCATGTGTGCTTACCAGTGCTGCTTGCATCAGTGCACTTTGCCGGCTCCACGTACATTCTTTCTTTCACTGGCTGGCAGCCTCCACACGAGCCACCACACTCTCCAACTGCAGTCATCCCATCTTCCGACTTACGAACATTCAGCAACCTCTGAGGAAGCTTAGGTGTACCCCAGGCCTCCCACTCCACCTCCTTAAGCATGCGCAATCCGGTGCCCGACAAATCGATTTGGAATTTACCTTTGTGGCATTTGGAGGCGGCTGAGAAACAGTCTCCGGCGCGGCCGAATCTAACCGGGTTGCCCTCGGTCTTGGCGAACTGGAAATCATCTCTGTGTACTAGACCCGACGTGGGATCAACACGGATTTTGTTGAACCTGAAATTGATCAGACAAAGTACCACAATTAGCAAAAAAATTATATTTTTTGCGCTATAAACATTCTATTTATAGTCTTCTTGAAAGCAACCTCGTCCCTACGGGCGTAGAATCCCCTGGACAAGTTTGTCAAAATACTTCAAGAATCGTGGCGTATTTTTTCACGCAAAACAGCGCTCAATTTGTCTGGACTTAGCTTGGAAACACTCATTGAAAAATGACATCAAAAATGAAGAAAATAACTCGCATCTAAAAAGTTACTGATAAGCAAAATGTTCCTTCCATACCTTGTTGTGCCCCAGTAATTCGCGGTTAGCTTAGGCTCAGTGTTGACTGAGCCCGAGCAGCTCTCAAAGTTGAGCAGCCTACCCCTGTGAAAACTGGCGAAGTTTTTATCGGGTCCAACTTGCAGAGTGATGTACTCACGGGGGGTGGCTGTGTTCATGCCGTGGCAGTACAATCGTACGGGATTACATGAAGGAGACATTTGAATGACGTACTCATCATCCTTGAAACCTGGCCACATTTTCTTGACTTCAGCACAGCTCCCTTAAACAAACAAAACACATGCTTGGTCCATTGTCAATACAAAAAGAAAACCAAAAAAATAACAAGTTGTACTGCAAAAACAAAGGCATATGTATGGCTTTGCACTTGAAAAGAGGCAAAAGGCAACTCGAAAATGGGAAAATAGTTTGATTGTTTCATAACGATGTTCAATTGAGTATCGAAAGCAATTTAGCTATTGGTTTGGTTTTGCAATTTCCACGCTTTGTGATTGGCTTAAAATCTCGCGCCACTTTTTTTAACCAATCAGAAATAAAATCAAAACTAATCATGACTTGCTCGCACGCGTTTTCCCGCGCTTGGCACCAGCTACACACATTTGCACCGCCTTGTAATTGGTTCATTGGATTGTCTGTGTCTGTTGTGATTGGTCAGAGTAAGTACCGATCCCCAATTGAAAACCGCTATATAGCGTGAGTGGGAATGCGAGTATTCATGACTGACTGATGGTACGTGTCTCGCTGTGAGATAACGCCATACAACATTTCTATTCTAATAATTTGTACTCCTTTTAGACATCATAAGGCCAGTGGTGTGTAGTTGGACGTCCCGCTTATTAAAGTTAGTTCCACTTACTTGGAATCTTGTACTGTAGGCTTGGTTTTAGGATGGGTTTCTCAGAAAGTACTGGAGGCGCATTGGGGCACTCCAGGGTGTATCCTACTGAGAGAGAGTCCCTCCTGGCACCTTCCTTGTGCAGGGCCTCAATCCAGTAATACTTCCCAGCCTCCAAAGGAATGTACCCAGATTGTTGGTACGGACGGCTTAAAGAAAGAAACACATTTTTCATAAGTTCAATGCATATCTTGCAAATGGTACATTCGAGAAGCTCTATCAGTTTACACTACACTTGTACAGCTACATATGCGCTTATGTCAGTAATGAGGAAGAGCAAGGCAGAACGTTATGATAATGATGTTCGATAATGCGCTTCACACTTTGCAACATTCGTGTTAACCACTCAGAAATACTTAGCTATACAGAAATGCTTTTATATTTTACGTTTGCGGCGAATCAGAACTGGGAACCCCAACGAGGGTCCATTCAAATAAAATCTATCATGCCGTACAAAGGTGTCCAAACTTTTGAGTCTGTGGAAGAAATCCTAAAGTGTGGCCATTCAAATAAAAGCTGCTGCGCAGTATTTTTCTGTGGTACTAGTTATCTTGATATACAAGGTGGTTCTAAGTTTTTACTCTGTGGATGGCATCCAAACAGTACTGCCTCATGGGCTCAAAGCGTTTACTGTGGGTGAAAATTTAAAAACGCAGTACTTACTCTGAAAATTGATTGTGTCCAGTTCCTTTCACTACCGCAAACAAATCCTTGTCTTTCTCTTGCGACGACCCACTAAAGAATAATTCCGCTTCGTCGTTGCCAGACAACGCAAATGAGTAAGTTCCCGTATATGGCGCGACAAAATATCCCCGTACCCGGGAGCCATAGTCGTCACCCTCGTTTTTAGGCGCGTCAAAGTCAGGCACAATTCCCGTTTCTGTGGGGTGGTTAGGATAGTCTTTATGAAGTGCCAGGTCTGTTACTGTGGTTCCCTTTACACCTCGCCATACGTCACGCTGCACGCCCGGGTATGGACCTATATACCTGGCTGTTACAGGACAAAAAGTGGAGGACACAAGTCAGTTGTAACATATTAACGGTGATCATAGGAAACGTTGAGGATATGAGTCAATTGCATGCCCGTACCACAGGGTTACCATCCTCTGTTTGAGCAAAGAATTACAAACTGTCTTTTGCCCACCAAGTATCTTCAATTGTCGTTTAGCGTGGTGCAAATGCAAAGAAGTGTAGTACAACGGAATCAGATCTGTCTCTCTGAGACTTTTCCTTTTTTCTCAAAACAACATTAAAGACACTTGCATGCCATCGCATTTCACTTTCTTTCCTTCCCACATAGTGGTTGGTAAGGCTGTGCCATTACTTCTGAAGCTTATCTCTAGTTTCCACAGACTACTGTCCAAATCGCGTCGTGGGTCATACCACCTCACCCCCTCCCTCTCCGCCAGAATTTCGTTAAAATATACGTATGGGTGAAGAGACTAAGTGGAGAAAATGGAACTGATTATAAAATCTCACTTGCGAGTTTACGATGGGGCGCGATTTAACAAAGAAACTATTCATAAACTTACGCATTTTATGCGTATCCTTCAGCTTCGCAATTTGTCCACCCGTAAGGGCACATGGGAAGATATAGAACTCGTCCAAGGCCCCCTTGAACTGGCGCCGGGCTCCTTGATCATCCCTAAAGGTACCGATATAAGCTGACTTGGTCCAATCGGTACTGAGAAATTCAGTCTGTTGTGGTTCCGTCTGCTCGTAGTCCAAAACTGGGCGTCCATTGATATAAATCAAGGCCTGTTTGCTGTTTGGATTGTAAATGCCCACTAGATGCACCCAGGTATTCAGTGGGATTCCTTCCTTCGTTGTTCGCCCGTACACCGTCTTGTCCATGTTCCGTTGGAAGAACCGTACTCTACCCTTGTCGAGGATCTCGAAATGGTACTGTCCCTGTTTGGTGGGATCCATCATGTTAGGCGCTTCCGTCGCGAAGATCTCGTTTATATTCGAGCCTGTGATGTTCTTGGCTTTCACCCATGTTGATATAGTAACGCCTAAAGTTGGTTTACCCTGCAATGAAGAAGAGTCGACCGTCAGTAATTTTAATCAACCGGATATCAACATACAAATTCTCCTCTCTGGTCTCTGGTCTCCATATATTTATTGTGGCACTGTTTGAAAGAGGTTGTTTAACCCTATTCGCACCGGGCTTCTTTGGGTTTCTGCAAAAATACGAAATTCCACGACTTTTGCAAGACCCAAACGCATTTTTATAAATTCCTTGATCTTTCCAGGCCTGGAATGCAATATAAGACTTTAAAGCAAAGCTGAAAACAGCGTATATTTTGTTGAGTACAATATTTCAGCTGGCCAGACCAGCCTTCTTCATACCTCATCTTGTACTTGAAGAAGGCTGGTCTGGCCAGCTGAAATATTGTACTCAACAAAATACACGCTGTTTTCAGCTTTGCTTTAAAGTCTTATATTCAATTATTTTTGGCTGAAGCAGATTCTCAAGGATCCAGCGTATACGTACAAGCAGCGGGATTCTCAATATTGATTTAACCTGGAATGCAATATATGAACCCTGGTCACTATTGCAGTTTTAACTATTTAAAAATAGGAGAACCTTTTCATGACGAGCCAAATAACGGCTGTGTAGGAAACTACATTATAACAACAGCATGCTATAAAATCGTCCCCCCACCTTGAAATTTATTCCGTCCAACTGGATGTATCCGTCAGACAATTCCACTCCATTGTCTTCGTTATATCCCGGTTCGATGACAACCCGCCCGCGGGACATCCCGTTATTTCCCAAGCCTGACTCGTCAAATATTTCTCCAGCGCATATCTTGTCGAAATCGTAGTACAACACTGGTTGACAGGTAAAGGGATATTCTGGGAAGACAAAACAATTATCATCAAGATCCACATAGAAGCGGAAAGAACAGCCTCGAAATTTCAACGAAGCTTCGTCGAAATTTCAAAGGAAAGGAAACAATGGTCTTCTGAAATTTCGACAAAAAAAATCCCCAAAAAGAAAGGGGAAAAAAGAAAGAAAATAAGAAACAAAGAAATGAACGAGAAAATTCAAATTCCTTACGAGTTCTCTCGTGAGCGGGGTTACCATGTGATGCCGCCGCTGTATCATGAGCAGGAGCCTGGGGAGGAGTCTGAGCTGCGGCCTGGGGAGGAGTCTGAGCTGCGACCTGGGGAGGAGTCTGAGGCGCTGGCTGCGCGGATTGCACTGGGGCGGACAATGGAACTTTTACAGGTTTGGCTGCTGCCAAAGGATTCTCTCCTGTTGACGGGTATTCCGCAGCCACTAGAGAGGAGACGGGAGAACGATGTTAAATGGAATATATCAATATTATCTCTTATTTAAATTCAAACAAGCTAAAAGGTGTTGGTCTAAAATCGAAACGTCTTCGGATCTTCCCCGGAAATCTTCGGCAATCTTCGTAACTTTTCAGAAAATGATCAGGAACGTTCGCACAACCTTCGGACAGTGTTCGTAAAATTTTAGTAAATCTTCGGAAATCTTCGGAAAATTGCTTAAAACTTCGTAATTAGAGTATATAAACAACATAATACATGGTGGCTGGGATATGTTTTCTGTTCTATATCTTACCGTTGCAGATGATTTTGGTGACTTTTTCAGCTTCAGCGGGAGAGTGCAAGTCATTAACTCGTACGGCGTACTTGGAATCCGTGGTCATAGCTTGTAGATCATTTTCAGCGATGCTGGGGCTTCCCACAGCGATAACCTGAAAATAAGATACGTGATGAGTCAGGGGACTGACCGTCAAATAATATTTATGATTTTTTGGGAAAACCAGTTACGTCTTTGACTTCCAAGGGTAGCCACGTTCAAAGCTAAAAAAATCACAATTTTATTTTATTACAGCATTCTAGTAGTTTATCCAGAGTTTTCCTGAGTACAAAAAACAAAATTTCAGGTCCCATAACTCAGAAATCTCACGGCTTAAATAGTAAAAAGATCCCTGGAGTTTTTCAGGAATCCTGTTTCCTTATACAGAATAACAAACAGTGCCATAGCTAAGTACTGCCCAATAGGCTTCATCGAATGGCCACAGTATGTTAAAATACTTTATGCGAAACTGTGGGTAAGGCTAGTGGTAGAAATTTTCTTTTCTCGATTCAACTCACCTTTACTCCACTAATTTCCAGCTGCTTCGCGAAAGACCTCAGGCTCTTGGCGGCGTTAGTATTGTGATCATTTTGAGGTCCTTGGACTGACACCACAAGGGCCTTGGGCACATGAGTCCTCATACCACTGGACTTGGTGAACACCTCAAATTTGGCCATCTCCAACAGAATAACCTGGGGATGGACATAAAAACTCGGTCGGAGATTTGACACGAATTACACAACCGTAATGTCGAATTTTTATGGCGGCCATTTTGAATGATGACGCAATTCCTACGTCATATGACGTCATCATGCCATGTGACCTACCTTAACTTAGATAGTATTTGACGTAATGTTAACTCTTCAAGTTAAACAGCCACAGCTTTAATATTATATGCTAGGTATTCACTTTCAAAGTTCTGACCAGTTAAAAAGGAAAACAACATTTGCGAACGGAAATGCTTCCCGTTTAGCCACGTGTGAAACAAATGGAAGAAATTTACGTTTTTGAAATGCCTCTTCCAAAGTATATGTTCACCAATTTGGCCACATTAGAAGAAGCAATGTTTTCGCAACAATGTTCTCTGGTAAAAAATGTTAACTCATTAACTATAGTGAAGATATTTTATCATCTCTTCTCTTTGAGTATATATTACTTACCAGATTTCTGTTTCCAGGGTCACGTGGCAAGTCAGTAAAAGCCTTATCAACCTCTTCTTTGACGTTTCGTTCTCCAAGTTTCATATTGATGGAAGGTATCGTGGAATAAGCCACCACCCCTACATGGGTACCATCCTCCTGGACTTGGAAACCGTCCCCAACTTTTTTCATGAAGTCTTTCTGTTGTTTCCACTGGTCCTCAGCAACGTCAGTGGACGAATCCATCGCGAACACGAGATCCATAGTGTGTGGACATACTGTTGATAAAAGAAAACAAAGGGATTGAGAAAGATGTAACGTTCATCATATCACGAACGTGGAACAAAGAAAACATCTGAGTCCCCGACAGGAATTGAACCTTCCGAACACCGGTCGGATAATTCCGTACACCGGTCGGATGATTCCGTACACCGGTCGGATGATTCCGTACATCGGTCGGATGTAATTTTCATCATGTCACGAGCGTGGGGCAAAGAGAAAAATCTAAGTCCCCGTCAGGATTGGAACCTATGACCTTCTGCACACCGGTCGGATGCTCTAACCACTGAGCTACGAGAGGTAGACTTGTGGTGACCTAGGCCATATACTAGCAAAACCATTTTAGTTTTATAAACGAAACTTATGTATGCGATCACCCAAAATGTCAGAAAATTTGTGTAGTATCCATGAAGATGTGGTCACTTTCAAGAAATACCAAAAAATATAGTGATTTTTTTCTAAAAAAGATGCTCGCCTACGAGGGGTTGTCCAACGGTGAGGTACGATTATAATTTATGTTGGCAATAAAGCGTGATTGCTGAAATGACCGTTGCTAAAGTTCTAAGTGGTACAAGTAAAGTCTTAGACGTACAGCTGGGTTTTGTCCGAGTTCGATTCCTGGACATAGCGTCGCATGTGGCTGAGTTTATTATTGTTTATTGTCCTTGCCCTGCCATACTGAAACCCACAAAGTGTCGTCTGTTAATGCTGTGGTCGGAGATTTGACTCCAAAGTTTAATTTAAAAGCAGGTAAAGAGAGCAAGGGCACTTACCGAACGGCTGAGCAGCTGAAGAAGTCGGCGGAACCACGACTGGCGCTGCAGGAAAGAAACGAAAAACGATTCATTTCACTTTACTTTTGGTATTATGGTCCAAACACTTGTGAGCGACACTTACGATGTCAGAAAAGGTGTTCACCTAGGGGAGTTGGTCATTTACGAGAGGTCGCAAACACAGTGATTTGACTAAAATCAAGGACAAGTTGTCGCTCACAGAGGTCGGACTGTATTTGGAAAAAGGTTTCACAAATGGAGATTATTTTGTATAGAAAAACAGAAAAAAGAAAAGCGACAGGTGACTGTGATTTGGAAGGGTTTAATATCTAATCAATATATATCGTACTCAGATCTACCACTGTCATATTTTTGTGTCAAAAAGAGTGATATTGTTAGGGAAAACCATGATGATCAATGTTATGATAAACAAGGATTAATACCTTGGGCACCACCTTCAGGGGTCTGTAAAGGCTGATTTGCTTGTACAGGCGCCGGCAGTTGAGCAGCGGTTACTTGTGCAGTGGTAGGTGCACCGGTAGGAGCGGCAGCTGTAGGCATTACTTGACCAGCGGTTGCGTTCTGAGCAGGCGCGGGAGGCACTGTAGCACTGGCAGCCGGAACAGCGGGTTGAGGTTGAGCTGGAGGTGCTTGAGCCTGCGGAACTGAAGCGTTTCCTGCAGCGGCTGCTCCGACTTGAGCAGGTGCAGGAGCAGGTGTTTCCACTTGAGAAGGCATGGCACCCTGAACACTCGGTGCTTGAGGAGCTACAGTTTCGTTTGTAGCAGGAGGAATCACAGACTGGTTACCCTGTGATGAAACATAAACACCCTGTGGCTGTTGAGGCGTAGATGCGTTTGGGTATGCTACTTCAGCAACACTAGCATTGCCATACTCTATTTGAGACGGTTGTGGTGACACTGTGACGTTCGAGTAAACTGGTTGCTGCGCTTCTGGAACTGGATTAACTGGTTGCTGAGCTGACGTGACATTTGACAATACTTGTTCAACTGGTTGTTGACTCGGCGTTGCGTTCGAATAAACAGGTTGTGGAGCTACTGTAGCATTGGAATAAACCGGTTGCACTGGTTGCGCTGGTTGCACTGGCTGCAATGGTTGTGCTGGTTGCGCTGGTTGCGCTGGCTGCAATGGTTGAACTGGTTGCGCTGGTTGCTGCACGAGTTGTTGAGGCGACGACGCATTAGAATAAACCGGTTGAGGCACGACTGAAACTGGTTGTATTGGTTGCGGAGCCACTGTAGCATTTGCGCTAACAGCTTGTGGAGCCACAGTCGCCTGTCCAACCGGTTGCTGTTCTGCCGTAGCATTATCATAAACCGGTTGAGGTGCTGCTGTAGCCTGACTGACCGGTTGAACTGCAAGTGCCTGCGCATAACCTTTCATAGTCTGCTGACCAGGTGTGAGCGGCATTGCGGTTACTCCTTGGTAGATTGCTGGGTAAGAAGAGGTGGTTAACACTTGCTTTCGATGGGCCGCTGCCTGCTCGTGAAGGCGCTGTTTTTGGGCCTCTTCAGCCCACAGCTTACGAAGATAACTCGGCACTGAGGAAACAAGAAGTAAAGGAAGTTTACTCATAGTAAATTGACGGATTCTATCCCGTGTATTATCACTTTGACGAGGTAATAATAATAATAATGTTATCAGCAAGGGTGACCTCCTTATCAGATAGGTGCTGTTATCAATGGTAAAAGGTAAAGTCTCACACGAGAGACAGATGGCCCACACGGCCAGAGCTTAATCCGGTTTCTGTGGCAGGGTTATCGCCAGCATTTTGTTGCCGGCACCCATTTATACACCTGGGTAGAGTGAAGTATCCAGTCCAAGGAAACAACACGACACAACGGCCGAGACCAGGCCTCGAACTACCGACCTTTAGATCTTAAGTCCAACGCTCAAACCACTACACCACCATACAGGCTAACCACTACACCACCACACAGGCTAACCACTACATCACCGCACAGGCTAACCACTACACCACCATACAGGCTAACCACTACAGCACCATACAGGCTAACCACTACACCACCGCACAGGCCAACCACTACACCACCATACAGGTTAACCACTACACCACCATACAGGCTAACCACTACACCACCATACAGACTAACCACTACACCACCATACAGGCTAACCACTACACCACCGCACAGGCCAACCACTACACCACCATACAGGTTAACCACTACACCACCATACAGGCTAACCACTACACCACCATACAGGCTAACCACTACACCACCATACAGACTAACCACTGCACCACCATACAGGCTAACCACTACACCACCGCACAGGCCAACCACTACACCACCATACAGGTTAACCACTACACCACCATACAGGCTAACCACTACACCACCATACAGACTAACCACTACACCACCATACAGGCTAACCACTGCACCACCATACAGGCTAACCACTACACCACCATACAGGCTAACCACTACACCACCATACAGACTAACCACTACACCACCATACAGGCTAACCACTGCACCACCATACAGGCTAACCACTACACCACCGCACAGGCTAACCACTACACCACCTCGCTTGCTATCATTAACGGCCCTAAATAGAGCAAGGCGGGGAAAGGCGGTGGAAGCTTGTGTTGTTTTCAATGACTCAAAGAGCTTTGTTTCTGTTTACCATTGGGTAGTCTACACCTGAAATTGTTTATCCTAAGAAAAACAAGCCGAACTCCTTTTCATCCGGACCAGACATAAAGAAGTCAACGTTTGAGTTTCATTCCTTTCAAATCAAATTAGACAACATTATAGATGCCAGTTCTTGTTTTGATTCAAAGATCGCTTTTCTTCGGCAGAGATAAGGGAAGTTCGCTAATCGATCAGTAGCGTTATTTTCACCATTTCACATACCTTCACAGGCGCTTTTAACAACTTTCTCAGCCACCGTTATGAGACTATTGAACGCGTCCACGGAGAATGTGTGATTCCGGTCGGCGATCTTCAACAAATCATCACGCTTAATATCCGGGCCAACACCAACAACCACAGGAGTGACACCGCCGTACTTAAGCCTTTTCAAAATTCCTGGAATCTTCGCATCGACCAAACGATCCGATACCAACACGACCATGGTCTTGGTGATTTGGTCACGTGACCCTCCGGTGGGAGTAAATAGCTCGTAATTGGCTATTTCCAAAGCGTCATCCATGCGTGTTCCCTGGTAACTCTTAGCTTCTGGGTAGATATTGTCGATAGCATTCAATACGTCTGTTTGGTAGTAATACCGGTTGAACTTCATCTCCATGGTGGCCTGGGACGAGTATGACAAGACACCCACGTGGGTACCGTGGTAAGAAATGTTAAAGGCGTTGGCCACGCCCTTCACGAAGTTCTGCACCTCTCGCCATTCTGTATCGTTGATCTTAGAGGAGACTGGCAGGACGAAGGCAAGGTCTGTTGCTATCTGGCAAGCTGTAGACACAAGATTAAGAAAGTAGTTTGTTAGTGCTACCATAGCCTGTTCGAGGCATTAACATTGTGGGGCTGGGGAGCAGCTAAAAATCGGCGCGCGAAGGAGCGGGGAAAACGAGGGAAAACTGGGGAGAGAAGGCCGGGAGAGGGCAGGCTCCCCACTATCTGAACGCCTGGAACAGGCTCCCCACTATCTGAACGCCCGGAACAGGCTGCCCGCTATCTGAATGCCTGGAACAGGCTACCACTATCTGAACGCCTGGAACAGGCTCCCCACTATCTAAACGCCTGGAACAGGCTCCCCACTATCTGAACGCCTGGAACAGGTTCCCCACTATCTGAACGCCTGGAACAGGCTACCCGCTATCTGAATGCCTGGAACAGATTACCACTATCTGAACGCCTGGAACAGGCTAGTGCGACCAAGAAGGTTGTTTACACATGTTCTCGAGTCATTAGAGCTAAAGCAATAATAAGAGACTAAAGATGAATCAGGCAGAACAGAATTAACAAAAAATGGGCCACACACATCGAAATTGCAGTTCTCAAAATAAACCGAAACGTGAAAGATGCGGTATATCTCATTTTGCCTTACACCGAAAGTGCCGAAAGTATTTAAAGAGATTCAAACTAAACGTGGTTATATTCTCCTCTGAATGAATCTCGAGACTGCTACGTAAGACTGCTATGTTCAAATGGTCCTTGCATTGTTACGGAAGTCATTGGACACTTACATGGGCAATCCTGAATTTTGCACTTTCTTGTTTCGGTACCAGATCCCCTGCAGTTAGCTCCAGTCAAGCATTCACGTGACCTCAAGCTGACACCCGTGCCGCAAGTCTTCATGCATGGACTCCATTCTGTCCATGAACCCCAGCGAGCTGTGGCGGGAAAAAAGAATTATAGTTCTCAAACTCATTAATAATTCATCAAATGTGAATATGGCAAATCATAAGTGTGGCGGTGGTTTGGTGTTCTCGGTGTTTTGGTATCCTGATGAAGCACTCTACCTCGTGTTTGATTAGTAAATATATTACTTAATAACGTTCATTATCGAGTGGTGATGTTGGGCACGCAAAGTGCTTATCATTTGTCAGAATGAAATGCGGGGAAGATTTATAGCTATTTACGCCGGCCACGTAAAAGCTTCGATTCGTGCATGACTGCTAAATTTGTTTCTGGTGACAAAGAAGAGATTGTTTGTGCATGATATGTGATCAATGGGTCACAGAAACCGGGATGATAAAACAAAGGTTTAGCCCCAAACACTACATGAGGAAACTTTTTAAAAAACATTGGAGTCATGATATCATTACATTAATATGATCGAATAGAAAAAAATACTTACGAGGTGGAGGAGGCGGTTTTGCTGTAAAAAGAACATAAAAATTGCTTTAGTCAATGTTCTAAATTAATAGTTTGTTGTGTGAAATAGAATCGATAAAACGAGCTGTGTAATGCCAAGCACAATACAGAAAAGGCACAATGAAAAGGCCAGGTAAGTAGCTAGATAGAGGTTTTGAATAAATCTCCCCAAAGCCGAACAAACGATTACTTTTCGAGGCACTTAGAAAAAAAGTAAGAAGAAGAAGAGGCTATAATGAAGCATAATTAAAAAGATAAGCAAATAATAAACCTTGAAAAGTTTGAATTGCGTCAAACGCCAGTTGGTAGTTATACAGATTCTCGGGCTAATTTCTCAGATCTTACAGCAGTTAGCCAATAACACGCGACCCACAGCCTTCAAAACAGTCGGATAAAGTTGAGTTTTAGTGGACGTCAATCAAAGAAAAGCCGTTAAAATTATTTTAGACTCGGACAGGATTTCAAGCAACCAGAGCTAAAAAATCGACCATTTTACCGCTGAGAGAAGGTAAAACTTAATCGCACTCGATTTCCAAGCCAGTTGAAACAAAAAGAAAAGCTGCTGTTTGTAGAAACCGTATTTTTAGAATAAAACTTTTAAATTTCACTGCACGTGATAATTTAGTTATGCATGATGAATACGTAGTAGGCGGATCACAACTTATGAAGCCGCGGCTGCACGAAGCGCCAGTTTTTACTGTGTTGAATGAAATCTTCTCTTTAAAACTGTAATTGACTTTGAAATTTGTTGTTTTAAAATGTTTACTATTTCTTTTTGGTAAAATTGTTCGGAATCCAGTCGGAATTTAATAAAAAATGTTAACGGCTTTTCTTTGATTGACGTCCAACAAACTCAAATTTGACCTTCGAGGATGAAGAGCGATGGGTCGCGTGTTAATGCTTACCGCTGTGAAGCACAGGAGAAATTCCCCGGGGGGGGGGGGTACTTGGGTCAACTTAGCCCCATTATAGTCAATCCAGTCGTGAAAATGCGACCCCATCCAGTGGCACATCCCCATTAGCCCATTACTAGGAAGTACCCCCCCCCCCCCGGGAGAAATTCCCAATGAACTTCACTTGCCGCTTCGCTCAAAATTTTCATTTTCCACCTCAACAATCACATGGTGGAAAACTGACATTGTAAACGTTATATTGATAACAACGAAACAAGATATGGTATGCATACATGGCAAACATAACCGACATTTGTAACGAGATTGATGAGGCCTCTGTGACAGATGCGACCTTTGGCATTTTGCGTCTCAGAACGCGGTATATAGCGCATTCTCTTAACCATTGATATTCATGACGTATTTGGTCTCTTCTGTCACTAGGTCACAGCTTTCAGGCTACAGACATTTACCTGTGCAAACCGCATCGGCCGCTGACTTGACGTAACCAATGATGTCATCGTAAGACGTCACCAAAAACGCGTGATCGGGATCAGACGCAAGCTGCCTCAGTTCATACTGGTCCACCTTGTCCCCCACCCCTAGGGCAACAATTGTCGCACCATCCATGTCTTTGAGCTCGCGGGCGCGTTGCTCAGCAAACTTCGCCGTGGTGTCACGTTTATCTCCACCATCAGTCACAATGACAATAGCTTTAGGTGTAAAGTCACGTGCGCCGGCTTCTGTGGTCATCAACTCATCACGTGTCAATTTTAGGGCGCGTTCGGTGCGTGTTTCACCACGTGGTTGCGACATTGATTCGAGGAAGTCAGCCATGTTATCATTGCTGTTTTTGTCGTCGAATCTTCTTTCAACATGAGGTAGCGTGGAGTATGAGACGATAGCGATTTGCGTTCTGTTGGGGGCAAGGCGGAAACCATTGCTGACTCCATGGACGAAATCTTTGGTCAGTTTCCACTGTGAGTCGTCTATTGTTCCAGAGGCGTCCAAAATGAAGGCAAGGTCTATAGACTTGTGGCAAACTATAAAAACAAAGACATTTCGTTGAATTTAAAAGTCACGCCACATTTCACGTTTATGTTACGCTTCTCCTTTGTCACGCACCTGGACAATCCTGCAGTTTACAAACTTCTATTTCACGCGCGGATCCCACGCACGTGGCACCGCCTTGACACGTACGAGTTCTGTCACGCCTTCCACCACCTCCACAGCTCTTAGAACAAGCGCTCCACCCCGACCAGTCGCTCCAAAAACCTACAGAATCAAAATGAATAACTCTGAGAAATTTGAACAACTCGTCACAAACGACGAAAAATAAAATAAAACAAAGCAATGCTTAACACTCAACACTGTACATCACTACCAAACCCCAAAACGCTATTCTTTACTTCATCACAGCGCTATTCTCTCAAGTTCTCTGCATAGTATATGGTGTTCTGTTCTCGTGTACGACGTAATATAACGATAAAGAATACAACATTATGTAAATCTCATAAGGTGATCAACGTCAGTTTGAGAGATGGAAACGAGTGTCAACCAATTAAACGAGTTATGTGTTTAATTAAGATTGACAATTTACAGTAATTGTTAAGCTACCTGGGCAGTCATCTTCCTCGCAGTTGTGGTATTCTCTCGCGGGTCCATCACAGAATTTGCCACCATATTCCGGCATGGGATTATCACACCTGCGCGCGCGCTCTTGACGACCATTACCACAAGTAACCGAACAAGGACTCCATGAACTCCAACCAGACCAACGACCGTTCACTGGAATAGATAAAAAAGAGAAGGCCATTAGTATCGTCAATCTACAATCGAATCATTTTTCTTCCGAACTTTCTCGGAAATCTTCGGAAAATGATACGAAACATTTTAGACCTTCTATCAACCTACGACAAATCGATTACGTCTTTATAAATGGAGCCGTTTGCATAAAAAGGAAAAAACTCACATAAAGACATAAAGTTTCTCTTTTCGCGTTCAACTCTAACTTTATAATAGTTTTCCGCGTTCAAGAGAAATTTCCATGCACACAGATACAAGTAGAAATATTCCTTTCTTTCCATTTTGTCCAAGGCTACCTGCTAAACAAATCATTGATACAAATGCCTCAATCAGACGAAATTTTGCATAAAAGTTTTAAATTCGAATATTTAAGATCAATGCCGACTATTTTTGCGATGAGCCATGATAACTTAACCACGCCATTTACAAAATAACTCACCTGATCAAACTACAATCGAAATGTTTGTAAACAAAAAAGCGTTCCAACGAAATACGAGAAAGTTATAACTTACATGGGCATGGTGTCATGCGGCAATCCGCTGTCTCGTGTCCCTCGCCCGCGCACGGTTTCCCACCAGTGGCAGGTGCGGGGTCGTTGCACATGCGTTTCCTGTGCACTTCACCGCTACCACACGAGGCTGAGCACTTGCTCCAATTACCCCATTGAGCCCAGTTACCGTCGACTATAAAAAGGAAAAAAGTGGTTAGAAGAGAGTCGAGGCTTTTGAGCGACTGAATTCACTCAGGGAAAGCTGTACTTTTTTTTAATAGTGTATAGTATTTTGTATTCTCAGATTTCTTCAGACACTGAATAATGGTACAGGATTGATTCAGGTGGGATTTTTTATCTAAACCATTCAATTTAAATGTAAAATGAGCATCACTGTTTCTTGACAGAATAGGGAACGCACTTTTTTGGGAGGGTCGGGTCGAACTATTGACACTGATTAATTCTTAAGTGGATGAATTCTTTATGTTATAACTTAAATGAAAGCGCCGGGCGGTACTTCTCCCTGCATTACTGTTCATTAACTGTACAATGTGGTACTAACTTTCGTCTTTGAATGAAATCCTAAAGTGCAAACTCGTCCCCAGCGCCTTCTCCGCTTATAAAATGGCGGGCGGGCGTAGAACAAGTTTCTATGCCCGCTCCGCCATTTTGAAAACGTAGAACGCCCTGGAAAGAGAGCTGTCAATGAAATGGAAGATTTTCCGTTTGAAGAGCAATTGACAATACACACTCAAACGCTCTTCAGAGACAGACCATAATACTCACCTGCGCATGCTCTTTTCTCGCAATTCTGCACGTCTCTGTCCATTCCAACAAATGAACAGTCCATGCCACCAAACGCCGGAGGAGGATTGGTACAGTTTCGAGTTCGAAACTTCTCCCCAGGCCCACAGGAGGTGGAACAGTCGCTCCAATCACTCCATTCCGTGTAGTTACCTTGAACAGCTTTCACTGAAAGAAAATCCAGATGTCAATAGCCCATTTCCGAGTTGTTCTTAGCCTCCTTTCCAAAGCGAGGCCAAGTGCAAAACCATTCATATGACAATGAGTTTTCTTCCACATGCAAATACAACTTATATCCATATGAATGGTTTTGCACTTGACCTCTCTTTGAAAAGAGAAGGAGGTTAAGAGCAGCTCGGAAATGGGCTATTGGGAAATGCATTACTTCGAGGATCTAGCGATTTTCAACAATTTCCTTCAAACACAGACAACTGTCTTAAAGGAGACACCCCTTTAAGGCGGACTTTGCGTCATTTGTTTTCTTTTTTTGTTTCTTCGCAAAATCCAAAAACTGGCTCACAACCAACTGTACCTACCATTGTTTAGAGAGAACACGTAGTTTGAATTCTCTTGTCCAGCACATTCTAAGTTGTTTCCAGTGCAAAGTTTCATCTCATTATCCACGCATCCCAGCAGTGGCTTGGGCTGAGTGGGCGCCATAAACAACAGCTGCTCGCCTTCTTGAGAGAACGTGTCCAAGGCGCGCTCACCGGAGAGACATTCCCCATAGTTCTGTATTCCAAACGTATTCCAGCCTTTCCTTTGTGTTTCACGGGCGCACCTAAAGCACAATCCACCATACAAATATCAGGTAAACCCTCTGCACCCAAACAACTACTCTACCGCCGGAACTTTGGACAGTTAGAGGTCAAGCAATGTGGGATAATTGCTAATTCATGGGAGGCACTAGAAAGTGTAACCATTCACAAGATGGTTCTAACTTTTGAGTCTGTGGATGAAATCCTAAACTGTGACCATTCAAATGAAAGCTACTGAACAGTACTTTCCTGTGGTACTGTTTATTATGCTGTACAACGTGGTTCTAACTTTTTTCCGTGGATGAAATCCAGAAGTGTGACCATCGAAATGAAAGCTATTGAGCGGTACTTTCCTGTGGTACTGTTTATTATGCTGTACAAGGTGGTTCTAACTTTTGAGTCCGTGGATGAAATCCTAAAGTGTGACCATTCAAATGAAAGCTATTGAGCAGTACTTTCCTGTGGTACTGTTTATTATGCTGTACAAGGTGGTTCTAACTTTTGAGTCTGTGGATGAAATCCTAAAGTGCGAGCATTCAAATGAAAGCTATTAAGCAGTACTTTCCTATGGTACTGTTTGTTTTTCGATATTTTGGACATTTTTTCTACAAACCTGGCTACAATAAGGGTTTAATAACATTTCTCACCTGCAAATGGCGTCAGAGAGGTAGTTAGGCCAATCCTTGAAATCGATCACCTCTTGTGAATCACTGAATAGCTGATCGGGTAGTGGTCGGTACAAGTTATGGTTGTCGCGGTAACAGCCAAGGGCCTTGTACGGAAGCTCGCCTACAGAGAAGTCGAAAGTTGTATGGTTCAGTGCCATTTATGCTAACAGTAAAAAAAAAAGGACTGTTCCGCCCAAATAACGAAATGTCGCTGACTTATTTTCCACGTCTTTTTGCCAAATGCCATCAAACATACGACTAAATTGGATAAAACGATTCCTTTTTTGGAGCAAGAAATTTATTAATGAATCTTTTATAAAGCCGATCTTTCACTTACAGCAGTCCTGCAGTTTGCAAGCCTTCCTCTCCTGGCTCTCTCCCCCACAGTCAGCCCCTCCATAAGACGGTGAGGGTGCGGTGCACGTTCGTCTCCTGGTAGTACTTCCACTTCCGCATGAGCGACTACAGGCAGACCACACTGACCAGCCGGACCAACCACCGGGCTCTGAAACAGTAAAGTTAAATGTAAATGTAAAATAAAGTGACAACTGATGATGCTATAAAAGGGTAACGTGAAAGGATCTTCTATAATACTCACGTGCACAGGGCCTCGTGTTACAAACATCAGACTGCACAGTAGGCCCAAGATGCGTACAGTTGAGCCCGCCATACTCAGGTACAGGATTGGTGCAGGCACGTGACCTCTGCCTGTGCCCACCACCGCATGTGACGTCACACTCGGTCCAGCTGCCCCAGTTGGTGTAGTCGCCACTAACTGGAAACGAAAAAACAAGAGTTCTAAAAAACCGTTGATTTTACAAGCTGAAAGTAATCAAACGGAAATTCGCGACCAGGTAAATAGAAGAGCGAATTTAAAACTTACTCATGCAAGGATCCAGCTTGCAGTACTCTTCCTGTTTCTCAGGCCCCTCGCAAGTTTTCCCGCCATGCGCAGCAGGAGGATGATCACACTCGCGTGTTCGCGAGCGTTTAGCAGCGCCACACGTGGCTGAACATGACGTCCAAGGAGACCAATGACCCCATTTACCGTCAACTGAAAAGAAACAGCTCATCAGAACTTGAACAGTCAAGTACTACTTTAAGTACATCGCGTGTGATCGCAAATACAACTCGCGTGGCATCCACGCAATTCACTCAGGGGGATAGGTGCACAATCCTATCTTCGCACACTGATTACGCGCACTGACTACGCCTACCGTTTTCGTCAAAGGAATTGTTTAGTTTTATCGCAGGCTTACCATCCACTGTTTGCGTGGTGTAAGTGCTGTGCATTTGTGATGGTCCAAAGCAGGAGCCCATCAAGTCCTGTCCAAAGAATGGACGTATCATTTTATCAAACTAATGTTACTAAAGTCGAAATTTAGGGCTCTTCACAAGTCCTCGGACTTACCCGGACAGTCTGACAAACTGCAAGGCATGGTTTGTCTGTCTGAACCCACGCAACTGTCTCCTCCAAATTTGGGCGGCGGATTGTCACACTTGCGCATGCGCTCTCTCTTGCCAGGTCCACACTTGACAGAACAGAAGCTCCACATGTTCCATGAGCCCCAGTTCCCGTGCACTGCGAAAAGACGAGGGAGACTAAGTACGTGAGACAGAAAACCCCAAAAGTATTGAAAAAAAATCACCCTCAGATAAAAAATTATATATGTATTTCTAAAGTCTGAATTTTTCTTCTTACACCTGGCGGAAGAAACAGTTATTCTTGTCATTTCTTTCAACTTTACCTCTCACTTAGAATCAAACATTGGTTCATATTATTTTGCTCTAAGGTTTGAGTGGAGCTATTCAATTGAAAGCTACTGAGGAGTATCTGTAGTGTTGTTTATTATGCTCAGCTGTAAAAAGGACTCCAACTTTTGAGTCTGTGATGAAATCCTGTAGTGACCGTTTAAATAAAAGCTACTGAGCTTGTATTGTTAAAATTCGCCAGTCCTGGGAATAGAACATTTAACAAAGGTCTTACCAGGGCAGGGCTGTGGATTGCAATGGACTTTTTCAGTTGACGCCCCAATCTCCTTGCAATCCTTGCCGCCGTAGTGGGGACTGGGGTTGATACATTGCCGTTTCCTATTTTTGACCCCACCGCTGCATGATCTGCTACACACAGACCAGTCTGACCAATTAGAGTAGTTCCCATTGATGGCTGAAAACAAGGAAAGTAAAGCGTTTATACAAGTAGGTAAGGTAAAGGTTAAGTTGTACTCGAGCCACAGGAATCCCACTCGACCGGAGCTTAACCTGGTTTCTGTAAATGCGCACAGGAAACTTTCCCCTTTTTTTTTTTAATGGCGTTCGTAAAACCAAATTCAGAGCGATCGCAGCTGGGCAATTATTTTACAACAAACGCAGTAAACCAACAAATCATTCAGAATAACGTGACTGTTTCACGCAACATTATTTTACGACGTAGCAATAATAACAAGTCATCTACTCACGACATCTTCTGACTGTACAGGGCTTCACATCAACAGAGTCTCCTTCGCAAGAGTAGCCGCCATTACTCGGCTCCGGATTTTTACACACTCGACTCCTCATCTGTAGACCATCTCCGCATGTAGCGGAGCATGCTTGCCATGCGCTCCACGCTGACCAACTACCGTTTACTGTTGGTAAAGAAAAGATCATTGCTTCAAATTTTTTTAATTTGAATTTTAGAGCAAGAGTACATGCTGTGTTCATGTTAAACCATCAAGGCCATTTACAGCAGAATAAAGCCCTGTTTTGCAGTTAACGCCAATAGGCACTATCATCGGGACAGGTTAAAAATCGCGTTTTATTTCAAACGACAAAACGCCAGCTTTTTGTTTTCGTTTCCCGTGAAAACAGAGATGTTAAACATCACGTATACCATAAACGAGAAATGCTGTCTGCCGTTCACCATTGTACGAGAATACAGGTCCCCTTGAATAGCTCCTTATTTTCTTATAAAACTCCTTTATTCTTCTAACAACAGTTTATAGCAAAAGAAGGCGAAATCTAGACTTGTTACTTTTGTCTGAATAAAAAAAGGGAAAAAACCTTAGTTAGAACTGCTGGCTCGCTAAGGCCCACAATTCTAAAATCACGCCATTTTTGCCACAAGCTAGCAAATGAAACATACAATGCGCACATTCCATTTGTTCTTTTACCTACCTGGACAGTCACCCTGGTTACACAACAAGCTTTGGTTTGCCGGCCCCGGGCACACGCGGCCACCATTGGACGGCACAGGACTGTTACAGAATCGTTGTCTTCCCATGCTACCTTTTCCACAGGATTTTGAACACGTGCTCCAGTTCCCCCAAGCACTCCACGCGCCGTCAACTAAAGAAACCAAACAAGTCATTAGTATTGCACTCACAATAATTATAGTTCTAACTTTTGATCCATCCCGGATCATATGGAACCAACCTTATGAGAAAATAAAGCGTGACCCTACAGACCTGGGCAAATTTTCTTCGCGTCACAAGGCTCGCTCTCCTGAGGATCTCCAAGTTGCATGCAGTCCTTTCCACCGAACGCTGGCGCCGGGCTGGTACAGTTTCTTACTCTTGATCTCACACCACCTCCACAAGACTTGGAACAAAGCGTCCAGGCAGACCATGGTCCGTACTTCCCATCGACTGGTATGACTGGAATCAAAGATGAAAACACAACATGTTACTTTGCTTAAAGAATACAGACGTATTGCAAAGACTACCGTGAAAGCTAAACTAAAATGACCAATCACACCTACGTAAATAACGTAAAGAACTCGTTGTAAAAAATGTAAATGGTATGGTATAAATTGCGTGCAAGGAAAACCTTGATTAGTTTAAATAATTTTGGAAAAGTATGGGCAAAAAACGGACGTTTTGGTCTTCTGGGCAGCTTTACTAAGTCAGTGCACGAGTTTCTTTTACCAATTAGTGAACATAGGAAATGCAACATATCAATACTTTTGGCTGTCAATCGGAAACTCAAAGTACATGTATTACACAAGTAACTAAGCTACCGTCCTCGCCACAAGGACACTTACAGATTATTACGTGGCGATCACAACACGACGATGTGTGCCGTGACTGTTGCAAAACAAATGCGTCAAGTTACTCACCGTTAACAAACGCGTACACAAAGTTAGACTTCTCTTGTCCCACACACTGGTCATCCCCACCGCGGCACCGCTCAAAACCGTCTCCTACACAGCCGACCCACGGTTTAGGCGCCGGGCGCTGGGTGAACGTGTTTTGCATGCCGTCACGGGAAAACGTTTTACCAGCGTTGGGTCCTGACCAGCATTCCCCGTAGCCTTGGATACCAAAGTGCGTGTAGTTTTTGAGTTTGGCAGCTTTCGCGCACCTGAGGAAGTCAAAAGATGGAATGGCATCAAGCTCTAAATACACACGTGACACGATGAATATTGCATCTTTCCCGTTTCATTACCGACCTTAAATTTTACCATCTTTGTTAATCACAATACAAGACGATTTCGACATTGCTGATCCTAGCAGTAGGCTGGACTCATATCTTACATAATCACAGTAAATGGCCTAGCTCGTTACAAGTCTCTCGTAGCTCAGTGGTTAGAGTACCCGACCGGTAGTTGGGGACTCAGACTTCTTTCCTTTTCCCATGCTCGTGTCGTGATGAACAGTTCATCTTTCTGATTTAATCACCGAGCCGGCTTAAATTGACCATCTTTCTTTATTTATCATCACACGTGACGCTTTCCACATTGTTGATCCTAACAGTACGCAGGACGAGTGTCAAATATGCACCTAGTTTATGGCCAAGCTCGCAACAAGTCTCTCGTAGCTCAGTAGTAAAAGCATCCGACCGGCTAGGAAGGAGGTGGGTTGAAATGGTATTTTTCCTTTATATTCTTGCGGGTTCGCTGCGTGCATTTATCCTTGTGCAAGAAGTTACACCAGCTATAGGTATGGAAATGAAAAATGTGTCACAAACCTGCAGACCAGTTCAGGCATGTATTGCTCCCAGTCATCCGACTGCACATTCACACCGCTGTACACCCGGCTCTCGGGATCATTGTCGGTGAAAATAAGCTCTGGTAATGGTCTAATGGATGACATTTTGTCCTGAAAGCAACCAAGTGGTCTCATAGGGACGGTGCCTAAGAAAGAAGCAACAAATACCAGGATCGATAAACTGGGTAAACTGAAAACTAATAATTATCCTTTTACAAATGGATAAAGTAAAGCAAACAGTAGTACTGTAATAATGCAATAGATGAAAGCTGCTGTGAAAAACTGCCCGTTTTTTCGTATGCATGTCTTTTGGCTACAACAAGCAGGAATAAAAAAACTTGTGTTGTCTAGATGCAGGTCAATAATATTGCTCAAGGTAGTTACAGCCATGCTCCGTCACGCGTGACCAGTAATCCACGAGACTGAAATGAAGATTTGAATATTTCTTTGTAACGTCCGAGATTTGAATGAAACCTTGAAGATCTCGCTGGAAAACACTTTGAAAGTCACGAGTTAACGGAAAAATAACTTCGCTACACGCATAAAAAACCTAATATTGTTCGGATATGTAACATTTAAAGTAAACGATATTTTGTTGCTCTTTGTTTCCGAAAATGCAGTAAAATTCTCACGGGAATTCCGAATCTCGGAATGAATTTACAAAACCGACGCGTAAACTTGAAAACTCCATTCAAATTTTCAAAAATACTGGTCACGCGTGACAGAGCATAGCTGTAAGACATTACACAAAAAGCCGCAAGCTACATTCGCTTGTGCAAGGGTGACTTCACGTGCTATTTTCACCGCGCGCTGAAGCGCAACAGCGGCTTTGTCACCACCAACATTGGCATTGCCATTATCACCACCATCCACGGCGACATTGTTGTCATCGACATCATCAACCCACCATCATCATTACCAACATCATCATCATCATCATCATCATCATCATCATCATCATCATTTCACCATCATTATTATAGTAATCATCATCCCATCCCCCAACCACTATCATCATCATCATCATCATCATCATCATCATCATCATCATCATCATCATCATCATCATCATCATCATCATCAACAACATTATGATCATCGTCATCAATATCATGATATCGTGCGAAAAATAATCAAAAATCAAAAAGATGTTTTAGAAACGAAGAAAAAAAGGAAAAGAGAAAAACAAATTAAAGAAAAATTAATTTGAAAAACTTCTGTTGAGCCGTCAGTGTTAAAAAACGAAGGACGATTACGTCCTCTACAATTAGGAGCTTCAGGTTTGTTTTTAGACTTACAGCAATCGCCTGACTTGCAGTCGACTGTCTGGGTGTTCTGTCCGGTGCAATCTCTGCCATCATTTGATGGGGACGGATTATCGCAGGATCTTATTCGCATCCTTACACCGGAACCACACGACTTTGTGCACGCACTCCATGCGGACCACTCGCCCCAGTTCCCATCATCTGAAAAATGGAATCACGGAATGATTATTACAAAAATCTTGTTTCACAGAGATGAAATAATTACATTATATAATTCTGTTATTGGAGTGAGAAAAGTAAGGTGGTCTTTTCTAGAAAACTTGTCTCAAGAATTCCTCCAGTCCCTGGTTGTTCAAACGGTGGGTATAAGCGCTGTCCCCTATCCGGCGGATAAACGTGTACAAAACCAATTGCGTTATTCACTGGATAGAGATTTATCCCATGCATAGCGCTATCCACGTTTAAACAACCGGGCCAGAGAGTCAGAAGTTGTGGAGCAAAGTGTCTTGTCTAGGGACAAAAAACAAGAACTATGAACCCACTGAACCAAATTGCTCAATGAGTGAAAATCGCAATCCACCGGATAAATCGCTATACACTGGATAAACGAGAACAAAACCAAATTCGTTATCCATTGGATAGAGATTTACCCCATGGATAGTGCAATCTTTCTTTTGAACAACTGAGTCTTGGTTGAAGAAAGGCAATGTTGAGCGAAGGCTCATGTCCAACATCACCCGAAGGTAGAGCTTCTGATCTGATGCGTTACCACTAAACCACATCACCTCAACCAGATTTGACAAACGATACCAAGTATTCTAACTTACTCGGGCAGTAGTCCTTTATCTGACAGGACTTCGTCTCCGTATCAGATCCATACAAGGAACAATCTCGGCCGCCATATTGAGGTGCTGGGTTTGAGCATGCGCGCCACCGCGTCATAAGACCTGGCCCACAAGTCTTGTCGCAGACGGTCCATTCAGTCCAATCGGTGTAATTGCCATCCACTGTGGAACAAACGGGAAAAGGTAACGTAAAATTATTACACGTTTTGCTCATCATCTCTATTCTCATTGCACACACTGCCACATCGCACGGTCCATCAACATGTAACACAATAATAGAACATATCTGTCAATATCCCATCATCTTGACCCCACGCTTTCGGCGTCATCGCGTTTAATCAGTTTAACTTATTACCTGCGCACGGTCGATAACTGCAGTCTCCCACTTGACTCTCGGCGCCGCTGCACGGTTTCCCGCCATTTTTCGGAGCAGGGCTGTTGCACGACCTCTTTCTCTCCCTAGTCCCCGGACCGCAACTGGTAGTACACGCTGACCACAGCGACCACGGACCCCAAACACCATCCACTGACGAAAATTAGAGATAAAAATAAGTCGTCAGACAAACAAAAATTGCACTAAAAAGCAATACTATAGAAAGTAAGTGTTTCCCTAGTGTTTTTAAAACTCTTGTTAACGTGGAGTAAAGAAGAAAGCAATTTTTCTGAGAGCAATTACACGTGTTTTGAAATGTGTCCATATTATAATCCATTTTCACCCTTCATATCGATAGTCCATCTCACTTACTAATGACTTCCTTTTATTTGTCGTGAGAAGCGTTCTACAAAATCGGCCTACAAAATCAAACCATTATTGCTCGCTTTTACCCATTAGAGGCACATCTTTTATTTTCTGATCTAGAAGTTATGTAAAACAAGAACCCTTCGAGTGGTGAAGTCGGGCTTTAAGGGTCTTGCAAGTGCCCCTAAGGCACGAGAATTAATTCAATTGTTATGATTTGTTTCACAGTCGCTTTTCCGGTCACACAAGGTGATCCGTCACGCACGTTACTACGTTATTTGAAACTTTAATCAGTCTTTCGCAATCACTCGTGCATGCAAGGTCAACTTTAACTTCAACTTCAACTTTATTACTTTATTACTTTGTAGGGAGCGTCCTCGATAGGGATAACCTCTGACGTTTTCTTTTTATGTATTCTTTACATAATAAATACATTTACGTTAGTTACGTTACGTTTATTACTTCCATTTATCTGTTGCTCGAAATCATTATCGAATAGAATTTTCGCCAAATCCGGTAATGATGTAAGTTCCTTTTACTTGACATGTTTCGTTTCGTCATTAACCTCTTTCTTATGCTTCTTTCTTATGTTGTAAATAAATCCAATCCATACAAGGAACAATCTCGGCCGCCATACTGAGGGCTTGAAGCTTGAAGTTGCTATGTCAACTGATATGACATCAGTAACACTTCGCCGCAGGCTACAAACCACTTGAAAAGAACGAGAAGCACACAACCCAATTTATAAGTCGGGCTTGGCTCGTAGCCAGCCCGACTAAAAAATTGTAGCGTCCCTCTAAATTTACAGCATGAAATCGACGTAAAGAACCATTTACCTGGACAATCTCCCAAATCGCATTTCGAGGACTCGACGTTTGGTCCCAGGTTTTTCTCCGAGCATGTGAGCCCGCCATACTCTGGTTCAGGGTTAGTGCATGTTCGAGTCCGTTTCCTCACCCCCGGCCCACAGGAGGCAGAACACGTGCCCCAGCTCGACCAAGCAGAGTAATTTCCGTGAACTGGAAACAAGAGCTCTATCACTCACAGAACTACAAAACCAGTACTCTAGTTTAACTTGACAATGAAGTTTTGATCAATACTTTAAAAGGAACACTGTTCGTTGAAAATCTCCCGTTAGAATTGCCCTGAAAATGTTAATTTTAATACAAGACAAAGGCTCATAATGTTGCAAAATATATAAATCATGTTTACCGAGCAGTTGATTAAAAAAATTTTTCAATAAAGGAAAAATCCGTTAAAAATGTCAATGCGTGCACTTTGGATTCATAGCATTTACGCTGGATCACAGACACTGTATACGTAAATCTTTTTGACATATTGCAAGTTCCTATGGGCGATCAAATTCTTTCTCTTTAAAGAATGGTCGCTTACGAAAACTCATCGTCGTAAGGACCAGCTCTAGTTATGAAAATCATTTACATTTGTCTAACTCCATGGTCTTTGACACAGACTTACTGGGGCACTGTATAACTTGGCAGGGTCGGATGTGTTCCGGGTCTCCCAAGTCCGTGCAGTCCCGTCCACCGTGTTGAGGTTCCGGATCAGTGCAGGTGCGTTTTCTTGTCTGAATTCCGTAACCGCAGGTCTTGGAGCACGCTGACCACTGAGACCACGGGTTGTATTTTCCATCAACTACATAAATAACCAAACAAATTACGTTAAAAACTCATTCTTTCACTGTCAGAGTGTAACCTTTTGTCGTGGTATCAAAGGCTCCTGTGAGCCAACTCGTGAATACGAAACAACCTTCGGATCCTCCCTCCCCTCTCCTAGGTGATTAACTCTACACCCACTCTCTGAGTCCAACTCCCCACCCTTCCCTCCCTCCTATGAGCCAACCCGTGAATACGAAACAACCTTCGGACCCTCCCCTCCCCTCTCCTAGGTGATTTACTCTACCCCCACTCTCTGAGTCCAACTCCCCACCCTTCCCTCCCTCCTATGAGCCAACTCGTGAATACGAAACAACCTTCGGACCCTCCCCTCCTCTCTCCTAGGTGATTTACTCCACCCCCACTCTCTGAGTCCAACTCCCCACCCTTCCCTCCCTCCTATGAGCCAACCCGTGAATACGAAACAACCTTCGGACCCTCCCCTCCCCTCTCCTAGGTGATTTACTCTACCCCCACTCTCTGAGTCCAACTCCCCACCCTTCCCTCCCTCCTATGAGCCAACACGTGAATACGAATCATCCTTCACCTCTGGAACCTCCCCTCTCCAACGTATTTTGCTTCACCGATTCTCTCTACCCCGCCCCCCCCATCCCCCCCCCCACCCTCTGCGTCCAACTTGCCACCCTCCCCTCCCTCTAACACCACCCCCATGGGTAAGGCAGGGGACCCTTAATTGTTGCATTTACAGCTGATGGATGGAAGGAGTGAAAAGTTGCATACAGTCAACTCTTTGTAAGACGGACACCGTCGGGACCGGCCCCAACTGTAACGTGAAACCAATAATTCTGAGACAATAAAACTGAATCTATGCACAATGAATACACGTTTGTTTTAAGTCTGTTTAAAGTCGTTTACTTAAGCAAAATCTACAAACTGGAACAAAAATAACATTAGAAAAGTGGACTGGTTTGTTCATATTCAGCACTAACATTTCCGTTTTGAAGTATTTTTCACTAAAAAAAGCACTTCTCAAGTGTCCGTTGACGATTTCAAAGTGTCCGTTGTCTGTCTTAGAGAGATTTCCGTCTTATAGAGAGTTTAGTTACAGTAAAACGACTGAAAAACGGCAGGGACCAACACCAGATGTTCGTATTTCCCCATTTTTGAATGTTTTTATTAAAGGCCATTGAATTAGCACATAATGAGCAAAACAGGATCGAAGAGTCAATCAGATTATAGAGACATGTAGTGCAGTTCTAACTTTTTGAGTCTCTGGAGTAAATCCTGTGGTGTGACAATTCAAATGAAACCTCTTTGGCAGTTTTTTTGCATGGTACCATTCGTTTTTCAATATTTTACAAAATCATTTTTGGGATTTTTCATGATTTTTTAGTTTTGGCACTCTCGGGAGTTACAGAGTTAAGAAATCGACAGCTGTCAATCAACTGACAGCTGTCAATAAACAAGACACTCACCAGGACAGTTTACGTCATAACACTGCACAGTCTCTTCACCAGACCCCAAGTGTCCACACGCGATACCCCCGTAAGCTGGCTCGGGATTGGTGCAAAACCTCTGCCTCGTTTTGATGCCTTTGCCGCAGGTGACCGAGCATGGCGCCCAGTTGTTCCATTCAGTGTAACCACCATTCACTAAAACGCGAAAAGTGGGAGTCAACGTCAAATAACGCTATAAAAATGCGGTCAATTTCTATTGCCATTTCCCCTTTTCCTCGTATATATTTTCTGGTCTCTATTTCATATTTTACAGCATCATTATTGCATGTATCTTTATCACGTTCATCACTAAGAACGGATATTGTTTCGTTATCATGGAAAGTACCATTATGATATCGTTATTGCGTGTATCAGTAAGTATCGTAATGGTATCGATGTCAAAGTAAGTATCGTAATGGTATCAATATCAAGGTAAGTATCGTAATGGTATCGATATCAAGGAAAATATCGTAATGGTATCGATATCAAGGATGTATCGTAATGGTATCGTTATTAAAGTAAGTATCGTTCGATTTCGCACGTTTCAGTAAGTATCGTAAAAACGGGTATCGTAACATACCTGGGCAGGGCATCAGATAGCACTGAGTGGCCTCCGTACTTGGACCCAGTACCTGCTCTGTGCATGATTTCCCACCAAACTGCGGTTCAGGCGCGTTGCACGTGCGTGTTCTATTCTTCATGCCGACACCGCACGTGACTGTACAAGGTGACCATGAAGACCAGTCGCTGAACTTGCCATTAACTGTGGATTCACCGATTTATACTTTCATTAATCAATACACATATTGACAAACACCAGCCCCAAACCCCCCTCCTCCTCCTCCTCCTCCTCCTCCTCCCTCTAGCCCACTCTAACATAATATTAGGAGCCTTTACATTCGAGTGCGAGATTGAGCACGGGTACGACTTTCGAATTTCAAGCCAGTCACGTCGCCAAAACTCTCGCTCCATACTGTTGCTGACCAGTAGATAAGAAGCTCTGGGGAAAATTTTGGTGTGGAGCATTCAAATTGACTTGTCGACTCGTACTTACTCTCAGACCTGTAGTCCGATCTAAAAGTCCCTATTCAGACCGGCGAACAAATGATTCCAAACGAATCATTTTTTCAGTGTTCTCACTCACCACCCCAAATGTTGTCCAATAGAGATAGAAACGCCTAGAATGAAATTGGTGTGGCACGCGATAGTCTAAGGCTACGTATTCAATTTCGTATTTCATTCCGTACTCGTACTCCGATCTCAAAATCCCTTATATTGATGTCTGTGGTCCTCATTGCTTAATTAACCTGCTGCTTAGTGTTTTAATTAGCGCTTTTATTTCTATGAAAAAAATGTTTTAAGATAACTTACTGGGGCATGGTTCTGATCTGCACAGCTTGCTCTCCTTCCTATCGTTGTCACATGACATGTCTTTCATGTACTTGGGTGGTACACAGTCCCTCTCTCGGTGTTGTAGGCCGCCTCCGCACGTGTGAGAACAATCAGACCATTGGGTCCACGTACCGCACGTGCAGTTAGCTGATTATCAACAAAACACAAGATAAGATAAATCAGTAAAGGTATTGTTTTAAGAGAGTATATTTCTGCAACGCCGTTGCAAAACAAGTTACGAAAACAACAGTTTGTGTAAAGCCTGGTTTTCACTTGTGAGCATTAACAGCGCTTATGTTTTGTGGGGGGGGGGGGGGGGGGCAGGGGCGTCAAAATCTCCCGCTCCTGCCACTTCCTGCCCTCATAGAGATCCCGCTTCCCGCCCTTTCTTCTCCCGTCTCTCGTACCCTTCCCGCCTCCTGTTCTCCCGGCCTCCCGGCCCCCTGCCCCCCCCCCCCCCCCCCCCTATGTTCAGTAAAAACAAGTCCGACATAAGCATAAGCGCAAGCATAAGCATAAGAATCAATCTTTTGCTTATGTCCTTGTTCGTTTTTACTTGAGGCAAATTCTTATGCTTCCGTTTATGCCTGTCGCTACATGCAGTGAAAACCAGGCTTACCTTTCTCTTTTTACAATTCAGTTGTCTCATAAGAAAATTACGGTATATACTTCATGCTAACACACCATATAGGGATCCTATCATACAGGGATCCTAAAAACTCATTTTAAAATGATTAGCGTTTACTTACTGTTATGGGTAGTGATACCCATAACAGTAAATAAAAGCTAACCATTTTAAAATGAGTTTTTAGCTCTAAATAAGTGCCGGATTCTTTGATGTGCATAAATTAAAACCAACCATGAAGTATATCCCAAAATTACCTCTACAATCCACAAGCTGACAGCTGGTTTTCTCGTGATCGGGTCCTAGTTCCAAGCAGTCTCTACCACCGGGTGTTGGGGAGGGATTGGTACAGAATCTTTTCCTGGTCATGATGCCTTGGCCACACGTGACCGAACATGGCGTCCACAAAGTCCACTCACTGAAGTTGCCGTTAACTGAAGCAACAAACAAATTTGAACAACGAAGAAAATTAATTGAACGGCTTTATAACTTGATCGTCATGGTACCCAATATAATAAAGAATGTCCTACAAATTCAGCTCAAAGGGCCTCCTTGCCTATTTCCTACCCAAAACGCTATGATATGTACAAAATAATTATCAAAAGAGATTCCTTCGTTTTCTCTTTATTTAATGATCAGTTTGAAAAGCTATGTCAAACACTCGAAAGAGTGTCCGAACACCTCGAATTCGGATGAAAAAACTCGGCTGCGCCTCGCTTTTTCAACCCACTTCTTTGGAAATCCTGATTAAATTATATTCTTCCTCGTGTTTTACATATTTCTACTAAAATTCTTATAATTTTATGAAACAAATTTAACTCCGTCTATCTTATTGGCAACAGAATCATTTTACAATTACACTTTATTCAGAGAAGCCACTGAGTGCGTTCCTCACCCTTAACTTAATTCTCAAGACGCACACAAATTAGTATTTGTGAGAATTCACCTTCATAAAAAGCTTGTTGGGTAAAAGCCAGTTATGTATTTTCATTTACAAAAGACAATTACCTGGCGTAAAAAGTCATTGAATTGCATACTTAACCCATTTCGAGGCATAAAATTCCCTAAAAGCCTAGTGCTTAGATTCGTTAAGCCTATTCTTTCTCTTACCTGGACACGCATTCAAATTGCACACTTCGTTCTCTTTTTTAGGCCCCAGGGCGCTACAGTCGGAGCCACCAAACTGGGCAGGGGGGTTTGTACACGAGCGAGATCTAACCCGACTACCACCCCCACAGCTGCGATCACACTCGCTCCACAAACTCCAGGTGCCATACATGCCGTTCACTTAAAAAAGAAAAATACAAAATGCAACAAAATTAGCAGAACGTCAAAAGACCAAGAAAATATCACAGCGTTCCTCGCGTATTTTAGACTGATATACTGTACTGTTATTGATGGAAATAAAGTCTAAATTTCAATTCTTTTAATATTAAGTGGAACAAACATTTTAGTATAAATAAAATTTGTATATGAGTATATATTTTCGCTTTTAAATTTCTCGCGCGCCGCCATTTTGAATTTTTATGACGTGATATGGTTGCCTCTATTGTAAAGAATCTGCGTTCTTTTGTACGCTACAATTAAACAACTGTACCATGTGTGCAGCGTTTAAGGCAGGTTTTCCTTTAATTGTTCGAGTAGTTTTTATTTTAGTATCTTAAACGTATTTGGCCGAGCAAAGTATATAAAAAGAGATTAAAAACAAAAATAAATTAAAATGAAATGAAATGAAATAAAAATTAAAAAAAATTGACAAAAGCAAGAAGGTTAGCTTCATCATTCGATACAGAAAAATGTATATAAAATACACAAAAATGATTGACTGCTTAAACTTGAGCCCTACCTGGACAGGGTTCACTGTGACAGCTGTCACTCTCGGTAGCTGGACCAATCAGCGAGCAGTCCCGGCCGCCATGCATGGGTTCTGGGTTGGTGCAGTTTCTGTGCCTAAACTTCACGCCGCCGCCACACGACATGGAACACGTGGTCCACGCCGACCAATCATTGTAACTTCCGTCCACTAGAACATACAAAGAATAATACGGTCACATGACTGTACAAGCATTTCCTTTTAGTTCCCAGACAGACATACCTTTCTTAAATCTAATGCTTTTCATAAACAGAACTTCGACGTAATATTTTTTTGAACCTTATAAACTCAAAAAGAGTGTGAAGAAATTAATCCACAGAAACAAAAAATAGACCCCAATAAACTCTGCAACAGGAAACAACTGCAGAAGAAGTAAATTCCTCTAAGGAATCAAAAGTTAGAACCATCTTGTGCAACATAATAAACAGTACCACAGGAAAGTACTGCTCGCAACAGCTTTCATTTGAATTGTTAAACTTTAGGATTTCATTGACAGATTCAAAGTTAGAACCACCTTGTACAGCATAATAAACAACACCACAGGAAAGTACTGTTCAATAGCTTTCATTTGAATGGCCACACTTCTAGGATTTCATACACAGACCCAAAAGTTAGAACCACCTTGTACAGCATAATAAACAGTACCACAGGAAAGTACTACTCAATAGCTTTCATTTGAATGGTCACACTTTAGGATTTCATCAACAGACTCAAAAGTTAGAACCACCTTGTACAGCATAATAAACAGTACCACAGGAACGTACTGCTCAATAGCTTTCAATTAAATAGTCACACAAGACTTCAAACACAGATTTATAAAGTTGGGACCACTTTCAAGACCTTAGGCTAAAGAAGTAGAAGAATATAGATGTAAAGAAACAATCTTCGCTTCAGAGACGGGAAACTTACGCGGACAAGATCTTTCAAAACAATGCGATCGTTCTTCGCTAGGTCCCAGTCCCTGCTGGAAGCAATCTTTTCCGCCATTGGTGGGCAGTGGATCGTTGCATGCTCTGATTCGCTTCTTCCAACCACGTCCGCACGACTTACTGCAAACACTCCAGCTTGACCACTTGCCGTAGTTTCCATTCACTAAAATAGTTATATCAACAATTAGAAATGATTTTTAAATCATAAAAACTGATTTTTTTTAACAAAATCTAGCCAAATCTCGGTCATCTTAGGCCCGCGTTTATTTTGACCAGCGGACGAGGGGTCACCGCTGGTCAAGGGAAATGCATGAACGAAGATCCTTACCCAAACAGTCCTGGTTCTTGCATGGTTGAATCTCTATGTTGGATCCTATTTCCGTGCAGTCTCTGCCTCCATGGAGCGGGGATGGGTTGGTGCAGGAGCGCGTCCTCGTTGTGGTTCCCTCGCCACAAGTCGCTGAACAAGAAGTCCAGTTCGACCATGCGGTGTAGTTCCCGTCAACTACAAAAAAAAAAAGAAATGTTTGCTGTTTCTCAACAATAACTCTTTTTTAAATAATGGAAGCTTCACTAAAGTGTTTGATAAGCATGCAGAAATTAAAGTAGCCGTGCAAACAGTTCCATTTTCTTCATTTACAATACTGAAAATTAGTCCGTTGTTGTTGTTGTTGTTACTTTTACGTTCACGGAGGTTATAGCTCGCATGAAGCTAACAAAACCAGCCAGAATAGTTTCCAAATTCTTTGATGAGCATGCATGAATTAACTATTTATGCAAACAGTTCCATTTTTCTTCATTGACAATCCTGAAAATTTGTTAACTAGTTTCCCCTAATGTCCGTTGTTGCTGTTACTTTCTAAGTTCACGGAGGTTAGATTGCACACAAAGCTAACAAAAAGCAGCCATTAAATTTAACGGGGAGATTCATTACCGCGAAATGGTTCACGACGGTAGTTTACATGTAGGGCAGAACCTTTCATAAACTTGCGTTTAATATGTAATGCTGGGTATTACTTGTGTTGCGGGAACTATGGTTGGTTAGCTTTTGTGTTGTGTTGTGTTGTTGTTGTGTTGTTGTTGTTGTTGTGTTGTGTTGTTTTGTGTTGCATTACGTTGCGTTGCGTTGCGTTACATTGCGTTGTGTTGTGTTGTGTTATGTTGTATTGGGATGGTTTGTGTTGTGTTGTATTGTTCAGTGTCTTTTGAACCTCCTTGTTTTACGACATTTTCTGATCAAAACTTCCGCAATACCAAGAAACTGGCGGAATGTTACTAAAGCTTAGAACATCGATAATGATCCCGAAACCCCCTTCTTAGATTCGAAGACTTATAAGATTGGACTACATGACAAGATGTGAAAAAAAAAAACATACTTCATATACTAATTATTATTACCTGGGCAGTCCACAAGGTAGCACTGTGTGCTCTGCACGGGTCGCCCCAGTCTTGAGCAGTCAAATCCGCCGTTGGCCGCAGGGGGATTGGTGCAAGTTCGACTTCTAAGTATGAACCCGGGACCACACGAATGCGAGCAGGTCGACCATTCACCCCACTCGGTATAGTTACCGTTAACTGTGGAAAATTATTAAAGGCATTGAGAACCTTAATTTATATGACACACTCGGGAGTTAAAGCACTGTTTTGGTATCGTTCGTTTTGTGTAAGCGATGAAAACCAGTTTTGGCGCCTTTCAGCTTTATCATGCAAGTCAATGACAAGTGATCAATATGTTTTCTTAGTATTCCAACGAAAAAATAGGTAACCGTGCTCGTTTAGGAGAAAACAATCACTTATTTATTTAGCGCACTATTCTTAAAAGGAAAACCATTTGGTTCGGAATGCGCTCGCGTCCGTGCACATGCAAATGAAGTAAGATAGTAGATGCGCAATGCAATACTGGGGAATCGCCTTAAGCGCAACTCGTTCAATAAACTCAAAATCAAATTAATCTTTACTACGTCAACAGCAAATATCTTGCATGTTTTCTAATCATCACTATATTTTCGAAGAGTGTCATATAGATTTCAAACACTCAGACTTCACCCGGTAAGGAAAGACGTCATCTCTAATTCGGTGGAATATTTTAGCCCGTCTATAGAACTCACAGCAAAATCGTTTTGTAAAACCTCTCTTCAACCCACCTCCACACTGTCTCATGTAGCAATGCTCTGCTTCGTTTGGTAGACCCAGGCCCTGTTCTTCGCACGATTTTCCTTTAAACTGGGGCATAGGGCTGGAGCATGTTCTGTTACGAGTTCTGACGCCGACACCACATGTGGTCGAACATGAAGTCCATCCTGACCAGTCAGTGTAGTTCCCATTTACTGTGTGCGAATAAAAAAAGCGAGTGTTTTAATGATCTTTGAAAGAAATGTTTGAATTCATAAAGCTACATAAAAATGGACTTAGAAATTTTACCTTTAGGTTGTTAGTGATGGAGCCTTGTCCATGGAAAAAGATTTAAGAAACGATATAAATATACCAATATTATTATTTACTACCATTCGCCAATATTGCATCAATGCAACGCCAACACGGTCAACATCTCTACAATGGCCACCCTCGACAATTTTATCAGCCGTTACAGGGTTTGCCGGTATGAATGGATGAAAAGTCTGGACAAGGAAACATGGTGGGCGGTGTGCAGGAGTTGCGGTTATACCAATGTTATAATCAATGTTATGTCAATGAATGTTACCTGGGCAATGATGGCTGTTGCAGAGTCGTGACTGTATTTTCTCTCCTAAACAGAATAGTTCTCCTCTGGGGTGAAGACAAGCACGCTTCCTAAACTGGATACCAGACCCACACGTCCTTGTGCACTCGTTCCAGTCACCCCACTTGGTCCAGTTTCCGCTCGCTAATCACGTGGTAGAACAAGAGCAAAGTTAGACTCCAACATAAATTATTAGGTCGCAAAAAAGGTATTTAACTTTCATCACAATAAGATACAGCAACAACAAAGAGTACAACTGTTTGTTACACAATGTACGTAGTTACTTAGGATGTAGATCATGACATTAAATTTTCTGAAGCCTAGATGCCCACAGTCATAAAATACAACAACAGTAAACCGGAACTGCAGTGGTCCCACTGAGGTAACAGCTTCTTCCCGAACAAATAAACGGGCATCGAAATCCACCAAACACAGTCAACCATCGAGATACAAAATAATGGGAAGCAAGTCGACATCATCGCCTGATGACGATTAGCAAAGGTCGCGAGTTTTTGGAAGATTTGACACGCCAAGTTTGAATATCAAAAATGATTACTCAACAAGCATGAAAGGTAAGTAGCACAAATTCGCGTAATGCAATAACTGGGTACTCACCTGGGCATTCAGCTAGGAAGCACGAGCGCTGTTCAAACGCTGATCCCAGGTTCGTGCAATCTTTTCCGCCAGCGGAAGGACTGGGATTGGAACAAGTTCTGTGCCTTGATGTCACACCAGGACCACAGCTTCGGCTGCATGCTGACCATTCAGTCCAGTCATTGTAGCCACCGTCAACTGTTGGAAACAAAAGGAGATGAAATTTCTATTTGAACATATCAAAAAACAAACAGCATCACCAGAAAGTATCTGCTCAAGTGAGAACCACCTTCAATTGTACAGTATAATAATTAGTATCACAGGAAAATACTGCTTAATAGCTTTCATTTGAATGGTCACACTTTAGGATTTCATCCACAGACTTAAAAGTTAGAGCCACCGTGTACAGCATAATAAACAGCACCACAGGAAAGTACTGCTCAATAGCTTTCATTTGAATGGTCACACTTTAGGATTTCATCCACAGACTTAAAAGTTAGAACCACCGTGTACAGCATAATAAACAGTACCACAGGAAAGTACTGCTCAATAGCTTTCATTTGAATGGTCACACTTTAGGATTTCATCCACAGACTCAAACGTTAGGACCACCTTGTACAGCATAATAAACAGTACCACAGGAAAGTACTACTCAATAGCTTTCATTTGAATGGTCACACTTTAGGATTTCATCTACAGACTCAAAAGTTAGAACCACCTTGTAAAGCATAATAAACAGTACCACAGGAAAGTACTGCTCAGTAGCTTTCATTTGAATGGTCACACTTTAGGATTTCACCAACAGACTCAAAAGTTAGAACCAACTTGTACAGCATAATAAACAGTACCACAGGAAAGTACTGCTCAATAGCTTTCATTTGAATGGTGACACTTTAGGATTTCATCCACAGACTCAAAAGTTAGAACCACCTTGTACAGCACAATAAACAGTATCACAGGAAAGTACTGCTTAATAGCTTTCATTTGAATGGTCAGACTGTTGCATTTTATCCACAGACTCAAAAGTTAGGACCACCTTGTACAGCATAATAAACAGTATCACAGGAAAGTACTGCTCAATAGCTTTCATTTGAATGGTCAAACTGTTGGATTTCATCCACAGACTCAAAAGTTAGGACCACCTTGTATAGTATAATAAACAGTACCATAGGAAAGTACTGCTCAACAGCTTTCAATCAAATGGTTACACGTTAGGATTTCATCTACCGATTGAAAAGTGAGAATTACCTTGTACAGAATAACCTTTGATATGACAACCACAATGGGTTTTCCTTGCAAGTGATTACCGAAAACTAAAATCATACGAAAGGCTTTACTGTTCTAAATAATTTAAATGAAACAGTTCTCACCCTCGCAAGGCCCGTCGTTGCAAAATGACACTTCCTTATTGCGCCCAAACCACGAGCAGTCATGCCCACCGTGAGCTGGCGGAGGATTAGTGCAAGATCGAGTGCGGTGTTTCTTGCCATCTCCGCAGGTCTTGTCGCACTGTGACCAGCCGGTCCAGTCGGTATAACCACCGTCATCTAGGTCATTTAACAACACGGAGGTATTAATGTTAATGTCAGATGGACTGACTGGCTAAATCAGTAGCGGATCTAGGGGAAGGGTCCGGGTTTTCCCCTCCCCGCTTATTCACTCCCCCCCCCCCCCTCCAATTCACGAAAGCATTACAATGATAAGTGGCGAGAAAATCGTCCGAGATAGACTAATATGCAATTAAATCGATTAAAGAAGCTGGAATGCAACCATGGAGTAGAAAGATGAAGGCATTTGTCGGAAAGCAGGTGGAATTAGTCGCTGCTACTAGAATAAAGGTTAGTTTCAAAATTCCAATGATTCAATTTATTTTTCGCTTATTCTCCGAATTCTGGAGATGAAATTCAAGTTTGTTATTAAAAAAAAAACAAATCTGGTTTTTCGACGGCAAATGTACTGTTTATTCATCCAGGATAAAGTCAGATAACAGCTAGTCAGTTGAAGTTGACACCGCATAAGTATGCCTTGCGTGCCGATTTTTTATACTTACGTGGGCAAGATATAAGGTTGCAAGCTTTGGATTCCATAGCAGCGCCCAGGCCTATGGTAGAACAGTCTCGGCCACCGTTTGACGGGGCGGGACTATTGCAGCTTCGGTATCTCTGCATTAGTCCTCCTCCACATGTTACATCACAGGTAGACCAATCACTCCATGGCGTGTACCCACCATCCTCTGTGAACGACAACAACGAAGCGTTAGAATGAAATTTCACAAATTAAGCAAAATAGTTGTTGTCCCTAGAAAAGTTAGCTTTCTACTGCAAAAGAGTCGCTTTAAGTGTCCATGTATTCGGCAGGAAAGTAGTTATCGAGGACACTGTTTTTACGTCCCCTACTGAAGTTGAGACCGCCATTTCTACGTGGTCATCTGAGCCACGTGAAGGACTAACCGTTTGCAGATGTCATAGCAAAGGAAGCACCTTCGTCCTCAGTTATTTTAAGACCTTGAGTGCCGGTCCGGCCAGGGATCGAACCCACGACCTCCCGCTCAGCAGAACAGTGCTTTGCCAACTGAGATGAGCTGCATGTAACCCTGCGGCTGCGTCCCCGTTATTGAAATTGTACAAGATCCCCCCCCCCCCCCTTTCAGCCTAAAACAATGTTTCGGAGAATATAGTGCAATATAGTGCAATCTCTGCGAAATCACCGTCTAAAATTTTATCATAGCAACGTTACTGAGGGTGTGGCGCAAACCATTTAAAGTTTTCATCATACCCGGACACAGGAGCGCGTTGCATTCTCTTGTCTCCAATGAGGGCCCTAGAGAGGAACAGTCCACACCGCCCTTGGAGTCCTTAGGGAAGGAGCATTTTCTTGTTCTCTCCTGAGTTCCTCCTCCACAGCTTGCTGAACAGGTGGACCAATGTGACCAATCAGAGTACACGCCTGTGACGGGAGCTGTTAGATGTTAAAATACCACACAAAATCATCAAACGTGAAATCTTTTGTGTTATGTTGGGCGTGAATCGTCATTTAACAAGAATCCATGCGGCAAAAAAAAATTATTTGGTTCCTTTTATAAGAAAGTTTACCATACGGCCAAAAAAAACCGAAGTCTTCGGTGACGAGTCTGGTATAACGTAGTCTCCTACGCAGCCCTTATTTGGATCGTCACGCAACACTCCTCATCCAAACAACGGCTGTGTGTGAGACTACGTACACAGTTGCGTTACCGACAAGCGACCTGTTCAACTAAAAAAAACCACAGTAAATTCCAGAGTGAGAATTGAATAGAACTGAAATGTTCTGCAAGAAACTTTCGTTTACTTATTTTCGTATGGATGCACAGCGTTAACAAAAAATCAGTAAAAAAGCTTTAATCAAGGAGAAGTGAATGCATTTGTCTTTACTTTGTTTGCAATAGTCCATTTTACAGTTGTGTGCTTGGTGACCTTGCCTTTGAGTGGAAGCGAGGCTGAAGGTGACCTTGTTATGATACAGACCTTGGAGCTTTTCAGATGTAAATTTATCTAGTTAGCATGAGGAAAGCCTTATTAACATATGAAAGGCAGAAAGGTTTGTATCAAAGCAAGGTCACCTTCAGCCTCGCTTCCACTCAAAGGCAAGGTCACCAAGCACACAACTGTAAAATGGACTATTGCCGGCAAAATTTTGGCAGCAAGTGCGCACGGTTTCATGTGAACACAACAGCAACAATCGATCAATCGAGTTTTCTGTTGGCTTTGTTTGGTAACATTAGTGCATGCAAATTTACGCACGCATATATTAGCACGACTTATAGGCGGGCTCGGATTTGACTGGGAAAATGGACTTACTACTAACAAGTAAGAGTTAGTTGTTCCTTTGAAATTTTTATCTCTACAAAAGCACTGAAAACACTCTGGAGTCAATACTGCAAGACGCCACGAGTTCAAGTTGTGTACAGCTTCTTCTTTACATTCCTCTCAACAGACACTCTAGCATATCTTACCAGCAAATGTCGAGGGCATGGGTGTTGGAGACAAAGGAGCAGATGACGCATACTCGTCTGAAATGGGTTTCCCAGTGGCCACGTGACCTTGTCCTTCAGCTGGTACCACTTCCGTTTCTCCATTTTCTTCTGATGAAAGAAGCATTGGAGAATGTCCATAAAACGCCTTCTCAACTAATTAAGTTAATAAAGTTTATTAGCAATCGCCTAGTGATTCGGTGCATGCTCAAATCGCATAGTTAGCGACAAGTGATGCGACAAGAGAGCACGCAGGAAAGTCACATGTTGCCCACACGTCGTGCCTTCTCGCAGCGGGTGATTTTGGCGGGCGACCTCGCCATTTCGCTCATTCCATTATCCCTAAACGAAAAGTGGGACAGCTTGCAGCTATAAAGGCACTACACTCGATATTGTTGACATTCACACTATTCAAAAAGGTAACCGAAAAAACTGCTATATAAAAGCTTTGCTTGTCTTCCAAGAGGGAAGTAAAGGGGGGGGGGGGGGGTGCTTGTGTGGCTCATCACCTAAAAAAACAATACCGTTCAGTGATTCAAAAGCGTTGTGCTTGTTTAACTTCCTTACCACGACAGTGTCCCCACATTCCATCAATGTCATAGTTAGATGTTGTTGAGCACCAGGGTTTCTTGTTTGCATCATCCACGCACTCAAAGTACTGTGTCCCATGATAAACGAAAGGAAACACACAACACGCACCGTTACTGGTACCACCTTCAGTTTCTACGCAACGCGCATTGAGACCTGCAGGTATATGAAACTGTCAATTAGAATTTGACTTATGTACTATAGACCATTTGATAGAAACGTTAAACAACCTCCAAAGAATGCCAACTTAGTAAAATCTTCAGTTGTTTTCATCGACCTTGTTAGAACATCTTCAAAAATGTTCGTCTAACTATATACGGAGAGATCCTCGGAAATCTTAAGTAATTATGCTCGTGCAAATGGAAATCTCCAAGCTCATACAAAACAATCGTATTTTGTAATCGTTCGGAAATGTCCAGAACACTTCGGGAAGCGCTCAAAACTTTGCGGTTATGTCCAACAATCTCGTAAAAATGTCGAAGGATCAGAAAACAATCTTTACTCATGTTCGGACATTGTCAGGATATTTACGAGGATCTTCGGACATAGTCGTTAAGGGTACTTCACCTTCTTCGGCTGGACACTCGGAGCAGCATTTCCATCGTTTCTTGATCGGGTTATGGCAGTTGAGTTCCGGACACTCGATTAGCGTACAGCGGATTTTGCCATCATCGCACCTGCATTCAGGCGTACAGGGGCCTGGGGACCAACGCTCACCATGCTCGTGTAAAATACCGTCATAATAGCAATCTGAAATAAGACACAAGAAGCAGTTATCAGCTAATCGCATTGTCGTTATTTCTTTAGCAGCCTTTGGCAGTTTACCAATAAAGATTACAAGAAGCATAGTAGCACATGTGCCCAACGCACAGGGAGCTCAACATTTTGGCTGGAATTACCTGAACGCGCGCGTGTCCCCGAAATCGCGCCGTCTGAATTCAGTTACACTTTCGCCTACGACTAAGGTACCTAACATCTAACAGTCTGAGCTCGATTTCTAAGCTCCGGGATACTGGAAACTTTTCTCAGGCAACAGTTTTGTTAGAAGAAAAAAGACGAAGAGCTGTGGTAGTAAAATGCCTTTATAACGTGGAGCAAAAACATAATGCCTAGTTCACAAAAGAAAACAAAGAAACTCACTTGCTTTTCCTGGAAGGTGTACGATCAACGTTTTGTTAGCTGTCGAAGAAACAAAAATGACAGTGCTCAATATAAATCATAAAGAGTACAAGAGGCTGATCATCACGCGCGTGCGTACGTGTCATTTACATTGCGGACTTGTTTTGGTTCCGACTGCTCCACAAAAGCGCGCTGCGCGAAACACGGCTGGTACTCAGTAAGAAAATCTTTTTTAAAGACTGAAACAAGACACGAGAACTTAACATGCTGCATACGTTATTAGGCAAAAGACGTTGTAACTGAGCTGCTGCGACGAGACAAAACAATTTGAGCAAGCGTTCAAAAAATACGTACCATATTCGGGTTGGGATGTTGGTGCAACTAAACTGAGTGTAGCCTGGGTTGGAGCTGAAAACAAAATGATGGCTTGCATTAATAAGCATTCTTTAGTATTCCTTTATAAATGGCTGGTGTTAATCAAGACATGATTTGGTTTAGAAAAGCAGCATTAAAACAGAAACAAGAAGACGAGAATGAGAGACTCTCAGTCATACGCAATGTGTTCTCATCAACTCTCATGTGCTCCCATCCACTCTCTTTATATCAATTCCCATGCGCTGTCATTGCATGACTCTCATGCACTTGTCGTCAACTACCACGCGCTCTCACGCGCTCTCGTCAATTCACTTTCTCTTGCTCACATGCATTCGCTCTAGTCGACCTTGCGCTTTCATCAACTCTGATGCGTACTCGTTAACTCTAATGCGTTCTCATCAACTCTCTTTCGCTCTCATTGATTCACATGCGCTCTAATAGACTCGACTTTACGCTCTTCTTAACTCTCAAGCGCTTTCATCGTCTCTCAAACCCTCTTGTCGACTCTTTTGTGCTCTTATTGACTCTCCGCTGCGATCTCAATGCAGTTGTTAATCTAATGCGCTCCCGTCATCTCTCATGCATTTTCATAAGCTCGTGTGCCCTCTCTCGTTAGATCGTGGAGTGTGTTATATTGGATACCTTGACATAGGCCACACTTTCTTTTACAGTTCTTAATCAACCAATCATTTTGACAGGAATCCAATGAGTATCCATAACAACTTTCGTGATCTTTTGCAGCGCAAGGACCTGACAAAAAGATTTACAAAGTTCTGATCAAACTAAGATCCTTATAAATTATTGTAATCCCTTGAAGCTAAAAAAAGAGTGATCGACAAAATGCTTGGCATAGCGTCTTATGCCTGGCATTCTTTATGACTATAAAACAAACTTCCATCCATTATTTATATTCCCAGGATGAAAGACTGCATGAGAAGTTCCCAATACAATACATTTATCAGTCACTCCTTGATTGGGATTTTCAGGACTGAGTCCTCAATAACCCATTTTCGAATCGCTTTATGGCTCATAATCAAAGCAAGGCTTGGTGCAAAACCTTTGATTTGAAAATAAGTTTTCATTCACAAGCAAATAAAACTTGTAAGGTAAAAGGTCAAGCATTTCAGGTTTAACAGATCACGCCCAAAATGCCTGGAGAGAAAGATAGTTATTGTAAGAGGTCTCAGAAATAGTTTCGAGAACAACTCTTCACTTATGAGGAGTGGTCATACAAGAAGCTGGACTGCAACCGTCCAGACACCATTTTGAGCATTATGGCTTTCAACTTTTGTATTAGCCAGATTATTTACATTTTTCTACAAGAAGCAAAAGAGTGATAAGCTAATATAAGATTAGATTTATTTCAAGGGTTAAAATTAGCTAAGTGTTAGTTTGGTTAAGGATGGCATAATGTTAATATGCAAATTTTGTTTGAAATCATGTTACCAGTGTGTGTATTAGTGTTTTTTTACATATTATTTTAACTTTACTTTTATTGTAATTGTGCACGATTTAGTTATTTAACTGGTTTATAATGAATTTTACTTTCAATTTACAAGTGCAAAGGTGACTTTGGACTTCATTATCTGTACAATTTAATAAAAAAACAATGACCAGCGGGATATAGATCTCACCTTCCATTTCATCTTTTCCAGGGTGTTCTATTCCTAAAATCGAAAGAGGTGATTGAGAGGGGAAAAATTTTGAACTCCAGTGTCAAATACTTTAAAAACAAAGCCACCTCTTACTATAGTCAAAAAAAAAATAATAAAGTTTTTCTGTTCTTTCTGTTCATAGCTTAGTTGAGTGAAGGTACATGTATGGCACCACTGTTATTTTGTGATCAGTTTTGTTTTAGTTCTTCAATTAAGTTCTTAGGTTTACAAGAATTTTAGCCATCCATTGGTGAGTAGATATTGATTAGCAAGTAGGTTGGTTAGTAAGTAGAAAGTTAACTAAGAAAAAATATATTACAAAGTTGTAATAATTCTATGATAAGAAGTTACTGATTAAGAATTGATTAGCAATAACATTTATTCTTCTTCCAGCAAATTTAAATATCAGTATTACATTTAACTTCTTAATGATTTTATTATTATATTTATGCAAACAGAAAAAGGTTAATTATATTACAAATATAAGTATTAGAAGTAAGAATTAAAAGCCATCTGTAAACAGTTGAGTCGTTGTCCTTAAACTCAACGGTATACTCTGTATTTGTTGTATGGCCCCTTATTCTTGGTCAATAATATGCAATGGCAAGCGGTTTTTAAAAATAAAAAAAAAGCAAACAACACAGGCCTCAAAATCTCATTGTTTGAGCAGTTCTTTCCATCTTGGAGTTATGTTTTTTTTTTTTTTTGCAAGGCCATCTCAGAGTCTAAAAAGTTGAAATGTCTACGGTTTGCAAAAAAAAATACCTACCTCTACAATATTTATGTATATTATTTTTAATAGATTACATATTACAAAACAACAAATTAATGTCTTCAAACAACAACGTTTATTTCAAATGAATCATTTCAGTTTATAGTATGTAACGTCTGAAATTCCCTATACATGCAATCTTACAACAGTAAAAATAGAACTGTAAGCCACCGTAGGAAAAAAGATGGCGGCTGTTCATTTTACCACAATACCTTGCGGACCTAACACAGCACATAAGGCACAAAGAAAGCCAAATTTGTACAATATTTGTTCCAGTACTACGGACAATGTGTAGACTAGGTTTGAAGATTTTATAACTTTTCTTTACATTTTTATGAATGTTGTTAAGGTTTTTGTGCGCTAAGAATTATGGGTAAATATACCAGTCGCCATCTTTTTTCCTACCGAGGATTTCTTAAACAGAAGAGACAAGGGAAAACAATTCACATACAACGTAAAAAAAACAGTATAGTAAAATGTATGAATGGAACATTCCAAAACTTATCCGAAACCCCTTCCCTTATCTCCCCATCACTCCCCCCCCACTCCCACCCCCCCCCCCCTCTCCCACCCCCTCCATAGAAGGTGGCCTCTGGCACATGGGGTGTCGTAATATTTTTTCAAAGAAGCCGACAAAATTTAAGACCCTCGAAAGCAATATTCAAATGTGCCGACAACAAAGGGTGCTGGGGTGTCGGAATCTGACCTGGGGGTGTGCGGATGAAAAATGAAATGTCCCAATAGAGTTTTCGCTTTTCTCTAGAGAGTAGAAGCCGTGTACGTTTCATTTCTTTGGCGTCCTGTCTGAAGTTCTTGTTTGACAAAATTAGGTAATGAGACTTCCATTTAATCAATTAGTCACCATCCCAGCCACGACAAGACCTAATCTTTCAGTTATGAGCTTAATAATTATCATGTAAAGCTTCCCACAATTAAGCTTAAGCTTAACATGTCTAAATTTTACCTCGTCATGTTTAAATTTAGTTATCGAATCCACTTACCTTCACAGAAGCCGCACTTTTTCTTGCAGTTTGTTTTCATCCACTCATTTTGACAGCTTTCTGTTGAGAAGCGACTGCACTCGGGGTCATCTTTGCAAACAGCTAAAATAAAATAACAACACAGCTGAAACACAATCACCAGCAATCACTGAAAGACGAACTTCGCCAAAGTTGAAGTCACACGGGTCATTTCTCTTCCCTTATTCTTATCAAGTCGCATCCTTTACTTTTATGCGTGTCATGTCACAAACCAGAGCTAAGATCTACCTATGTTTGCTTGTTATTTAGCCATAAAACGATAAAACGAAACACGGCGCAGAGCTTTCTGAAATTTGCGCGCCCAGCAGCCATGTTTGTTGTGATGGAACCCAGATTCCGCGCAGACAAATTCCTTCCAGGCACGCAATACGGACCGCAATGCGTACACACAACTTCTACCTTCTACTTCATTCTCGACGCCAGAGCTCTTCTCTTTTGCGGCCCACCCAAAAAAAAAAAAACGACCGAGAGCTCTGGCGTCGAGAATGCCTTCTACTTCTATTTATTTCTGAATTCATCCACAAAGGCAAAGGCTATAACGTAAATGTTCATTGCTTTGTATAAATAACAAAGACAGGACAAAAACTAGTAAAATCAATGTCAGGGTTTTTCTCTCTTCTTAAATTCGAGGTTCAGTAAATGAAACAGAAAATCGACGTTAACTTCATCAGTTTCGATGAAGCTTACGTTGTGTTCAAAATAAATATTGCATCAAGGAATGAAAAATGGTTACTTACGTCGGCAGAACTGACATTTTCTGGGACAGTTTAATTGGACCCATTCCTCGTCGCATTGTTTTCTGGAGTAGCGGGAGCATTCACTCCTGTCATTGCACCACGGAGCTAAGACATAAAAAGGAGTGTAAATAATTGTCAGTTTCTTATTATGTATGCCAGCAAAGGTATTGTCCTACCGGGCAGTCAGTTTGGTGGCAATTTCCAATCTTAAGTCTCGCGCGCTTAGCCTGTGTACAGGCGTCCCCCTCCCCTCAGGCTAGTCACTTTAGCCACTTGCCCATCGCGGTAATAGATCTATTAGCCCACAATGAAGTCAATAAAATATATAACTTATAACCACAGGTAGCCCAAGCTATATGTGTCACAGTAACCGTTACGAGCGAAATTATAAGGATTTGTATGAGAAAAAAACGGTCCATTCTAGGAGCTAAAAAGTACGAACAAGATTTCAATAGAAATTGCCTACCTTACTTCGCTTGTGTGTTTCCTTGTCTCCTGTGTGGTTTTTGGGGCGATTTAGAGCGTTTCCAGTGAGTTTTAGTTCCATTGCTTGGGAAAGGATATATCTAGAGAAAGCAATGGAACTAAAACTCACTGGAAACGCTCCATATCGCCCCCAAAACCACACAGGAGACAAGGAAATACACAAGCGAAGTAAGGTAGACAATTTTTATTGAAATCTTGTTCGTATTTTTTAGCTCCTAGGATGGACCTTTTTCTTCTCATACAAATCCTTATAATTTCGCTCGTAACGGTTACTGTGACACATATAGCTTGGGCTACCTGTGGTATAACAGAAAATCGATTTGAAAGTATTTCACTCGTTACTGCACATTAAGCTTATCCTTACCTTCTGGTATTTCGAGTACGGTTGTCCCATGGTCCATAGAGGCCTTCATATGCGTCTCCCCAGGCCCTTTGATCTTCACCTGAGCTCTGTCTTCGTCTTCAGCTTTTATGCTGGCGGGAAGCTTCACTACGATCGTTTCCACCATGGGCGCCTTCTTCTTAGTCCCGTCTGCCAAGGCGGGATTTCCATTCTCGCCCTTTATGTTGACTACGACAGGTTTACTAGACGTCTCTAGTGATTTAGTCACCTCTGATGGTACGGTGACGGTGAGCTCGGTGTAAGGCTTCTCTGTTGCGACTTGCTCCGGTGTCGTCAGTCTTGAGGTCTCTGAAAGGTGAAATATAGCAGAATTATTACTGTCCTTGCGCATACCTTGTCATTGTGATGGTGGAGCAAGAGTACCTCAGTGATACTAAGGGCTAAACCGGTAGGATTCAGTAGCGGATGCATGGGAGGGACCACTTATCTAGTCTGTAACATCCTCACTTCCCCCTTCTTGACTCCTCTCGCCCCCCCCCCCCCCCCCCCCTTCCTCCCTTACGATGTAGTCTTAATCTGCCACTGGGATTCTCAGGAAAGTCTAGTAAAGCCTGACGTTAGGAAAGCCCCTAAGCCCGGATGCATAAACTCGTTACTTAATTGGGATACCGTTACAGTTTTCTGTTGTGGTTTTCAGTGGTGGCGACCGTAATAACAATACAACCAACATTGTTGAACATTGTTGAACATTGTTAAAATTACTTCAAAGAGCACGCGCAGTCGCCTGGGAAGCAATATACCCCAGTTAAACTCGTCATGAGCTTCATAAAGGTATGACAACGCATAATCTACGATGCTATGATGAAGCAATAAGAAAGAACAGTCACTACCAACCATTTCCACATATCTTGCATTTCTTGGGACAGTTCACTTTTAGCCAGTCTTCGCTGCAGCTGTTTTCAGTGTAATTTCCACAGGCTGGATCGTCGTGGCACCATGATTCTACGAAAATTAAATTACATGATATAAATTTATGTCACTATATGATGTTATTGGATGGGGGAGGGGCCCGGGATGGATTAGGGAGGGGGTTGGGAGGGACCGGGGAGGGGGTTGGGAAGGGATGGTGCAGTGGTGAGAGCGCTCACTTCTCGGCAATGTGGCCTCGAATGTGGCCTGGGTTTGAATCCTTCAAGCATGACTCAGCGTTGAGTTTGTTGTTGTTAATCGTTTAGTTGCAAGGCCGGTTTTTCTCCGAATTGTCTGTTTTTCTCTCACTCCTTTTCTTTCTACTTCGTAGATTTTAGTCTCCGTAAGGAATAATATACAAATTCTGATTTTGTTATACCAGGAGTTAATGAATTTTGCAAAAACGATGCGGCAGCATGTACACCAGGGGCATTCCTAGCTAAAAAACGAAAAATTATATTAAAATATTGACTGCAAGCCATTGTAAGTCAAGAGCGACAATATATGTTAGTCTTACTACAGTTGTAGTTGTTAAGTCGTGAATGTTGATGCTGTTAAACTTACCATAAACGCTTGCAGTGTCTGTAGTGTTTTGAACCACAACAGCTGAAAAAAAAATTTTAGTTTGTGATTAGAACAAGTGAAAAAGGCAAATTCCCGACTACACAAGATGGTTACCGATTTTATTGTTTCAAATGCAATGTTCCACACCCTCCACTTTCCTACAAAACTAAATGCAGCTCTCAAGGCTTTGTTACTATGTATAAGCGTATTAACTTCATTTATTCGTGTCCAACGGATCTTAAGGTAATCTTGACCAAACATCAGTGCCTATTAACTACACAGGAATAATTAAGGCCATGCGGGAAAATATTGTGCTCGAGGTCTGGACGATCATACTTATCTCGGCGTCAAGTTAATAATTTCCCGTAATTTATACCAGATAAGCAGTCAATAAGCGTTTTAGAATACCGTAAACTAACGTTAATTCGTAGATCTACTTGTAAGCATATTTTTAGATTGTGCTTCTATTTGTACGCAATGGATTGATGTATTGATTTTATACAATCAGCGATAGTGATGGTTTTAGAGTGATTTTACTTCAACTGTGAAACAGAAACTATTAGTTAGTGTGTAACACTATCTATCACTATCTATTACACTAGCGCTACGTCACCTTGATGGACAGTTAACCCGTGAAACACAATCTAACAATTAGTGTGTGATAGTCCAAATTAAACAAAAGAAAACAATGGAATTGTCTAATAGTGCGTACTATTCTACTAACTATTTCACGGGTTAACTGTAATCGCTCTAATATTTGAGGATAATAGAAACTGATACGAAGTACTACGGCGTAAAATCCTACTATCTATTTCACAGTTGAAGTAAAATCACTCTAGTAAACACTCTCAACATATATAAATGTGTTATAATTGTTTCAGTGCTTTCAAATTAATTATTCCCTGTCCCTACACTGAAGAAGTTACTCCATCAGTTACTGTGTCCAATTTTGATAAAATCCTAACTTCTCGATAACGTTTAGATCAAGTTTAATTACCTCAATGAAAATGTCTTCCCACAAAATCAAATTTTCCTTAGCAATATGATTGGAAAATGTATTTATAAAAATGAAAATAGATAAAATGCAGAGATTGAAGTTTGAAAAAAATTAATTTGGCAACTGAATCCGCCGAAAAATGCCATTTTGGCTATGAAACTCTGTTAAGGTCAAGTTGCAAATTTATAAGTTGTTTGCTAACACGTGAATATTGCCGATAAGTTCCGCTATACATGTAGGAAATAAATTCCTTACGTCGACATCGCTCCTTGCACTCGGAGCGCAAGGAGCGATGTCGCCGGGAATTCACCCACAGAATCAAAATCATTCTCTCAACAAATGTTTTAGAAGTACTCAGTTTAAAGAAAGCTGAACGAACTGCATCGCTGCAGTGAATAAATTTTGCGACCAAACAAATGGACCATCGTTACGGTCGATGCACAGGGGAATTTTGTCAAGTTTAGCCTCAGAATCAAAATCAACCAGCGCATAAATTCTTAGCAGTTTTGGTGAAACGAAAGCAATAATATTGGAAATAGTCTTCGCCAGTGCAGTAAATATATTTTGCAACCTAACAAACGGATAGTTTTTAAGGTCAGGGCATATTTAACGTTTTTAGTTTTCTTGAGATAAACAAACAAAACTTAACACGATAAGCTTACTTTGTGCTGAGACCTTGAGCAGAAATAAGTACATTATCACTTGAAGGACTAAGCTTTTTTCCATGATTACTATTCAAACTTTCCTTTACCATCTTAATCACTTCTCACATCTCAAAACACCTCCACGAGCCTTGCATTCATTAACATTAATGCATCGTTTAGCCGGTGTGCTAAACAACCCTCTTACAGCCACCCGCATTCCGCAGAAAACATTTCCTATAAAACTGGAGATGTTTTTAGGAAAGACAATTGAACGCTCGCTGGCGCCGGATATGAGGGTTTCGTGAACTGTCAAGCACAATTCAACACTAAAATGAATCAAAACTAACTGTACTTAAAAATTAATGTTGGGCGGCAAAGAAAAGCCTGTTTATCAAAATGGTTTTGTCTTTGAATGAGTTAAACGAAATTTCAACGGTCGAAATGCGATTTCGAATTACTTACCGGTTGTAACACCTTGTGATTATGTCACATTGATTTATTTTAGTGCAGAGATTTCTTTAAACTGAAAGTGGTCCCGTTAATAAAGCTCGAGATGCGAATGAGGGAATTTTAATTCATGTAAGGACTGATCCATGATTTCACTTAACCAAGTATGTTCGGCTCTTTTGTAAACGAGTTGTTAAGTGAGAAATTTCAGGTAATAACTTTTGGGAACGTATGCTATGGACGTTTTTATCCAACTAACTTTTAATAACATTCAGGCAAACACTGAAGAAAAAGGCTAGCCTTGGTGATCGGAGACACTAGAGTACCCGAATATTTTACGACAATTTACGAAGGGTACCCGAACTTTTTACGACAATTTCCGAATACCATACAGTGACTATTATACACTACAATTTATTTTCTCACTTTAGCGCATAAATTTAGTTTTATAATGTTAAATCGGTATTTGGTACGTAATAATTTAAATTGCGAAATTTGTTCTTTCATTTTCTTTGAGAGAAGTTTTAACAGGAGTCTTTGATTAACAACATATAGTATAAACTCACTTCGAATGGGTTATTAATAGATGTTCCCAATTAAAAGACTTCTGTTCTTTGTAGGCTGCATAAAAGGCGCTTTTGGAGGTGCGAAGCACGAGTAACGAGCTCGCAGCGCAAGACACGCGAGGAGAGGGTTCGTTGCTCGCGCTTCGCGCTCGCGCCCCAAAACCCGCAGATACCACGCAGCTCTTAACAACCTATAATTTCATTGGACCTGGGTGTCACGCAGCTCTATTGTTTTCAGGGATAGGGTCCATTGTTGTGTTGTTTGTTCTATTGTTTTCTCAGCAAATCACAGGAGACCTTGTAAGAGCTGCGTACTGCCCCAAAACCCGCCTGAGCACCCTCAAAAGTGCCTGTTGTGAAGCTAGTTCTATGCCCCATTTATATGTGAACGTGACGTCAACAACCGTCAAACATGTTAGCAAACTGTTGCCGACAAATAGAACTTTTCTGAGCCTTGGTAAACTCGCATTTGACTTGTGAACGTTTTTGCTGCAACTTCGGTTTATACAACCTTGTTACCCAATCTCCTCTCTCTTCCTCTCTCGAAGAGAGAGGAACCTGAGAACAAAGTTGAGATGTGAGGTGAGGAAGTTTGTCGTATAAAAATACGAGATTGCCAACTTTTTGGAGTTTGCCACAACAATTTTTCCAACTATAGGTTGTTCTGTGAAGGCGTCTTAACGCTGCAGGCACAATACAATTTGCAAAAGACAATATACAATGGCCACTTACGTTGTTGCTGCAGGGTCACACGAGGCTGCTGTGCAGCAGATCCAGCGGTTGCCGCGTTGTGTAGAAAGTCCACCGTAATATTCTGATGCGGGGTGACTGGAGCCATGGTCGCGTTTCTTATAATACTGTCCACCACCCCTCCCTCGAAAGGATTCACTACTCCAGGGCCAGTGGGCATGGGAGGAGCCGGGGTCGCCAGAATATGCTCAATTGCTTTTGGCGCGCTTTCAACAGCCACAGGACCTTCAACAACTACAGGACCCTCGGTTTCGTGTACTACCAAGGGTACCTCTGTGGGGGCAATGTTTTTAGCTTCGTGTACTACCAATGGTACCCCTGTGGCGGCAGCGTTTTCTGTTTCGTGTACTACCAACGGTACCCCTGCGGGGGCAACATTTTCGTTTCCATGTACTACCAACGGAACCCCTGCGGGGACGATATTTTCTTCTTTTTCCTTTTCAAACGATATTTTAATCTTTTGATTCTCTTGTGCGGCTGCGTTTGGCTGCAAAGTTATCGAATTCCCCGCCGTCGATGTTTGGTTTCCGATAAATGAGATCTTGATATTTTCCGTATTTCCTTCCGCTGGCGGATGTATAGAAATCTCGTTAACACCTGAAAATGGCTGCTTTTTCTCGATGAAAGAAATTCTAATATTCTCCACTCCGTTGGTTTCTACAGGTTGTGCTTGCTGTGGTATTTTCACAACCCAGTTTGGTGTCTCCTTAATCTCTAACACTTCCATTTCCTCTGCAGGAACAACCGGAAGTTCGTTGGCGTTCATAACAACTACTGGTTCTGAAGTAGGCTCGAGCGTAGCCGTCTGAACCGGAAGTGCTTCTTGCGGCGTCGACGAATCATAAACACCGACCTGTGAACCGGAAGTGATGCTTTGCGCAACCGGAAGCACGTGTTCAACAAAGCTCTCTGTCTTGTTGTATAAGTTATAAGAAGGTGAACCTTCAACTGGAACAGAAACTTCCGGGTAGATTGTCTCATTTGCAATTTCTTGATTTGCTAAGAATTGTGTGGTACCTTGGTCATGTACCTTAGGATAGGTGTAATTGCGGTTAAGCACCACCTTTGAAGTGTCTGGAACGGTCGTGGGAGAATTTTCCCACCCCACTAGCGGATTTACTGTTGGCTGTGGAGCTAAGTAGCCCGCGACTTTCTCAGTAGGCTTCGGAACTGATGCATCAGCTGTAGGTAAAATTAATGATATACGGTGAAAATAGAGCTAAAAAGGAAATTTCTGACTTTCTATGAGAAAATTCAAACGCTGGCGCTTAAAACATGTGCATGCTGCTGCTTATAACGGTAACTTGATCTTTGTCGTTTTTTTATTGTTTCGTTAAATAATGACTACCAAGCAAAATATCTGATAGCCCTGCGCAGACGAATCCTACTTCCTAGCTGCGTCCAACTCAACATAAACTGATGGAACCAAACCTCATCGCCAAGAAACAGCGCTTGTGGTTGTTATATTAAAATGTAGGTCTATGCGAATAGAGAATTACTAGAAATCAGAACTGCGCTTGCACTTTTCTGTTCTCCGTCGTCTGCAGTTAAAATGATTCCTAACTACATCAATATTGGTTTACGCACAATATCTTACCTAAGTCGCAAACGAACATGTAAAGATAAGTACATACATACATACATACATACTTTATTTAATGTGGATATACTCTTAGCTTAAAAGCTAGTTTACAGGTATTCCACCTAATAACTAGTTAAAACCTAACAATTAAACAACACTAATAAAACAATACATCAAATAAAATCACTGATTAAATACTAATTAAAACTAAGTACTAGTCACTAAGTCAGTACAATGGCCTAGCTATTTCACTTTGACAAAAGATTTGTTATAAGTTCTGATGATAAGTTCTCCAAAGTAACACAAGCCCTAGTCTTCCAAATCGTAACACTCCCGCTCTAAAAACTTGAAAGTTTTGTAATTGGAGCCCATTTTCAATTTTCCCCGCAGTCGGGAAAAATACCATAAATTCTGACATTTTGTCTGAAACGGCAATCCGTCTAACCCTTTCACACTCAGAGTCAACTATGGACACATGTAGTGAAATTATAACTTTTGAGTCTGTGGACAAAATACTACAGTGTGACCACCCAAATGAAACCTCTTCAGCAGTACTTTTGTATGGTACCATTTGTTCTAACTTTTGAGTCTGTTGACGAAATCCTATGGTGTGACCATTCAAATGAAACCTCTTCAGCAGTACTTTTGCATGGTACCATTTGTTCTAACTTTTGAGTCTGTTGACGAAATCCTATGGTGTGACCATTCAAATGAAACCTCTTCAGCAGTACTTTTGCATGGTACCATTTGTTTTTCAATATTTTACAAAATGAAATTTGGGATTTTTCTTGAATTTCTTGGGAGTTTAAGGGTTGAACGAAAATTTAAAGCAAATACAAACATTCACTTGGGAAGGTAATGTTCCTATATTATTTTAAAATACGCCCTGGACAATCAACTCACTGTTGCTGCAATGTCCACATAGCCTAGGACAGTTAAGGTTTATCCAGTCGAATGTCTGGCAATGGTCTGCTCCGTACATTGCGCATGCGTTCTCATCGACGCACCACGAATCTGCGTGAAGAAAGCATCAAACATCTTACAACCTCTTCCCCAGGCCAACATGGATGTACAGTATGGATGTACAAGTACAATATGGATGTACAATAGTACATCATCATTAGTCAATCAATGGAAATCAATAAATAATGGTCCAGTTTAGAACGGTTTTCAATCGAGTACAGTAAAACCAAAACCAAAGTAATTACTCAGTAATTACTCTGGCCAATCACAACAGATGCAGACAATCCAACGAACCAATCAGAACTCGAAGCAAACACATGCAGCCGGCGCCAAGCGCGGGAAAACGCGTGCGAGTAAGTCACGATTGGTTTTGATTTTACCTCTGATTGGTTAAGAAAGTGGCGCGAGATTTTTTAGCCAATCACAAAGCGTAGCAATGCAAAACCAAAGCAATTGTGTAATTACTTTCGACACTCAATTGAAAACTGCTCTAGTATAAAATGACTGTACTAGTGTACTGAAACGCCAACTAAATGTTTTTAGCTACGCTGGCTAGGATGATTCATTGGGCCATTTTTGTACAAGTTTTTCCAGTCGTATGCTAAATTGCTCAATATACATCGATAATGGTTTGTTCTTCCTTCGAGATCAGAAGACTTTTCAGACTTCAGTTCGAATATTTTCCTTTCAGTATTCGAAGAGTATTCCGTGTATGAAAAAGGGTACTTTTTTAGCACAGTGTCGACATTGTATTGAATTTAATGAGGCTAAAATGCTAGCTAAGAGTGTGGGACTCGGGCTGAAAGGCGAAGGAGAGGAAGGGGGAACAACCTCGCGTTTGCAAAACCAAGACGGCGGATAAACGCTGAACGAAATAATCCATCGCTCACCCGCCAAAAAAACCGTACACCGCAGGCTATAAAAATTATTAGTATATACTGAAATAGTGGATAGCATTGTTGGCGCGCTCTGATTGGCTACTGAAACTCGGAATAGCAAACCTCCCAGCAATTTGCGCGCGAAAATTGTAATCGTTGACAGGAATAAATGAGTTAAAAAGCATCATTTTCGTTATATTATCTCACTGTTTCAGTATATACTAAAACAACTATTCACCTCAGTGTGGTGGATATTTACCTCGCCGCTTCGCTACTCGGTAAATATCCACCACTACCCACCTCCACTTCGGTGAATAGTTGTTAATTATAAAGTCACTATTTCCACGTTTTTCAAAAAAGCTGTAAACCTTTCGTTTTCGAAAGACCTTTTCGATAGACAGGGTTTGTATGGGAAAAAACGTACCAAAGTCGGCAGAAACGTAACTGAATTTTAGACAAATTTATAGATCTTAAACATGAAAATTCTTTTGTTTAGAATCTCAAGTTTTCGATTTACAAATTATCCAGATTCATATATTACGGACTGTATTCTAACATCAGGTTTATTATTCCCATTTATCCATTTATCCAATATTCGTGCTCTGTTTTTGCCCTTTAATGACAAATTTTACAATCAAAAGGTCCATTAAATTCTGAGAATACACAGCAAGTTGTTTTTAACGTCGTCATAACGAAATATCCGACATAGCGATCTGTGTAGTGTATGCAGCCATGTTTGGGGCCGGAAAGCTCGCGAGCTCGATAAAAAAGAGACTGAAATATATGTTTCTTTGAACGCCAAAAATCGTACGCTCCTTGCACACTCTGAGTTCTGCAACAGGCTATAATTATTTAATTACATAAATCTTCACGACTGCTATAATTGTAAATTAAACAGTTTCACATCAAAAGCGCGTAAATACCTGACTTATCAACCGTACAGAGTGTAATTTACTGAACTGCAATACCAATAATCATAAATCGTAAACACTTAACGTTTTGGGGGATTCTTAGCACGAATATTTAGGTAAAATTAAATTATTTTAGTATCCTTCGATTGTTCCTGGTTTTGATCAAAACCTAGCGGTTTATTCACTGGATCATTAATATGGCTTCAAAATATGTCTGACTTGAAAGCATCTACAATAATACACATTCATAAAACAGTTGATATTTAGCATTGAAAGCAGCTAGTATTTTACGGGTAAAAGGCTAATTGTGTTTCGCTTAACTGCCTAAGTAACCGATGCGATCAAGCATGTACAACAAGCGCATTCAAACGAAATGATCCAATCATAAAACACGATTCTAGCAACGAACCACTGCACAATTGTTCCCTAATTAAAAACTACAAATCTTTAACTCAAGAATTTGTAAGTAAGAAGAGTTAACGAAGTGTCTTTTTGGGGAAGTTTGAAAATCGTTTTTCATGGTGGCGCTATTGATTGTCGCGTTGGACCAGTTCCTTTTTGTCTTTAAAAGTATACTTGATAAAATATTCATGTGCAGCCGGAAAAGAGAAAAATGTCAAAAATTTTAAAACTACTGAGCAAAAAATGGCGATTTTGTTTTAATGAACAAAAATTTTATTTCTTAAAAGTTAACAGCATCGCACGACCTCATAAAAACGTAACTGATTTTAAAAGCAATTTTAGTTTAAAGGCATTACAACCGTCAATAACTTCTACGGTCTATATCATAACATGATGAAGCTAGGAGAGTATCAATCTGCTCTGTCATACCTTTGTAGAGTTAAACCGCATACACATTTCGATCTTATAAACCTCTAACTTATTATATATTTCATGCAATGGACAGCCGTCAATTCGATATTAAGACTTTTTTGAGTAATCAAATCATGACTGATTGAATATACTTGACTTATCACAACAAACGCAAATTTCTAAGTCACATTGTAGCGTATTTAAAGTCATACTAAAACATTATACAACTTACCATCTGAGGCCGTTATGACTTGAACAAAGTAAGCGAAGGCGAGAAGCCTTATCCACTTTGAAAATGCCATTGCTAGTTGCTTTTATCCTGGTTTAGTTTAAATGCCGTTTCTTCTCGACCGAGAGAAACGATGGCAAAGAAGAAGTTTGCCCTGATTTCTCCCGCTTTCTTGCCTTATTTCTGCGAACAAATCATTTCAGAAATTGAGCTTCGTATTTTAACCAAAACGTTTACATTATAGTGAGTGCTTCCGGAAGTAAGAAATAAACGGACGAAGCGTTTTGTCAAAGTCCTGTCGCGTTTTGGCGGTTTCTCCTAGCTACCCGTTTTCTTGAATGGTGCTATATTGATTTCGTCAAATGTTAGGTGACCAGTTTTATCACAACAAAGTTTACGTTAAAAAGTAGTTTCGTTATATATTTAAACTTCTTATCAATCTGCACTTAATATTTTCGCGGGGAAACGAAAAATAATTAAAGCTTCATCTTTATCTTCCGTTAGTCCTTTGATTATTGAATGCACTTGCAAAAACAACCATCCTTATTTCATGATCATGAAATACGTAATCGTAAGATACGACTTTTGTCTTGTGCTATCATTACAACAGTTTATTTAATCGCTTGAAGTCGTATTTCTCGATCTCATAAAAGGAACACTAACTTGTCCTTCACCGATCGAAAAGTAATTGTTTAGTTTGTCAGTAAATGATCAGTCAGGAATATCAAACAGTCGTATGTTCTTGCATTGGGAAAACAAAAAATCACAGACATCGTTTAGAATAACTTTGAATCTTACCTTTTAAGGCGGATTTAAGTAAAATTTATCTTCAATTCCTGTTACGTTATCACTGCGTTAAAATTCTCCTCCATTTCGCCGTATCGCGTATAACATTTCTTCCCTGAAACTACAAGCCAGCAAATAATTAATTCTTTTGTTAACAAAAATGCGAGCTTGAGATTGGCGCATGCGTGTTTCGCAGGCCACGTATGTAATCAAATAAGGCACTGTTTGCGCATGCTCATTGCCCTTTTCTGTGATGTTGCTGGTAATGTAATTAGAGAACTCTTGAAATTTCTGGTAGTGTCACGGCAAGTGACAAAAACCGGACGCGCAACATCAATTGCATTTGACTGGCTTACTTCTTTGCACTGATACGGCTTTTTTGCTTCATACTGGCTTTCCGTTTGATTACTCGGGTTTGACGCATTTGGTTGACCGAAATTTCTGAAATAAGGATGAGTTCATATGGTCTGGGAAATCCGGCGAAAAGAAATACTTCTTCTAATCCTTATGGTTATCTCAATGACTAAAGCCATCATCAGCTATCTTTTAAATACTCCTTCAGTTAAGGCAGCTTGACATAACGGAAAGGACTAGAATTTAAGAGACAGGAGTTAGTGAGTATGTTGTAAGAAATTTCAGTGCACGACATCTGTCTGAACTTTATGAAAATTTTTGCAGAAACAGGTTTCGAGTTTCACAATGTCAAGAACCACGATTTTTTCTTCTTGTTTTAATTCCCTCCAAGTCTGGCATTTGGGACTTTTATTAACAACAATCGGCGAGAACGAAATTAGTGAATCTCCCGTCACAATTTAAACTGTTCAGTCAAATTTGATATGTTTGTTTGCCCTGAGCAAAGATCAGCTGATCATATTAAGCAAAAACAGGCAGTGCTTATGTTATTTGTAATAACCGTCTTTAACCAACAGGTTTTCTATTTAGCGATCTCGTACATAGTCTGAAGTGTCAGCCGCCTTCTCGTCCTAACCACATTCCCCCCCCCCCCCCCCACCCTTGCCCCCCCTCCACCACCACCACCCTCTGGGCGCTGGCGAGAGAGATCTCTCGCCGGTGCCCATAGGGGATACGGCGATAATTAAAGCGGCTGACATTTCAAAATATCTGATACACTGATACACTGACTGATGAGAATATTGGAAATGAAAAATTTTACTCCTAGATCTAGAATCAAATATTTTTTGGTTTGAAATCATAATTTTTGATTTTGTGGAAGAGATCCTTAACCCCTTTTCAGACCGCGGGGGGGGGGGGGGGGGAAGGGGGGAGGAGGGGGACTGGGGGTGGATTTACAACTTCAGAAACATTTAACCAATATCCACTAAATATCCACTAAATTAGTGACTTTTTCTGAAAATTATCTAGAAACATTTCGATGTGACACCTTTAATTTTTGTCTATGATATGTGACATTTCCATGTCAACCATATTTACCTTACGTAAGACCATTTTAGCATTTTGCTTTTGATTTTAATTAATTTTGACTCAATTGTGGCGCTTTCTTAAACGATGAAAATCCAAGATAACGGCCACTTGGAATGATGATGCAATATAAAACAGTAAGGCATTAACCGAAGGAACGAACGCTGAACACAGTTTTGTATCATAAGGCATTAACCGAAGGAACGAACGCTGAACACAGTTTTGTATCATAAGGCATTAACCGAAGGAACGAACGCTGAGCACTGTTTTGTATCATAAGGCATTAACCGAAGGAACGAACGCTGAACACAGTTTTGTATCATACACTATATATGTCATATATTATTTTTATCTTATGTTTACAAGTGCGCTGTCTACATGTCATGTATTAGCCAATCATTTATAACCATGTAATTTTCAAATTTGAGGAGCCGTTACAATATTTTCTTTCAGTATAGCCCTGGCCCTGAGGAAGACTAGTACAATTAGTCGAAATATTGGCCATTAATAAATCTGCCCTTTGCCGTAGTGCCAGCCTTGTATTCAGTTTTGTATAAAACATTACTTCTACATCACACGGGAATCTTTTACTCGATCACCAGCTTTCATTTGAAGGGAAACACGTGACTTAAGCTAGAATTTACCACAGACGCAAAAGTTTGAATAACATTTCCACCCACTTGTGTTAAATTCATGTTCATGTACTCATGTTTGAAAAATCTCAGATTTTATTTCATACTTTTTAAATATTCCAGTATTAAAGTTGTTTTAATTAAAGTAATATTAAAGAAAAACAATAATTAGTTTTTTCTTCTTTGTGTGAAACGAAGTATTATTTTTTAATGGGTGTCTATGGCATTTTCTTTCAAAATATGTGCAAAGACAGCCAGGTAAATTCATGTCTATTGGTAGCCTAGCCTGTAAAGCAGTGCGTATTTGGGAAGCGAACAAGCGCTGAGTTTTAAAAACCGCGGACTGAGGCGAGTCAAAAACGCAACCGAGGGTGCGGTAGTCAGGCTGGACGTTTTGCAAAACCGAAATGACGACCAAACGCTAAATTCAGCACTCGCTTGCAAAAAAAAAGCCCAAACCGCAGGCTAGACTATTGGCATTTACCAAATATACGTCAATAAAGTGTTGTATATCATTTTTCAAAATTAACTGATTGGTTTTTGGAGCTATTACGCTTAATCTACAGTTCTGTCAGCCACGTTCCGTACATGATGACGAGTTATGGAAACTTAGTGTGTCCCTTACATAAAATTTTGTAATTGTTTTCAGTAAACATCCCAAATTATTTCAGAGAGCATTAACAAATTTGCTATCAGTTAGTGTGGTTAACAATTTTCTGATGTGAAATTTACATGGCAAAAGTTTTAATGCTCTTTTAAGAAGCTGAAATAATTCAGTGTCAGTAAACATCTGAAATCAGTTCAGAGAGCATTAACAAATTTTCTAACACTTACTGTGGTTAACATTTTTCTGATGTGAAATTTAGATGGCAAAAGTTTTAATGCCCTTTTAAAGTGTAAGATAAAGAAACTGAAATAATTCGGTATCATTTAAACTAAGCAAGGATTGTTTTTATCCAAAAATAGAAAAACCAAATTAAAAATACCACGACCAAAAGCCAAGAGATTTCTCACGTCTCGCTCGAACACCCTTTTCTTATTTGAAAAAGTAGACGTGAAAATTTACAAAACGTTTCACAGCCTTGATCAAAATACTTCATTCTGCCGTTTACACAATGTGATGTCGATAATATCGCGCGAAAGCCAAAATATACGTCATGTACTATCCCGAGTAATATGACCCCTGATCTGCAGCATTTTGGTATTGTTGTTGGTTTGAATAATAGCTGTCTTGTCCAGCCGCATACTGCGCCTGCGATGCCCCATACTGCTGGTCAGCGGCGTTGTTATAATACGCATTATATCCCGGTGTGTTGTAGTAACTTCCTTGAGGGTCGCTCTGTTGATCCATGTAAGCCGCCGCGTTCTGACCTTGATATTCGCTTGGGGCTGGGGCTGGGACTGGGGCTGCTTGGTAACCGTACGATGCCTGGTTACTCAGTTGATTGTTGGATGAGTAACTCACTGCTTCGCTCCCTGCGGCTGCGCCCGCAATTTGGTTCATTTGAGCAGCAGCAGGAACCTCTGAGGAAAAACAACATTGAAATTTATGTAACGTCATTGATTACCGTATTCTGTATCGTCCAACATCAGAACTGATAAATAACCAATAGACTTTTTTACCGATACGGCAGCCATATTGATTTTGCCCGCAGACATCGGCCATAATGATCATTGAAACTAATACATTCCTTTGTTAACAATTAATTTCAATGTTCATTATGGCTGCCGTGTCGGGAAAAATGTCTATTGTCCATTTTATTGGCATGTATTTTATATCAATAAATATGAAAATTATTTTTTATTCACATGCAGATAAAACTCATATTCATATGAAAGATAATGCACCTCGCTTTGATAACGAGGCAAAAAGCAACTGGAAAATTGCCTGTTATTAGAGATTTATCATCACATGGTTCGGAACCATTCCGAACCGAAACGGAAGACACATAGAAATTGCGATCCCGTCTCCAATGCGGACTAGAACCACTGAGGAGGTAACAAAACCCTGGCTGTGAGCACCTTCAGTGTCATACATTCATTTATGGGTGGGGGAGATGAGATTAACAAAGAGCCGATGGCGGGTGCCTGACGCGCCTTTATAAAATGACGTCTGATCTAATTCTTATAAGTGTATGTAAAGCAAAATGAGACGCATGACGTCATCACAAAAATCAAAAGATCATTGTAAGTTTACCGTTGGTCCTGTTAAGGGTCTCATTTGCCAAACCAAACCATGATTCCGTAGTTGAAATATTGTGGTTCTCATTAATCTCTGTTGTGGTGAGCTGATGCACGGCTTGGCCGGCTGCCTGACCTGGAGCCTGGGTCTGGCCGGGATCAATAGTGGTCTGGGTAGCCGGAAACCAGCCTGTTGCGCCTTCCACTGGTGGCTGGGTGGGCTGTACTCCCTGGGACGGTTGTGGTACTGGCTGAGGTCCGAGAGGCGGGGTCCCACCTGCTGGGTACGTTATTCCAACAGATGTAGATGTTGCTACAACTCCTGTCTGTGCCGGTACAACAGGTTGTACAGCAGGGTACGTTATTCCAACAGATGTAGTTGTTGCTACAACTATTCCTGGCTGTGCCGGTACTACAGACTTAAGGATATTTTAAAATTGATTTCAGTTATTCTTACTTCTCAAGTAATTGCGACTCAATTGTACCAAGGGAGAGTAAAATTGGAATTGGAGTTATTAAGTGGCAATGCGATATTTTATGTTGTTAACAGATTTAGGATAATAGTAAAGTCTCCATTGGGCCAGACTAGATTTGAACCATCAACCATCAGATCAAAAGAAGAAAAGAACAAGGACGGCATCTTAATAGCATTACGTCCCAGGGGCAGTACTCGGATTTGAAACTTACCGTGAGGTGCGGACGATTTTCAGTTTTTGGGTGCCATCCGATTGATAAATAAAAAATGATGTTTTGCTTCCGATTTATAAAGGTTTAAAATGTGTTATGCAATTCGTCACGTTATTTCAGATAAACCGTAAAAATAAACAAAATAGCTCATTTTCGAGTTGCTCTTAGCCCCCTTTTCAAACCGAGGCTATTAAGTGCATAATCATTCATATGAAAATGAGACAGTTTTCTTTCACATGCAAATAAAACTTATATCCATATGAATAGTTTTGCACTTAGCCTCGTTTTGAAAAGGAGACTAAGAGCAACTCGAAAATGGGCTATTGAACCAGTTGAAAGTTATTCTGGCATTATAAATGTTTATAAGCCGATTTAATGGAACTAATAGCGAATACAATATTTTGTGGTTTGCCGCTATTCAGGGGTGCCCCTGAGATGGCCGCTCCATACATTTCTTACTAAAAATGTTTAATACTCGTTCGCCTATAACTCTTAAATGAAATGCTTTTGCGCTTTAAAATTTGGCGCAGATGTGTAGTTTTAAAATCTCTACAATGTCGATAAACATTTTGGAATCGAAATCTGTCCTGCTGTTGTTTAATGCTTAATGAATGAACGAATGAATGAATGAATGAGTGAGTGAGTGAGTGAGTGAGTGAGTGAATGAATGAATGAATGAATGAATGAATGAATGAACGGCGCATCAGTGCATTAATGTTAGGAAGTTATTCATACCTTTACCGTTTAAAAATAATAACAACAAAATTAATGAATCTCACCTGTCCAGGCAAAACCACTGGTTGAGAAGCAGACGCGACCACGACTGACGATCCTAATCCCGGAGTCGTCTGAACCACAGCCCCACCAGCTCCTGGCTGTACTATAGCTGGACTCACCTGAGGTACCACAGCGACACCAGCACTTGCAGAAGGGGCTGGTGTGTAAGATTGCACAGGCAATGTGACCACAGTCGTGGCTGGCGGCTGAGTCGACGTGGGTGACGGTAAGATAGCAGAGGAGCTGGCAGGAACCGTCAAGTTTGAACTAGGTGATTCAACAGCTGGGCTTCCTGTGGCAGCCGGTTGGATAGGCACCGACTGTGTTGCGTTACTTGTAGGTACCGTGGCGTTTGATGTAGGTACCGCAATGCTTGATGCAGGAACCGCGACGCTTGACGTCGGTGCCGTTACGCTTGACGCAGGTGCCACCACGCTTGATGCGGGTACCGAGACGCCTGATGCAGGTTCCGTGACATTTGATGTAGGTACCGTTGGGGTAGGGTTTGTTGCGTTTTGCAGAGCCTCTGATGTCGCATTGTTGGCAGCTTCATTGGCAATATTGGATATATCACCGTCTGTGTCTTGATCCGGGATGCTGTAACTAGCTATCTTACCTTTGTTGCGATTGAATCGCAAAGCATTTCTCGCATCACCTTTATCTACAAAGAGATAGATAGTCAATGTTAAGAACGGTGATAAAGTGAAACTAAATGAACATAACGTGGTGCGATTCCTCAATACATATGGATATACAGGTTTCCAGCCTCGACTCAAGGACAGCAAACATTTTTCACCCTCCCTATTTCACTGTTTATTATGTGTATTGTAGGTACTTAATCAAACCAAATACAATCTACTTTCACCTTTACCACTAGAGATTAAATCACGCCTGGAAAATGATGATAACCTCTTATCAACTTTAGTTTTTCAGATGAAAAACAAAATGAGAGATTCAACTTGAACTGAAAACGGTATTAAACAAGTAATTTATTTTTTAGCAAGATGGTGAGAAGATGAAAACAACAAAAACAGCCTGGAAAAAGTAGTAAAGGTCTGGAAGAGAAATGACGTATTAATTTAACTTGATGAAATCGACCTTTGAGGACCTTAGAGCAATCAGTAGTCTGCGTGGCAGGCGCTAAAGCGTAGAGGGAGGGAGGCTATTGAGCGCGCGCGAAGCCCGTAGAGAGTGCGCGGATCTCATATTACCTATACACTCTCCCCAAACTCCGTCTCGATCAAATTCGGAAGAGATAGAGCACCAAGGATTGTCGTGGTCTTGATATGTACAGGTGAAGTACTTTACCCCACGATAGTTGAACGGAAACACGCAGCACCCTCCATTGCCATTGCCAGCTTTCGTCCACACACCACACGAGGATCCTATACGATACAAAGGAACAATCAAACTCATTATTAGAGCCTGCGCGCTTTAGCGAAAACCGAACGCACTGATGCAGAGGTTTCAGTTCCTTGGGGAACACTGAGGGACAGTGGATGCATGGACTCCATGCATCCACTGGAAAGAAAACGTATATCTTTATGATAGGGATGATGGGGGGCGGAATAAGAGGGTTTAGGCGCCATATTCTTGCCCTTATTGTAAAAATGAGAAGGCACAATACGCATTTTTACCAAGCAAAAAGCAATCTTAACAAATATCATAATAATCGACTTCAAAAGTCCAAAATGGGTGAAGCCGTCATACGGTCAACTCCAGCCATAACCGACAACTCAGGGAACACGGTTTGATGATAGAATGAAAATAGAAAATAGAAAGAGAAAAAATAGAAAGAGTCCATAATATTTTCAGTAAATAACATTCCCTCGGACTTCTACTCTTGTCCGCAATAATGGACAGTCCGTTTTTATCCACAACGGGAGCTGATTGTAATGCGGTGGGCAGGCCCTAAGGAGGCGTTACACAATATGTAATAGCAATTGGACTTCCCGTCGTATTCTACCAAAAAAACATCAGGAATATTTTATCAGTTTGAAACCAGTAGATGAAAAACAAACAAAAACCCATTTAAGTGTACCTGATTGACGCGCGCGCATTTGACTGTGGGCACGAAATGGCGCCAAACTTTGCGGTGTGTGGCCCAGTGTTTCTTGGCAAATTCAATGAAACTGCTTTAAAACGTTCCATAGTTAAATGCGACGCCACTCGCCCAAAAATGCTACTCTTTTACGAAATGGTCCATAACAAAAAGTTGTAATTTGATAGCTGCAATTGGACACCAACATGACCCCGCACCAATTTCGTAAGAAATAGGCACGGGGATGCGACCAATCACAATCGAGAATTTTGTTATTGATACGATTAATGTAATTTATACTGAAGCGAAAAACCAGTCCCAGTTTTTCGTACAAACCATTTTGCTTTTCCGGCAAACACTCTGGACAACATTTCCACTTCTTTTTAATGGAGGTTTCACAGTTTAGATCCGGACATTCTAATTTGGAGCACTTGACATGACCATGTTTGCATCGACAGTCTGGGATACAAGGGCCTGGGGACCACGCGTCTCCATGCCGATGAACTTTTCCTTCGTAAAAACAATCTGTGGAAGATTTTGCAATTCACTTTTAATAAATTATTCCCTTCTTGCTCTTTCATAGCCTGCGAAGCAGTCATTTCCTTTTCGAGAGAGCAGGAGGCGCGTGAAGGCTGATGGGATGCAAAAAATGCCTTAACGCCCCTCCCCTCCCCCCTCTCCCGCGCTTTTGGAAAGGAAACGTGACTGCTGCGTAGCCTAACTCTTTCATTTCTAGACTTAATTTTAAAGTAATGACATGTGATTCTAACATTTGAGTCCAAAGATGACTCTTTTTTTTAAAAAAAGGCGTGGTATGAGTGTGACTATTAAAATGAAAGCTGTTTAGCTCCTGTGATACTGTTTACTACAGTGACGGATCCAGGGAAAGGGCCAGGGGGCACCCCGCCACCCCTCACCCCCACCCCCCCCCCCCTTATCTCACCAAACTAATAACACCGAAATGTTTTTCAGTCTCTGATATTTTCACTCCGCACCCCCCCCCCCCCCCCCCCCTTATTCACTCTCACTCTCCCCCTCCCCTCCCTTACGATGGAGTCTGGGGCCCGTTTCTCGAAAGTCCCGATAACTCTTCGGGCCCGGAACTGTATTTTAGAATCAGAATCTATAGAATGGTAAAGTATTTTTTAACCCTCAAACCAGCCAGATTTGTTTCGTCTACTTAGAATGTTATTACTTAGCTCTCAAAACCAACAAAATTTGAATCTTTAATGTAAACATTGTGCACATAAGCTAGCTTTTCGGGACGTTCGACAAATGGGCCTCTGGTGCGCCACTGTACGTGTGTTATGCTGTTAAAAGTGATTCTTCCTTTTGGATGGGTGGATGAAAGGCTTCAAGAGTGACCATTCAAACAGAAGGTTTTGACCAGTTATTCACGTTTGAGATGCTGTTTATTATGCTGTACAAATTAAGGTGATTTTAAATTTTTGTGAATAAAATCCTCAAGTGTGACCATTCAGTCCAAGGCTACTGAGCAATACGTTCCTGTAGTGTTGTTCGTTACGCTGCATAATATGGATACATACTTTTTTCGTCTGTAGATTAATCCTAAAATGTGTCCATTCAAATGACAGCTATTTACCATGAGCTGTTGTCTACAATGGGGTGCTCTTTATTCCTCTTCATTTTTCCCTAGATAAAATTAACTGAGTACATTTCCCATGGTAATGATAGTTAGGTGCTTTTCAGTCCGTGGCAGACCCCCCACACCCCCCCCCCCCCCCCCGCCCCAGATTTTCCTTTATCTTGCAAAAAAATATATAAAAACAGTTTTTCAGTCTCTAATATTTTTATTCAGGGGCCCCCAATCCCAACATTCCCCCCCACCCCCTTATTCACTCCGGGCCTCCCCATTCCCCTTTATCCACTCCGGCCTCCCATATCCCTTTTTCACTTCGGGGCCCCCATCCCGCTCATTCACTCCGGGCCCCCACCCCCCTTATTTACCCCGTGCCTCCCCCCCCCCCCCTGACGTTGGAGTTTGGATCCGCCATTGTTCAAGAATGAAATTAGATCATCATAACTTACCTTTTTTATGCTTCCCCAAATGGGCAGGAACTCTTATAGTGATAAACGTCGACTTGCTTTCATTATCCTGGCTGGAAGAGTCTGCGGGTTAAACGTTTAATCAGCAAACAAAACAGCAGCTTAAAGTAACAGGTTGTTCAAAGGAATTTCTAGAAACAGGTGGCAGTGAGAAGCGAAACTAAAACGTAATATAATAATGATCAAATTACGAATATTTCCCACAAATTGCCTTAACGTTTCTTATGAAAACCTCATCTGCCTTATTCTATATAATGCCTTCGGGTTTTACAATTATAGACAAAACATTTTGTTGCGTCTCACGGAATTTTATTTCCATAAAACAACACATGTAATTGTCATTTTGTTGAATTTTCTAAATATGTTTTATCTTTGACGTCTCGTCTAACGTTAATTTTGCCACCAGAAAATAAATCAGAAAACATTTCGTTCAAATGAGTTTCAATACTTATTTAGCAAGACCATGTTTTTTTCAATCGAGTGTAAAGTCAGCTTGTTTTCAAAAATCGACATTTCATAATAACGGTGTAATGTTTACTAATATTACTACAATTACTAACGTTCAATACTTACTTACCATCTTCTTCTTTGATAAGCTTTTTTCCTTCGCTTATAAATACAACACATATTACCAGTATGAGAAATTCGACCAGTTCTCGGTGGCGAAATAAAAGTCCCATTTTTTATACACCTTGGTCTACGCTCCGTCGCGACAGTCCCAGGGTCACGTGACATAAAAATCGAGATGACTAGTTTCATCGATCCGTTTCATTATTAAACATTGTTGTTGCGTAATCTTCACTTACTTATCGCAACATGCCCAACCTCGCACCGTACTGATCTCGATTATCAAGCGCGCGCAAAATAGAAAGCATTTCCGATTTTAATTTCTCCGGTTTGCATTTTGGTTAACTGTAAACAGGCTCCTAAGTGAGGGAAATATGTTGACCGCTCTTGGCTCACTCGGCTCGCTAATTCAGTTCTTTTACACTAATCCCTCGCCATCCTTACCTCCCCCCCCCCTCTCCTCCCCCCACCCCACCCCCCCCCCCCCCTCCCGATTAAAAAGAAGCATGTTTACAGGCCACCATTTTGGAAGAGGATGTGGCAAACAACATCTCAATATCTCTTTTTGCCAGCTCCTGATGAAGGTTTACTTAGTTATGTCCAACCGAAATATTAGGCAATAAAAAAAACATGAATAAAACAATAAAGTGGAATCTCTGCTTACAACTAAGGTTTGACTGAAGTGAACGAGTCCTGCGTTTGTTGTCATTTTACATATTTTCTCTTATCGGCTACATTTTGGCGGAGTTCGAATGCGCATTTGCCGCACGCCTTGCCGCTGTTAAGCTAATAAGACAATACGTCAAATCCTAAAAATTGAATTTTAGCATAGTCGACAAGTTATTTCTTGAAGAAAGAAAAACGCATAATCGGTCTTTTTCGATAATTCATAATCGATACTTGGAGTATAGCTGTTTTCGATACCTCGCGCATGATCTCTTGACAAGAGCCTCCGTTCGTTAATTGGGTTAATACGGCATGACCGAGTTCCTGACTTTTTCGTAGCGCATTTTTGGCTCATTTCGGCCTAAATCTTGAGATTCTAGAGCGATGAATTCACGCTTTGGTGGCGGCTATCAAATCGCAATAAAACTCCCATGTCTCAATTATTACAAGTGTCGTTATCGTATTGAATTTAAAAAAACTGGTATTGGGCAACCCTTTAATGCCGTTTGAGTAATTTTGGCTTCAAACGACGGCGCGCGCGTAATACTGTCCGACTAGGAGGGGAATAGAGATACGATCCGTATTCACGAAAGCATCCTAAGTCCAAAGTGCCTCCTAAAAGATATAACTTAGGAGATAACTGGTATTCACAAAAACCTCCTATTTTAAGACAAGTCTTATTTTTTTACTCCTAAATTTAGGACCTCCTAAATTTTTAAGACATGTCTTAACTGTATTTACGAATACCTCCTAACTTAGGATATGTCTTAATTTTTCTCCTAAACTTAGGAGGTCAAAATTGACCTCCTAACTTTGGAAAACATGTCTTGACGGGGGCTAAACTCGATTGTTGACGAGTTTTACAACGATTTTCAGCGTGATTATTGTGTATCACAATAGTTACCGATTAAATAAACATTTTAAAGCATTATATTGCTTTCCTAAGAAAAATTAATTATTTCAGTTCTAGTAATGTCAAACAACACAGTTAGTTAGTATAGGCCTTCATGTCATTAACGGGTTCCACATTTCTTTCTCATTGCATAGTTATATTTCCGTTTTTCGTGAAAATAAGCCGTTGTACAAGAAGTATCGAAGTCCCAATCGAAGTAGAATATTAAAATGATGATAGATTTGTTTGTTGCTTTCGCTACGGACCATGAAGCAAGACATTATCAGTTTTGCTATCTTAAATTCGAGATGAAATAAAGGTTATTGTATTGTCATTGCAACAACAATTTACACAATACAAAATATTCATTCATGTAATTTTCACAACTTATTATTCATAAGAGCGCGCCGATATAAACCGACTGTCTCTGATTGGTTTACTTTTACTAATCGATAACTGCCCGCGACCATTAAACTTAGGAGACTGCTAAGTTACGCTTACCTTAGGATGGTCATAAGATATTGTTCGTGAATAGCACTTAGGACATATCTTAGGAAGCTCCTAAATTTTCTCTTAAGTTATATCTTAAGATATATCTTACGTAGGATTTCGTGAACATGGCCCCAGGCCCCGTTTGTTCAAAAGATGAAAAACGCTATTTATTATTCGACTGTGACGTCATTTTACCTTATATGGGAAAGAAAACCCGCAAAATATCCGAGCGTATTACACAGTAGATTGCCGCATTACACCTTAGCATCCTAGTTTCAAGACACAAGCTATTATAAACTAGAAATACGTATCTCGTAGAACGTCGCGAAGAGTCGGGGGAGGATGCACTGCAAAATTTTAGCAATGTTGGAGGGAGAGATGGAATTTCTGATTCGACTGGAGAGGTTGGGTTGTATGCCGGCAATGGCCCCGAAATTTAAATTCCCTTAGGACATTTTACTCATTGCTCGCATTTTTTCTCGCCCCTGGGAGGCTCGAAAAAATCCTACGCAATTCGTAAAATATTTTAGTGTATTATCTGTCAAACCATCGAATAAGGTGTGTACATCCACCGAATAAATCACTATCTAGCGGATAAGCGTTATAAATAGAGGTTATTCAGCGTGAAGTTGTGTAATACGGCTGAGTATTTTACGAGTTAGTTTTTATTTTTTCGAGCCTTTAGGCGAGAGAAAATGAAAACTGACGAGTAGAAATGCCCAGCCGTATTACACAACTTTCGCTGAATAAATTGTTTATTATACCACTATAATCTTCTCCTAAAACTAAGTTTTTGAAACTGTTTTTCCTTGCGCGCGGTCAGAAGAGTGTAATAACGTGTCATATTTGCACTCGTTTTAATGCGTATTTGCACTCTAGAATGCTATGTTGAATAATAAAACTAATTATGTTATCCACAGGAAAGTTATTTATCAAAGTGGATAACTAACCATGCATCTTTTGAACAACCGGAGCCAGCTGAGACTGTAAGCTATCGGTTATAGCCATTTTGTACTGAACTGGTGTTCTCTCGCAGGAACTTAAATACGTTGGGGGAAAAGCAATAAAAAACCCGTCCGGCTTTCTCTCCCAAATTTTTCCATAACATTCAACAAAATATTTCTTTTTTACCTAAAATACTTCTAATACTCCTACTACATCAGTGCAACAATGAAATTAAATCAACACGCTCACTTCAATTAATACCGTTACTTTATTAATACATAATACATACATACATACATACATACATAAGCTTTATTTTCACTCGAATTTTAGAATAGCTTACAGAGCACTTATTGAAACCGCTCTTTACTGACACTTTACTATGTTTATTTTTGAATGATATTAGCAATACGGCAAGTACCTTGGAACAAAACTTTATCCTTGCATAAAAGGTTGGTTTCCATTTGCCGCCAATTAGCTAATTGTTATCACTGTAAAACATTGTAGGCAAGAAGGCACTGATTCCAGAACGTTTGTAAAAACATTCTGCGATCGATCGCCCAAAATTACGGACGATCGTATAACGAAGAAAAAAAAAACCACTATTTCCATTTTCTTGTGCAAAGTTGAAGCCACCAAATCTCACGTTTCTTAAGATTGGTTTATATGAAAAAAGTCTTGAAACCTGACAATTTTCACCCATGATGCACCATTTTGCTTGAAAACGGCTTATTGTTGTATTAAAAATACCATAATACTCTTTAAAGTGCAGGTTTGGGTGGTGCTTGATGTAAGCCTGATTTTTCCAATTTCTTTTGTTTTCAGCACGAACTGCACGTGCTATGCTTCAACTTCGTGGCAATTTGCATACGGTGCACATTTGTATGCGAACACACAATGGCTGTGTTTTCACGAGGCGGTTTTTCTCGCTTAACATTCCTGTAGGTGATTTGTTTACTGACCGCGTTAAGCAGCTTAAAAAATTCATGCGTTTTCACGGACAGAACTTTATTCATTTTTCTTATACCATGCGCGATATATTTTCTTTTGTTAAAACAATAGAAAATTAGAACACAAAAGAACGACAATACAATGCCCTTCTTTGTTGTTTAATTGCCGACAAGCTTAAGCGACCTGGTTTGGTGGCTTAAATTTAATGAGAATTCTATTGTAGTTCGCCGACTCGCTTAACTTTAAGCGAGTTGGACAAGCAACTGTTTCCACGAGATTTCCGACTGTCACTCGCTCAGCGACTTGAAAAATCCCTCGTGAAAACACGGCCATTGCTACGTCCTAGCGTTCCTACATGTACTCTGAATTCCATTGTGCCATTCTAACAAAGGAGACTTGAATAATTACACCCCGATGAGGCTGAGCCTGCACATAAAAGATTATTATGGTATTTTTCGGAATGGCCTATTGGAATGTCCAACCTCGTTACCAGGACATTCTCCTTTTTTCAAAATGTCGAGGTGGTAGAGACCCCTGGACTTAACCACGGTCAAACGAGAGAAATCTGCAAAAGTTAAGCAAAGTACTTAAAAGTTAAGTCATTTTCACTGTTTAAAGTTTAATATATTGCCAATACACTGTCAATTTACCAAAAATTTTGAAAGTTTACTAAAAAAAGGTTCTAAGCGTTTAAAAACTGCAGAATTGTCGGCGCCATTTGCCAACATAATTTTGATCAGGCGCAAAGAGTTTTGGTCAGCTTTCAACGGAAAAAAGCTCATCGTTTGAGAAAAATTAAAAGATAGTAACGTCAACTAATTTTTTTTATACATCCATGCCCATATTTCCATTTAATATTAAATAAAATCCCACTAAACAAAACGCAAAACGCCTCGGACGTTTGACCGAGATGGAGGCCGGGACAAGGCTGCCAAAGTGCTCCAAATATCCTGGCGTTTATTTTTTTTTTGTCTCGTAAAGCAAGATGAAACGTCTTCGTTTCGTTTAAGATTGCTAGAAAACACGCATAACTGCATATCACTGGAAATAACCTCCGAAAACGCCATTTCATCGTGTGTCACGTGACATAATGCTCCGCGATTATTGGAGTATTTTGTCACGTGACAAAATACTCCACGATTATTCGAGTATTTTGTCACGTGACAAAATACTCCGCGATTGTTGGAGTATTTTGGCATCCTTGTGCAGGGGTTTTCTTCGTCCGGCCCGCCATTTTGAATGCGGAGAGGGCCCTGGGTACGAGGTTGTTTGTTGGCGATCATATGGAAACCAAAATATAAAATATCAGCAAGACCACAACGACAAACCGTTGAGTGGTGCCGGATCTCCCGGTTGTAGACCTGGATCAGTACAATAATTACTTGCATAAAATCAGAAAACGGCAAACTGATCCTTACGGCAAGGCGATGAAGAAGTAAATAAAAGAACAAAACAAAATTTATATTTAAACGAATTTGCCCAATATTTCGGTTTGAAAACAAACCTTCTTCAGGGGCTAACAGAAAAATGAAAAATGAAGTAAAAACTAAAAGTTCGTTACAAATAAGAGTTTGAAATTATGAAAATAAAAACAATAGATTATTATTGGTGCAGGAGACTAGGTGTCGTATGTCAATGAGTTTCGTCACGTCTATTTATTCCTAGAGGAGATAACGTTTTCTAGTCTCCTGCACCAATAATAATCTATTGTTTTATTTTCATAATTTCAAACTCTTATTTGTAACGAACTTTTAGTTTTAACTTCATTTTTCATTTTTCTGTTAGCCCCTGAAGAAGGTTTGTTTTCAAACCGAAATATTGGGCAAATTCGTTTTAATATATATATATAAATTTTGTTTTATTCTTTTATTTACTCCTTCATTGCCTTGCCGTAAGGATCAGTTTGCCGTTTTCTGATTTTATATGGAAACCAGCCTGGAACTAAAATTACTGCTATTAAAAAAATTCAAAGTCTGTGAACGCCTGGATTGTCCTCAAACTGTCATCTCTTGGCATGTTTTGACATCTGCGTAAACAAACAAAAATCGAAGATTTCTATGCTGAACAATTATTATCCTAAAGCCCCGGCTACACGTTCTAACATTGTTATATAACATTTTTTGGTTCAACAATGTTAGAACGTGTAGCCGGCGTGATGACGTTTGTCTAACATTTCTTGTTAGAAGAAGTGTTTATTCGAAATCAAAACACGTTCCAACATTGTTGAACCAAAAAATGTTATATAACAATGTTAGAACGTGTAGCCGGGGCTTAAAAGTGTGTGCAGTTTCTTGTTTGGTAATTGGTCAGTCGATCATTTGAGCCCTGGACAAGCAGAGACATTCATGACGTGACGAAAGTTTGGAAACGATACAATATCGACGTTATTCACAAGTTAAAAAAACCTCTATTCTGATGCAGCCTTTTGCTGCGCCCATTACTGAAAACAATGGGCTGACGTCAAGTCACCGCAGCTACAATCAAGGACAATAGTGTTGGGACAAATTTGCATTTACGATGTTTTCCAATGCGCGCGATAGAAACACGGTACGCGCAAACGATAGGTGTCCATTTCCCCACCCCTACCCCCTTACGATGTTGAGCCCGTGTAATAATAAATCAAAGGCTCCTTAGAGCCAACCCGTGAATTTGAAATGCTAACGCGTAACGCAATAATTGCGGTAAGCTTATGTTTTCACTCTGTCACGGTTCAATATATATTTCTTTTAATTAAACGTAAGGATTTTTGACAAACGCAAAAAATAGAAATACAGTACATCACTTTCATCATGTTCAGTCCGAAGAAGAAAGAGAAAAAAAGAACGCCTCCAGTGAGATTCGAACCTGGGCCTTTCGGCTGTAACTCCGCGATTTACACCACTCGAGGTAAATTTTATTACTTGAAGGCAGATAACCGTCAAAACGCGTGTCTCAGTTGAAAATTCCTTTTAAATCGATTTTAACGTTGCATTAAAGACTCCAAATGCGAAAGATCTTTAAGTTTATTGTTGTTTATATTCGTTTACACCAATTTAGTTATTGTTATCGCTGGATTCACGCTGTTCTTGTTACAAAACGCATTCGTAACAAAGCATTACGTCACTAAGTTTACAGCTGATGGAAGGAGTGAGCGAGTGAGTGACTCATTTGCATATCTGTCGTCGTTACCGATAACCCGTTCATTACGCATGCGCGTAAATTCACGGGTTAAAAATGATTTGTCGATTTCAACATTGTCTCGGGGGAAGGGGTGGGGTTGCTGAGATGGACTTCAAACGAAGAACATGGCTGTATTGGTCGGTCATACTAAATTAGTAATTGATAGGAGCACTTTGTAACATTAGTCCCAAGGACTTTTGTCCTTGATTGTAGGTTCATGCTCGTGGTGGTCACGGAGCAAGCTTTTAACTAGCACTAATGACTTGTGTCTCCATTTGGCCAACACCTTAGGTGGTGGGGGATGTAAGCCAAAGCAAGCAATTCTTAAAAGAGGGGATTTTAATACAAGGCCACGCCCATAAATCTTTTGGATGCATTTATTCTTTCAAATCTGGCAACGAGTATCCTCAACGCATTTGTATGGTTGTCCCCTCTAAGGGCTGAAGGAAAAAATATATCTTATTGACCAAGCGCGAGGGCCATACTGGGAGAATATCGGCCCGAGATCTTGACAGTACGGACCGAGCTCAGCAAGTTTCGTACAAAAAAGACCGAGGGCAGATATTCTCCCAGTACGGTCCCGAGCAAGCTTTGTTAATAAGAGATTTATTACACGACTTATTACACGACTATTACGCACGACATAATTCGGGACAATGCTCGGTCCAATACTTAGAGAATATTGGACCGGCAATAGAGCATTCTGATTGGTTGAATTTTGGTAATTGGCCCTCTGACTGTCTTAACTTAGTCGTGTAATAAATGAAGGTTATTGAGTGGGATATGGCGTTGTCGCTTTCTTCTGTCTGCTGCTAAGGAGACCTGTTATGAAGTACGTACCATAACTATGAGTTTATTCCTTGGTTCTTTTATCACCATTTCCTTGGGGACATTTCTGTCCGGGGCAAGGATCGTATGGACTGGGATCGAAAACGACTGTTTGGCTGCCCTGTGTTAGATGTGACGAAACGGATGTCGACCCAGGCCCATGCACGGTCAAGGCCACATTGTTGGAATCTACCTTGCCGACCACTTTCTGATTTTCACCGCCATTAGTCAATTTTATCTTATGGCCATTGACAACTGGTTCTTCGTCTGTAATAGAGAAAACATGTATAATTGATAGGTAAGGACGAAGGACAAAAAGAGGAATAAAGAGTGAATAAATGATGAAACACAGGACCGAACGATCACGAACAACGAAAGAACCAACCGAACAAACAGACATCAGTCCACAATGATCGCTGGCTTAACCCCGAACTGTGCTTCTCATAATACATGGCGGGTAAAGATCAAGAAAACGTGTGTTTTTGGGCATAACGCCCTTTACAAAAAGTGGTCACAATGAAAGATAATCCCTCAAGAAATGAATTAATTAATAATAGCTATTATCAATTTCTGTCATATAGGTGGAAGTGTAAGCTGCCAAACCCTCTTTGTGTCTAATATGTGATGTATTTGCTTGTACATATGTAACTGTACTTATTTGTGTGAACGCTTACTATATAATTATTTATATTTCTGCATTGTATAACTAAAAGCAATCAAATAAACCGCTTATTAAATAAAAGTGACCTCCATACTCCCATCGCTATAACAAGGACCTTGCTTTTGTTACATAGCCAGTTTGGTGACATTCTACTCACGTTTTGGCTGATGATTCAGATGTTTTACCACAGGGATGTTGCTTTCAAGATTAGTCAACACTTTGCTAGCCATCTCTTTGCTCACTTTGTGGTGCACATGTACTGAGGGTCCATGGGATGCCTTTGGCTCGTGTGCTTCCTGATGGTCGTGCGATGTAGTCTTTGGTTGTGGCTTTGTATGTAGCTTTGCTGGTTCTTCAGGTTGAGCTGCCGACGGCGCATCATGAGGTTTGGCTTCTTTTGGTGGAGCTTGGGATGTTGGTGTCTCCGATAGTGGGAGAACCACGGGTAGCTCATGACCTTGAGCAAAATGGGAAATCATATGTTTATACTTGTAAATAGTACTTACGAAGGGCAAATGAATTTGAGATGGCCCCAGCTAACACTAATGGTTTCTTGAGTCCAACTTGAATAAATAGTGATTCAGTGATTCATTCGTGTCTGAGATAGACAGACTGCGTTATTGTAATAGGTTGAGGGTTATATCTTTTCACAGTGATTTAACGCGTGCCTATAGGTGGCCTTGGAGTTCTTCTCTTTTCTGAAAAAAGCCTTTGCTTGTGAGGCCATTTGCTGTCTGGCCGACAGGATAAAGAGTTAGATGCGTTTTGTTCCCGAACCCCCTTCAACCCCTCACCTTTATCCCCCCCTCCCCGCTCCCCCTCCCAACTACTTTCTCCATATCCTTGACTTGAATTTTACAGCAATGTCCCTGAACAAACATTCCTGAACAAACATTCCTCATATCGAAATCCTGGGGATCCTGAATGTCTTTCATCACGTTGATGTAGGCACGTTTTGTCGCCCACTCTCCTCCCCCATTTAAACCCCCACTCCCCCCCCCCCCCCCCGTCTACTTTCCCCCATACCCATGAATTTTACAGCAGTTTACCTGAATAACCAGTCCTCACACGGAAATTCTGGGGTTCCCGGGTGAAGAGCCTCGTCTCCCACCCTACTCCCCTTCCGCCTGAATTTACCTGAATGAACATTCATCACTTGGTAAGATTGGTGTCCCTGTGTGTCTTTCGTTACACTGATGGTGTGGTCCGGGCTTTCGGTGCCAGGCGCCACTTGGTATTGAGTGGTGCTCAGTGAAATCATCCCGGGCCCTTGCATCGAGACAGCCACATTGTGTGCGTCCAACTGTCCATTGACTTTGTTGTCTTCTTCCGTCTTCTGCACGTGCATATCGTATACGTTGACATTCTTTGCGGGGCCTGTGGCAGCTTAGTCAATAATACAATCTATTAGGATTGTCACCCCTCAGTTCTTTCCGAGCCCATAAACCCCTAAAGGTTCGGAAAAATTAGACACGCAACGTGATTACGCTAAGCGTTGAACTAATTATAGCAGACGGGGACAAATGTAAAAATTTTCAATCTTTCCTTCTTTCCTTACTTCTATCGGCTGTAATCGTTTCTTGGTAATTCCGCTGACAAGTACATAAGGCTTGCGCATGTATTTTGCCCGTTTCAAATGCGAAAGGTAATTGTTGCCTGACTTACCCGTGGGGACGGCATTGATGGGAGGGGATGGTGGGGAGATGCGGGACGCAGAGGGTGGGGGAGGGGGTCGGTGGAGCAAAACGCGTAGGAGGAGAGGGGAGGGTCCTAAGGTTGTTTCGATTTTCACGAGTTGGCTCGTATAGGAGCCTTTGATTTGGACTGAAATGAGTTTGTTAGTATGCGTGAAACTCAGTGACTTTTAGCGACGGATGGCAAAGGATGGGAGTGTGAAAAAAAAATAACGTAAAATTAGGCTACATTTTTCGCGTTCTGCCCTAGTATCTTGGAAAAATGGCCAAAAAGATATTATAGCTTGCTTTTTCTCCCCATCCGACAATTCATTTGATTTGTTCCTGTTGGCGTTGTGTAAAAGTATCTAGTTTTTCTGATGTTTTCGCAGTTTACCTAAAAAGCAGTCTCCGTCTGAAGCCCCTTTAAACTCATAGTTGCTCGAAGCTAAGGCCAGGATTAACGTTAATCGAGTCTTTTTAATAGACATATATTAGTAAAATCCAACCTGGGGTATGAAATATCCTTTTTTTGAACAACAAATATTAGCCTCCAATCACGTGAGAAGAATTTTGTGCCGGCTTACTTGCACCTTAAAGGCATCTTTGATTAACTCCTTCATTAACAACAAATCGAAGGGCTATTTACCTTAATACGAGCAATCCGTACTCATGTGTTAGGTAAAAAAAAGTAAAGTCGCACACGAGCCACATGGCCCACACGGCCGGAGCTTAAACCGGTTTCTGTAGCATGAAGCGACTAGGAATATTGCTACTCCTCCCTGGGTGGGATGCTAGTCCATCACAGGGTTACCCCCAGCATTTTGTCGCCGGTACCCATTTATACACCTGGGTGGAGAGAGACAGTGTGGAGTAAAGTTTCTTGTCTAAGGAAACAACACGACGGCAGAGACCAGGCTTCGAACCACCGACCTTCAGGTTGAAAGTCCGACGCGCTAACCACTAGACCACCGTGTCTCCGTCTCCATAGAGAGCTTAAGCAACGACGACGGCAACGCCATGAAAAACGTCACTTGAAAAAAGGATTCGCGCTTTTTTAAACTACTTTGCAGTTGTTCCAATTTGTTTAGTTTGTCTCATGTGTCTGGATTGTCCAGGAGCTAAATTTGAAAGAATGGCTTACCAGTTCAAATGGAGAAAGGAAAAATAACCGTCGCGTGTTCACGTTCTCCATAAAACCTATAATTTGATTATTTGACGTTGTTGTTTTGCAGGGAACGGCAAAGAAATGTACCAAAATGTAAAACACACGTGCAACACGCGCAGAGGCATTGTTTTCGCTCATTAAACCTGTTGTTTTGTGCCGTTCTCGCTGCCCTCACCGTTGTGGTTACTTAAGCTCTCTCATATTTCCCATTACTGTAGACGTCGGATGTGCACATAGTTTCAGGAGCATCCAAAGAGGAAGTCAAAGTAAAGTAAAGAAAAACTTTATTTAACCAGGGTGGCAAAGTATTTAGACATATAAGCAAAGCATCGTCGAAGGTTCGTAAAAATGCAAAGAACCCACAAATGTTAAAGCACTTCCCGTGTTTGTTCGCCATATCGGGATAAAAGCGCATCAAATCAAACTAATTTCTTGCTAAAATTTTTGTTTTCTTTGAATTTTATTTAATTATCGCCGCAATTTCTGAAAGCTATAATAGGTGCTGAGTTACAAGCAAAGCCATTCATTTTAAGAAGGCAGAAAATGTTTTGTGTCAAAATTTAATTAGACTACAACAGGTAACCTCTTTAAACTGACATGAATGAATGGATATGCCACACCCAATAATCTTAAGAACTTCAAGGCCGTAAAAACATCGACAATTTAAATTCAAACTCTGATTCTTACGAAAAACAATTACAACTGAAATATCGTGATAAGTGAAAAGCAAAAAGGATTTAACTTCCTCCTATTGTTCATTGATCGACATACCAGGTGAACTGTTCTTTTCATGGAATAAAATCGTCAAAGTTATGGATAAGCTATGACCAAACAGATATTAACTATTACAGGCTTAACCTAATTTTCCAAATTTTCGAGCATTTCCGCCTTCTTCTTTAAATGATTGAGCATCTAGTTTAAGGCATCTTAGCAATGGTAACCGTTATAAAAAAATTACATTCAATCGACAACCACACATTTGCGAGTTTGTAAATAGAAGTAAATATCATCACGGATCCGACACTTCCAGTACTTCGCTATCCTCGTCTGACACCTCGTTTGTAGCCAGAATCAAGATTTCAGGAAAAATTTAAATTATCAGTTTGTAAAACACTGAACATGACAGTTCCATAAAAAAGTACTGTTTAATAGCTTTTACTTAAAATGGTTATACTTTAGGATTCCATTCATAGACTCAAGAGTCACTCAAGAATAAAAGCTATACACCTTACAAAGCATAACTAAAAGTGCCTCAAACAAACAAAATACTGCTCTGATAACGGTGTTAGCTTTGAATGGAATGGTGCAACACTTTCAATGGTGCCACATGTTCAAGTGTATGTAGGAGTGAACGGGCCGTCAAGACAACTTGAATACTACAGAAGAAATGACAGTCATCAAGTCACGGATTATCAAATGGTCGTGAGAGCCTTTGTCATTTGTTTGAGAGACAAAGAAGAGTCTAATAAGGTTTAACGACTCACTGATTCCCAGCAGTCGACAAATTCCCATATTCTGGCTGTGCAGATCAGAGTCGTAATCTTATTCACTTAGAATTCGTTCAGTGAAATCAGCACCAAGTCGACCACATGCTGGCAGTGTATTCCCCAGCCACATAGGCTTTACTAAACTTTACTTTATTAAACATACAAAGACAGTTAATAACCTAATCTAAATACAATGGGCAAAATTTTACCGTTTTACCTCGCGTTGCTGTCATGGTTTGTAGGGTCCCTAATATTAAATAAGATTGAACTACAATCTTCTATTTATAGATGTCATTGGCAAACTTGCCATATTCTTCACGGATCTACATACCTTCATTGTGTTTATGGTGCCGTGGTCTTCCCTGTATTAGAACTGCCGCACAAATCAGAAAAATCAAGAATCGAGGCATCCTTACAGCAGACACTTTCACTGCGTTTAAACACAACGTTTCGAGTGAAATAATGGTTTTTTTTTTTTGCTTCTCGATCGAATAACTTTTTAAGTTATGTCCACGCTTGAGCGCACACGATTATTTCACGGTGAAAGACCATGAACCCATACTTTAAAAGGTTTCCGAGCTGGCAGACACAAAAGTTAATTCATGAAGCGTGAGATCATTCCACTCACGGCACCGTTGGTATCTTATACAATTTACCGGTAGCCGGGTCGCTGTATGGGATCGAGATTTATATTCCGGTACGAAAGTTGTTTGCACGCAGTAACTTTATGGAATTCGTTTCATAATCATTTTAGTTTTGACTACTTCGTTACAGCATAGTTAATACTAAGTGCAATGGTTCTGAAACCTGACAAATTTCTTTGTTCGATGTTTTTGTTATCGTTTTTCGGCCTTGACCGTGCACAACACGATAGATCGATGTTGAACTTTTGTTCGAGCAACTGACCAATAGAAATGGGAATAGAACCCGGGCCACATTGGTGGGAGGCGAGTGCATTCACCACTACACCACCCCTGCTCCCCGAAACCTCCACCCCCCCCCCCCCCCCCCCCCCCAATGTGCACCGTCAAATACGGTTCAACATAAATTGTAGCTCCTTTGTTATCACCATTGAAGTCTGCAAAGTTTCATAACCAGTCCCTCAATTAATTATGGTTACAGAAAGAAGCTCATATCGCCATGCAAAGGGTTTATGAGCACCGTGCATGGTATATGAGGTTTTCATCTTGTTCCTATAATTTAAGTCCTAAAATGTGAGCCAACTAACAAAGGTACGAATTTAAACCCCATTTACACGCGCTAAAAATTCGGCACGGCACCCTAAATATTCGGCACGGTACTAATGATTTTGGGGTACGGCACTCTCAATTATCCACGTGTAAACGTGTCGGACCCAAACACAATGTGGCACTGGTGCCCAAAATTGTAGGGGTGCCGAGACTACCTCCAGGAGGTAGTATCGGCACGGGTAAAAGAAGGCACCGTGCCAAAAAATGTTCGATTTCTAATAATTTTGAACGAATTTTAAGGCGTCACGCATGCGTAGCAACCATTGTAATTTCAAAATGGCAGACGACACACACACTTGATACAGACAGACCGATACGATACGTATAGGAAATCGAATGAACTACATGTGAATTTCGTGATCGTGATTTTCATATTTATTTTTGAAATTTTGAAATGAAACGCTTCAATGGTTTCCATTATTTTTAACCAATCAATAAAAATCTTTTGACAGGTAAACCATGCCTGAAATCTAAAAATTGATCACATCAATTAAAGAAATATTTAAGCTTGAAGTTCCAAGCTTTTAAAGTAAGTGCAAAAGGTTTGCAGCTTTCTTATTGCACTTTACAACCTATATTTGCACTCTACAATCTAATTATGCACTCGTCATTGGCCAATCAGAAACTGTATATTTTGCTGAGTATATTATAAGAAACGTTACGATACAGACGATACATTCCTTTCAGATGACGTTGATGTCCTTCCTGTTGTTCTAGGCGCCGATTTCTAATCAATAACCGTTAAACAGTGACAATAATATCATTTCCCGCCATTTCCCTGGGAAATACAGGCGAATATTAGGGGTGCCAATACAGAAGAAGGTACCGTGCCCATTCGAGAGAAATTCCACTTTTTTGTTCGTGTAAACTGGGGGTGCCGTGCTTAAACAGTTTGGGCACGGTACCGAAATTTGGGGGTGCCGTGCCGATATTTTTTGCGCTTGTAAATGGGGTTTTAAATGGTGCACTGTGACAATATTCAGCGGTACCCAACGAGGAATACTTAGGAAAACGCTTGGAATAGCCAATTTCGAGAAATACCATAATAATCTTTTATGTGCAGGCTCAGCCTCACCAGGGTGTAATTATTCAAGTCTCCTTTGTTAGAATGGCCAATGGAGTTCAGAGTACATGTAGGAACGCTTAGACGTAGCATGGTGTGTTTGTATATGTTGTAGTTAATTTTTTTATTTCAGGTAATTTTTGTTTTTCCTTTGTTTCAAATTCATTAGCATATATTACCATACCCAAAAACAATGGAAAAATAAAAATTACCCGAGATAGAAAATTAACTACAACACATACAAAACTACGAATTACCGTGCGGGTTCGAACCCCGGCCGGACCAAAAACCAGGGTCTTAAAATAACTGGTAAGATCACGCTAGCTGTGTGCTCAACATCTGCCTCAGTTTAGATGATCGTGTCATTGGGCGATACTAAAAAATCATTCAGTAGAAACGTTTGAAGCTAAATGGGTTAACATGTCAGGTTACAAAAACTCTCTTCAATAAAACTGAGCTATAACTTAAGCAAAAAACTGATTAGCCGCGAATCAAAAAGCATTGCCTTGACAATTTCCTCGAGTAAGCTTACACACGCTTTATACATGCTTGCTGTTCGGCAAATTCGTTTAACTCTAACAATTTAATGCAGCATTTGACAAAACAGTATTCTCTATGAAAAACGTAAAGCTGCAAATCAACTTGAAACGGCTTCCATCGGCAAATTGTATCATATATTAAACGCCAAGCTTGAGCTTAAGCTCAGTTTGATCAAGTTCTTGTCTAGTTATAAACTTAAGTTCACAGTTATCGTTTGTGGCAGTAGCTCTAAAAAGAACAAACTTGAAGCTACAGAATTACGCTAAAAGTGTACCCTTGTCTCCTACATTTGTTACATTTGTTAGAGATCTCTCAGCTAGTACGAGCGCTATAATTGGTCAATTTCCGGTCCGTAGTTTACAGTACGGCCCCGCAAAATTTGAGAGTCCCAGCATCGGCTTAGCATGCGCTTACAAAAGTTGTTTTCTCTATACTAAAAATCATTCAGGGGAAACGTTTGGAACTAAATGGGTTAACATATCGGGTAACAAAAACTCTCTTCAATAAAATTAAGCTTGCTGTTTCGTTGTTTAGCTTTGTTGTAAAAACTCGAGTAACTCGGCAAATTCGTTTAACTCTAACAATTTAATTCAGCATTGACAAAAGAGTATTCTCTATAAAAAACGTAAAACTGCAAAACAACTTGAAACGGCTTCCATCGGCAAACTGTATCATATATTAAACGCCAAGCTTGAGCTTAAGCTTAGTTTGATCAAGTTCTTGTCTACTTATAAACTTAAGTTCACAGTTATCGTTTGTGGCAGTAGCTCTAAAAAGAACAAACTTGAAGCTACGGAATTACGCTAAAAGTGTACCTTGATTCCTCAGCGAAATTTTTGTCCTTCCAGTGGATTCCATGAAAACAATTTTTGCGTATCCGAAAGTACACGCTTGCTGCAGCTCACGCTGAAAATTTGTCAGGTGCGATTGAAATTCAAACTCATCCACGCACAAAGTTCCGCATGAAGCCACTAAGCACAACGAAAAGCCAAAAACAACTTGCAGTGTTTGATGAGGAGATATTTTCAGGAAGTTTGAGAGTTTCTTCGTTCACCGCTGTAGACTGAAATGCTGCCACATTTTCCAGTTTGACAAACACGTTTGTTTTGGCGATTTTATCGCGGCATTTGCATTCTTCTTTTCCTGACTTGTCTTCGCCAGTAACTAAGAATTCTTTTCAATGAAAACTACCTTGTGTCAGGTTTCCGTCGTCCTACCAAACACATGGAAGAATAACTTTATCTCGTTTGTATATGTATAGTTTTCCGCATTCAAGAGCCACGCACCGATCACATTAATTTTGAAAGCCAATAAAATTTGCTCTTTGATTTCTTGTGACGTACGTCAGCCAAATGAAGCCGTCCATCCTTTGACTTGAAATATTTTCCCTTATCTCTCATTTAGAGATATAATAAATATCTTATTAGCCTCGTTTTTTTCGGTCCGTACCGTAACTTACGCTTCGTGCGCGGACCATAAATCGAGGGGAAAAAACTCGGTCCGTAACTCACGGTACGGACCTCGAACTCGGCTAATAAGAGGTATTTCTGTGTGACTGACTTCCATGATTTTGATCATTAATTCGTTCATTTATTATCGCCGCCTCCAAGTGCCGGAATCGTTCTTGAAGGTTACTGTTTAATGAGGATCGTTTAACGGCTGACAAATCTGTGGTCCTCAAACTTAAAATCAAATCAGAATTTAAAAATGTTTTTGCGGAAAGAGGAAAACCGGGGAACTCGGAGAAAAACTCTTGGAGACAGGACATTCAACCATAACCAACAACAAACTTATTCTAGACTACGAACAATCAAACAAACTGAGGAGTCGCTAACTCACTGAAATACGGGTTGACCACAGCTGACCACTTCGAATACGAGTTAAACCTGAGAGAAGAATTAATACGAGGTGAAGGAAGACCCGTCACGAAACGCTGAATTATACCTGTCTTTATGATAGAGTCGGGTTTTCAATTGAGTTCGTAGTTTTTGCAGAAAAGTACTTCTAATTTTTGGTTCGCTCAACAACAATGACCACAATAATGCCGACTATGTACGTTTTTGTGCAAAAAACTAACAGAATGGTGATAAAAATTTGACAGAATTAAACGCATTTCAGGTGATTTCAGAAGCTCTCATTGTAAATTTCAAAATTTTTCGATAAACTCGTGCTTTCGGTGCTCGTTGAGCCCTACCAATCCAAAATATGCTCCGCTGTCCCTGTACGCAAGGTAAACGTTTTTAGGGACCACCCCTTATTTGTACAAATGTCAGCTTCAACACAAAATTAATCGTTGCCATATACAAAAGTATAGAGTGACCTGGGGGTAAGGCCCAGGGAGTACTCTCATATATAAGGACCTATAAGCTATATCCGCGGTATGTGTCGCTGTGAAGATTATGGTTTTCAAGCAGTTTAGTCTAGGATAGCGTATCATTTACTTGTAAAATGATCAGTGGTATAAAGATAGCGTTTCTAAACAATTTAGCGAGTCTAGTATGGGATAGGAATTTTAGGGGCCTAGTCTAGAATAGGGTTGCAAAATCCGGCTGAACATGGTCTGGTATAGACCACTTTCATAATGGCGGCCGATTTATTTATTCTTTTATATGTATGTTAATTAGCCTCACTGGCCTCGGTAACATGTGCAAAATTCAAAATAATTTTTACTCTAAAATGAGGCCAGTGGGGCTAATTAACATACATATAAAAGAATAAATAAATCGGCTGCCATTATGAAAGTGGTCTATTTATAGGTAAGGTTTTCAGAGTTCTAGCGGCACACCCCCACCCCACCCCGGGAGATAATGTGCTGGACTTGTAACAAAAGATCTGTTTTTAACCCTAAAGTGCTAGATTAGTCCCTAGACCCCAAAGGTTCATTCATCCCTGTTTGCTTTATGTGGCCTACATAAACTTTGCCGGCATTAAAACCAATTTAGTACAGTCGTGTACATATCACAACAAAAGGAAACTGATTTGACCACCATGCTCCAGAAGTCCAGTCCAATACACTTTAATTGTTTCTTCTTGCCTTCAATCAACTAACACTTGTGGTTTTATGAGTTACTAACTTTAATAAGTATTTTACTAATCAAGCATTCAGGATACATCTTAAAGCATATTCTGAAATCATCTTCGTACCCAATCCATCGCTCTTTATCAGATTGTGGGATAAGAGGAGATTAATGGATACAAGTAAAACGAAGCCGAGTTCCCCGGGTAGTCCAGCACTTGTCCAAACGATGTCTGTGATTCGCTAAGAAAACAATAGATTTGTCTCGCTGGGATAGGGATTAGGGATAGGGGCATTGTTCAAGTGATATATCAGTTATATCGTTCGCCAATCACAGACATCGTTTGGACAGCTACGGGGTCGCCCGCGAGTGGGGTGTTCTGAGAAGGGACATACGGACCCAGATCGCTTCGCTTCACTTTCATCTCATTTTCTCTTTCCCACAATCAAATAAAAGAGCGGCTGAACACGAGTCTGAACTAAATTTAAACATATGGCGTGAAAATGAAATTTACTTTAACATGCTATGTAGATGACCCTGTTATTGAAACCATTTCTCCTCCACCTAGAGTACCCTAAACAAGGCCTGTAGGTGGGGGGAGGGGTGGGGTCAAAGGGCTGGACAAAACTTAGGATAAATAAGCAATAAAATATAAGGAACTATAGTCAAATCCTCCTGTGCAAATACCTCTCTTAACCGACCACTTGTTGACTTCATGATACTGAATATTTTCCCACTTTTTAAAGTCAATTCGCTCAAATCATTTGAGAGGATAAGAGGATTTTAACTATAAGTTTCTTTTAATCCCGATTGGGTGATGACGTAGAATAAGACTTGAACGAGACCGCATAACACAGGACTCGCAGGAGCACCCAACAAATCATTTTGCTGGAAAATCTGTTCGGAAAACCTTAATCGTCTTTAAAATTCGTAATAAGTCAGATTAAAAACTAGAGTTTTCTTAAGTCAAATGTCGCTCCAAGCTTTCGTAACATCGGGAAATTTAAACGCCTTAGTTTTCGGATGGATAAAAATAATGGGTACGAAATAAGGTCAACTAGGATTTTCTTAAAAATAAAGAAGAATGCAGCAGATAATGTCGAGTGATAAGATTTCTTTTCCTAAAATTATCTGCTGCCGAAATATTAAGTTAAAAGAACGGTCGGAAAGATCAAACTGCATTTTTGGGTGCCCCTGAAGTCAATTAAAGTTTAAAATCTCGATCCAACACAAAGAAATTCAAAAGTCGACCTTTCGAGTGCTAGCTTTTCGTCAGACGCAACTACATAATTACCATGAATGTTCGAGAACCAGTACTGTAATACAGAAAAAAATAAACATCTGGAACCGAAAATAAATGTAACAAAGCATCAATAAATTGTACTAACCGAAAACAAATAAACAACCGACATTTTCAAATTTCTTAAATTAAGTCAGGGAAAAACAAACATTTTTTAAACGTTTGCAGTCAAGAGGTTGAAGTTATATACGTACTTTGCATACTTTACGTATGTATGCAAACCCAAACATGCAGCTAATTCAGCGGTCTGCGCCAGATACTCGGATGAAGATAAACAAGTGTATCCAGGGAAACTAGAACCACCCGAAAAGTTATCGAAAACCAGCACAAAGCTTTCGACAACAACCCCAAAGGTCTTCGATAACCACCCGAAAGGCTTTCGATAACCATCTGAAAGGTTTTCGATATTAGGGGTAAATAAGCCTGATACTAGCATATGTACTCCGACAAAGAAGCGGCTCAGTTAATTCCCGCCAACAAGGGTGCTTATTTTCCTGAAGTAAAGGCGGGATCGAGTATAAAGAATATCCCTTTGTGTATTTTTATTTTTCCACTCATATTATTTCCCACCTGGCATAAGAGCTGAGAATCTGGAACAAGCCGAATTAACAAGATTTAAGGATGAAATTTTTTTAACTAGATTAATTATTTTGAACAAAGTTTGCACTTGCGCATGCAGTTTGTCTGTAACCATTGTTCTCTACAGCGGTCTTCTGGGTAAATTATGCATCGGGTATCGTCGTTGCATGTCTGAGGGACTGTGGTTATAAAAAAATATCAAAATTAAAACATTATTTTAAATTTAGGAATAACTAACTATTGTTATTTCTGATGCATCATTCCTCCACTCTACCCCCTCTAAATTGGCATGGAGGGGGAATAAGGAAAGGTGCTAATGCCGATTTCTAGTTTGGGTTTTACATGTAAGGTGTTTTATCGACCGTTAAAAAGAATGATGCGTTTTGTTATTTTAAAGAAGAGGCTTGTTCGATACTCACAACAAAAAGCGAGAATGAAAAATAGAATAGCTGAAAGTAAATAATAATTTTAGAGCATAAAAAGAGTTTAATTTACTTACCACTGCTATAGGCCCGGGCATATGCTGGTGCAACAGCTGCAGCTGATGCAGCTGGTACAACTGACGCAGCTGATACAGCTGGTGCAGCTGGTGCAGCTTGTGCAGCTGCTGCAGCTGTTGCAGCCGGTGCAACTGATGCAGTTGATGCAGCTTGTGCAGCTGGTGCAACTGATGCAGCTGATGCAGCTTGTGCAGCTGGTGCAACTGATGCAGCTGATGCAGGTGGTGCAGCTGGTGCAGCTTGTGCAGCTTGTGCAACTGGTGCAGGTGCTGCGGCTGGAGCTGCAGGAGCTGGTGCAGCCGAAGCAGTCGATGCAGCCGGTGCATTTGATGCAGCTGCTGCAGCTGCAGGAGCTGGCGCAGCTGGTTGCGCGTCAGCTTGGGCGGGCGCAGCTGGTTGCGCATCAGCTTGGGCGGGCGCAGCTGCTTGAACAGAGGCTTGGGGCTGAGGGGCGGCTTCAGTAGCATTGGCTGTGCTTTGGGAAGCCGCTGGAGTTTGTGTTAAAGTTGTGGAGTTCTTCTCTGGTGCGTCCTGTGCAGTCAATGGAGTGGACGATGGTGCCGTTGCATTTTGGGAAGTCGATGGTTGTGTGGAATTCTGGGTGGTAGTTTCTTCTTTGGATTTGTCTTTCAATGAATGAAATTATTTAAAAATAGATATCATCATTGGTTTAAGCAAGAACCATGCAGACAAAATCAAAATCACTTTTCTTTCTCTGTTTATTACGCTGTGCAGATGGTTCTAACTTTTGAGTCTGTGTTTTCAATCTATCTAATCAAGTGAAAGCTATTCAGCAGTACTCAATTCCTGTGGTGCTGTTTATTATGCTGTACAAGGTGCTTCTAACTTTTGAGTCTTTGGATAAAATCCTGATGTGCGTCTGTCTATCTATCTTTAGACGGAGAATAGCTTCTTTCAAGAAAGGCCAACTACGTTTGTTGGGGTTAGGGATTGAAATAGTGATCTCACAGTATGTCTTCAGTTCCTAACATAGGACTGCTCCATGTACCTTAAAACAATATCATACCTTGGAAACTAGTTTCCGATTTCGGCGCCGGATTTTCCACGACTGCTTGTCCTTTGGTGACCTCCAGCATCTCTTTATGATCACCCTCGATAACCTCCACACTTGGCTTGGAACTAAACGTCTTTCCCTTCTCTGGCACATCAATCTCAATATTCTCAATCATAGGTCTGGTGACATTTTGTTTGAGTACCATCAATGGTTTAACAAAACCCTTAGTGGCGTTGCTCTTCGGAGGCATGATGCGAATCTCTTGGATCTGTGGGATGCCGTCTTTCAACTTCGGCTTTACTCGGATAGTGTATTTTGCCTGAAGTGGTTTGGGCCCCGACGCCGGAGCGACCAGATCCGATTGTACTTCGGAAAGTTCCGGAGGATCGTGGGTCGCATTCGCCGTTGCATTTTTAAGATCGGAGGCTGTGGCGTTAACGTCTGCTTCTGCAATAACCAACATATTTACTTATCGCACTGAGTCGTTGGAACCATTTCACTGTTATAGTCAAACCTTGAATCAATAAGTGATTACTGCAAAATGTAGTTGTAACTTTTCAGTCTGTAGATAAAATCCTAAAGTGCTCATTCAGTTAAAACCATGAATATATTGAGGAGTAACTTCTTGTGGTTCTGTTTGTTTTCAACAAATTTTGAAATGAAATCAGTTGGAAATTGAAATTGTAAAAGTTAGTCAGAAGGAATAACCCGTCTTAAAGTCATGGAAAGGACTGAAAACGATTCTTATCCAATCCGATTCTTCGTTACGGTTTAAATGACAGGTGTCAAAATGCATTGTACATATTACTTATAGCGGCTTTTCTTATGAAAATAAAACAGATCAGGTTCTTGACCAAGTGACATTGGCGAAATTAACTCGCTCTTTTATTTTTCACATTTATTCTATTTTATTTTGTGTTGCGAAATTTTGCACTCTCGTAAACGAATGTTACGAAGAAAAACGGGTTATTATTTCCTGTGTAATTAAATTCCTGTGCTGTACAAGGTGGCTCTAACTTTTGAATCTGTGAACATTCAAACTAAACGTAGTACTTTCCAATGGTGTTATAACTGTTTGTGTTTCGATAACTTTCTGGTTTTGAACTAACTGACTTCTCGCTGCCGGGATTGAAGAGTCCAAACAAGTTAACAGGTGCTATTGTGAGAGTAGACACACATCACCAGTTCTAATATATAAAAACAATAAAAGAAAATGTGAGGAATTTTCTTTGTTTTAACGTTTTTCTGCTTCAAACTTGAAAATAAACATTTATAACAAAAATAAGGCCCCTTTCAAGCTTCTAAAGCTCTTTGTCCTTTTAATATCACTTTCCACTTTTCTTCCTTTTCTTCAAAATCGAGTGCTATGAATTATTCTACAACTGAATTCTGAAAGCTTCTTTAAATAACGCTGCGCTGAGAAACAGGCTAGTTTTACCGGTGCGATAAGTCTTAACTCTATATGTTGTGGTTCGCAGTTTTCTTCAGATTGAAAATTTTAAAACCAGTTTGATTTCTGCTTTCCTTTGTCTATTAAGATTATGGTACTAAATCTGAGACAAAGAAAAATAGAAATTAATCTGGTTGGAAATTTTTCGAACCGAAGACAACACAATATACATTCTTTGTAAGGTGGGACAACTTTAGAAACCATTGTCAGTATTTTGATTACGGAATAGTCTAATTTGACACGGTTTTATTAAAGCTAGATTCAAATCTCTGTCCTTTTCCAGCGAAACCCATCATTAAGTCTTGTCGTTAATTTTAATTCTGTTTCTGATTCTATCTACCTTTTCTCGTGTGAACTTACCTTAAATTGTTCAAACCATATATGCATGAGCAAAACAATTTTATTTATAACTCAAAACAACTTGTTTCCAGAAGTTTATATTTTCCATACTGACCTGTTAAATTCGTGTTATGGTCTTCTATCTAAATTATTTTGTCTTCAATATTATTAACCAGCACAATTATTAAAACTTACCTCTTATAACCCGGACAATAATTCTCCCCTCGATCACTGACAAGCAAACTAGAAATATCGCGAGTTTAAACATGTTTAAAGAATATTTATCGTTCCCTTTTGGAGTAATGTAGTTCCTCTTCGAAAGCGCGCTTAAAAACGTAAGGTCACGAAAATTCGAGACAGCTTTTTAGTTCAACTGGTGACCTTTCTGCTCAGTGAGCTGGAAAGGTTTACGTTTTCTTAATAACTGGGTAATAAAAAACGCGGTATTAACTCGTTTTATTTGATATGACGTCAGGTCTAATTTCACAGCGCTTTCGAATTAGGTGTTTTACTCTACGTAAGTTGCAGATCTAAGGGAGAGGTCTGGGCCGGGTTGTTCAAAGAGCGGTTAAACTAACCCAGGGTTATCATCAATTTTGATTCCAGTTAAATGATTAATCACTGGAGATTTTCCAAAGCATTTTTTTCCTTTAGTTTCGTCTCTGACTTGTCTTCGAATGTAACTTATAATTAGCTTTTGAAAACACTTCTAACAAGAGCAATTAAATACTCGGTTAAGTTTTAATCCTGGGTTAGCGTTAACCGGCTTTCGAACAACCGGGCCCTGGAAGATACCGCATTACACCCCACCTCTATCTTGCAATAATAATAAAACCCAAAGAGCGGGAAACTGAAACTTTTCAGTCTCTAAAGTAGGCTGGTTATATTCGCCTTTTAAACGAAATTCTCTCAAAGGAAACAGTAGTAATCGTATGCAAGGATGTTGGAAGAATTTGGTTGTTGATAAGAATAGGCGCTCTTTGGTGTGTACTACTGTAAAAAGGCGACGGATGGGAGTTGAGTCGCTTGAGAAATGGAAAACGTTACATTTTATAGGTCGATCTTTATTTAAAGAATAAACAGGCATTTCACAAGGAAATATAGAAATTTAAAATGCATAAAGAAACAGCATGCATAGAATAGCATGTGTTCGAAATTTCCACCTCCTAAATCACTAAAGAACTTCACACAGCTTGAAATTAATTCGAGAAAGTAAAATATTATTTTGCTCACAACTAAGATTACTAAAATATAAATAGCTATATATAGCTCTCTTCAGACAGCTAAATCATAGTAAACTACTTCATTCATAATTGAGCTCTATTTTAGCGAAAACATTAACCCAATGTTCTCAATAGACATCGCGTGTTGACTCTACAGAGTACTTGCTATCTACAATTCTAGAAACTGCTCTTTCTGGCAAGTCACGTGACTCCAGGTGTCATCTTTGAGTTAATAGTTATAGTTTCTGAAACCTAGAAAGAACAAACAACGAAACGTAAGTATTTAAGGCTGGTTAACATGAGTAATTGCGTTACACATAGGTTAGGTGCTCGCGCCTTAAACGCACTCGTTAGGAGCTCCCTTTAGAAAACAAGGCAGCCTTCTCCGCCCGACCACCTTCCCTCCCCCTCCCCCCCTCTCCCATACATAAACACACACTCACGCAACCTGCCACCACACCTCTATTGTCGTGTATTTTATCTCTTGAGACTTTTGCTATTTGCCAGGAATCCTCTACTACTCCGATCATATTTAACGCTCTGGCAGTCGATCTCAAGAATAGCACAATCGGACGTATAGCCACATATCAGTTAATGATTTGAAACCAAAACCTCCGGACAGAGCTCTCACAAAAACTAACCTGTGAGTAAGGTGTGGTTCGAGTTTGGGACTACCCTAAGAGATACCGATTGTGGTATATAGTTGTTTTCCACCCTAAAAGGTACCATGATACTATAACAGTCGTCATTTTTAAATTGAAATCCCTAAGAGAACACCCTAACAGGGTGCCCCTTAAGGTACGACGATCACTTTCACTGTAGCGCGTTACTTTTATATTGGGTTCCCTTTGGGCTAAACTTTTACAGCCGTTGTTTACCTTTGTCTTAGCAAAGCTTGCACTTGCTCTTGCAGTTCGTTACCAGCCAAGCATCTGCGCACTGATTTTCAGTGTATGTTGCGCATCTGCTATCATCTGTGCAAGACTCAGCTACAAACAAATTGCAATTAGTTAAAAGAGAAATGATAGCGAAATGCCCCAATGGATATGTCGCAGACGGCCAGTTATATATTGTCGCTCGAAGCTGAGAACATAACAACCTGACAACCTGCAACACAAGCCGTCAAACTGAAATTTTGGCAGATATAGCTTACTGCTGATTTTACGTGTATGCGTTATATGCAAAAGTTACTTGTTATATCACAAGAAAAATCAGCTTTAAGTGAAACAAATATCATACCTGTGGAACGCGCTGGTGATAGACTACGAACAGTCAATTATTTTTCTTTTAGTTAATCGAACGAGCACGCGCGAGCGGCGTAGCCACGAGTCACGAGGAACGGGGGCGTCACTTTTCCTTGGGCTCACCGCTCGCGCGAGCGCTCCCTTAACTAGCTAAAAGAAAAATAAGAGACTGTTCGCAGCCTACGCTGGTGGTGGAATTGTTCTTAGCAGGAACAAAAATTACTTAAGTTCTTTTAAATAGTCTTGGCGAGTGATCATGTGATCCAGTGACATAAACAGTATCTTCTCCGTGAGAAATGACGTGAGAAAACTGACTACGAATACTTTTTAGCTGGAATTATGAAACTCTATTTAGTTAAATTGGTTGGAAAACACGGAACACCCATTGCTTCTTTTTTGGATTATTTTATAGCTGAGAACAGCTGATAATTGAGCAATTAAGTATTGTGTACAACCTTGAACGAAAGGTAAAGTATTAAAACAATCAAACTTACTGTTGCTATAGGCAGCTGTCTCCGCAGCTGGAGCATAGGACTGGGCCTGAGTATCTGGCTGATATGATGCTGTGCTTTGGGCAGCGGTTTGTGTGGTGGAGGCGGACTGGGCCTGAGCTGTCGAGGCTTGAGTGGATGAGACTTGCTCGGGTGTGGTCGAGGTGGACTGAGTCTGAGCTGGCGAGGCTTGAGCGGCTGAGTCTTGCTCAGTTGTAGTGCTAGAGGTGGACTGGGTCTGAGCTGTCGAGGCTTGAGCGGCTGAGTCTTGCTCGGTTGTGGTGGTGGAGGTGGACTGGGTCTGAACTGCCGAGGCTTGAGTGGCTGAGTCTTGCTTAGTCGTTTTAGTGGAGGTGGACTGGGCCTGTTCTGTTGTGGCTGTTGTATCTTTTGCGGGCTTGGCGTCCTGGATTTCTATACATATCAAACATATTGAGTAGTTTGTATTTGAGGAATCACTCTACCCAATCACAACTGACGCAAGCAATCCAATGAACCAATCAGTACTCGTAGCAAATAAACCGACGCCAAGCGCGGGATAACGATTCTTTGTCACAAGTAATTGGTTTTGGTTTTGGTTGAGAAAATGGCACGAGATTTTTTTTAGCCAATCGCAAAGCGTAGTAATGCAAAACCAAAGCAATCGCAAAATTATTTTTGACACTCAATTGAAACCTGTTCTATTTACCTTCAGCTTTTGTGTTTGACTTTTGTACAGGCGCATCCTCCACTATAGCTTGTCCTTTGGTGACATCCAGCATCTCCTTATGGTCACCTTCGATTACCTCCACACTCGGCTTACGGCTGTACTTAGCTCCTTTCTTTGGCACATCAATCTCGATATTCTCGATCATGGGCTTAGTGATATTCTGCTTCAGAACCATGAGTGGTTTAACAAATCCTGACGCTCCTGATTTGTTTGGAGGCATAATTCTGATCTCTTGCATTTGAGGCACGCCATTCAAAAGTTTTGGCTTCACTCGGAGAGTGTACTTGGCCACCAGAGGCTTCTCGCCAGGGACAGGTGCAACCAGGTCCGATTCCAGTTCTGAGGTTTCCAGGTTCTTGACCTCATCGGGTAAAATTTTCTTTGTTTTCGGTGTAGCCACATTATCCTTGGCTGGAAAATAGAATTATAAATGCCTGTGCTTGTTAACCGTATCCAGTATGGGTAACAACCTCGTTCGCAGGGTCCTTTCTCTTCGGCTACGTCATCATCGAGAAAAGACACTGGTTTCGGCTGGTCATAATGGTAACGTGGTTCCCAAAATCTGGATGATAACAAGGATTTATCACAAGGGAGGAGAAGTAAAGTGAAAAATTGTCGCTCTCAACGCTTGTGAGAAAAACACACTTGTTAATAGAATCATTGCACGTATATTGCAATTGCTAATGAAACAAGGGCAATTACTTTAAGTTATTTTTTTCTTTTATACAAATATGTTTTCGGGAAAAGTAATGCTTAAATTTCGTGACAAAGCCTCTTTAGCAAAGCAGACGAAGATGAAAATATTACCCTGGCAGAGGTTGCATCTTCTAGGGCAGTTAATTTGCCACCAAGTATCGTTGCAGTTGGAGTATCCATAGGCACAGTCCTTGTACAAGTCATCACAGTAGATATTGAACACATAAGGCACTGAATACAAGAAGAAAATAGAATAGACAAATTATAACTTTCTACTAAACGAGATGTACATGGATGCACAACAAAGAGAACCACGAGGAACTTTCGGTCTTTCAAACAAAATTCGCCTCATAGTATTTACTCTTTGAGATCGTTTTAGAGCAGTTTTCAATTAAGTGTAAAAAGTAATATTACACAATTGCTTTGGTTTTTCATTGCTATATACTTTGTGATTGGCTAAAAAATCTCGCGCCACTTTCTCGACCAATCAGAAGTAAAACCAAAACCAATCGTGACTTGCTCGCACGCGTTTTCCCGCGCTTGGCGCCGCCGACATGTAATTGCTCATTGGTTCATTGGATTGTTTACGACTGCTGTGATTGGTCAGAGTAATTACTTTGGTTTTGGTTTTACCACAGTCAATTGAAAACTGCTCTTTAAGCGAATTCTTTCACCATCTTAATAGTGTGTCATGACCAACAAATGTCATATTACTACACAGGAAGCACAGTAAGTTATGATGTACTGTTACTCATTAATCAATTGTTATTGCAACAATAGTCCATTGTTAAGAAACGAAACTTAGAATAAATCTGATCTTGAATGAGGCCCCAGGTCTCCCTTTGTCTACGACAACAGAAATCAAACATTGCTTCGTGGAAACTGGTCCTAAGAAAAAGGCGAAGTACACATCGGCCGTCTTACCAACCTCGTTACCAGGGTCTCTCTTCTTCCCCTCCCGTAGAGGATGGAAAAAAACAGAGACCCGCGACCGAAGTTGTTGTCTCACTCACTTGGTGGAGCCTTGGGTAGCTTGGGGCATGGCTTGCAATCTTTAGGAGGTGGGACCTTCTTGCAGCATGTCCATGGTGTTTGAGCAGCACCATCAGAATCAGCGGTAACATCCTGAGTGAAGGATGTGCCGGTGGACGTAACATCCAAGGAACCTGGCCCAGACAAAGTCACACTTGCACCGTTAGGGTTTAAATTCCCTTTCATTTCACTAGACGCATCCGTGTTATCTACATGAAGTTTGTGTTCAGACTTTACCTCTTCGCCCGATAAATGAAATGAGGATGGTAGCAAAGACGCTGGAGGTGATGTGCTTAGTGATTCTTTGGATGCTTCGTCTTGGTGCAGCTGTGATTCATTTATGAATGATTGCAGCTGTTGTGCCGGTAAATGCAGTTGTGCTCCGGATTGCAATTGTGCAAGTGATTCGTTTGATTTGGACTCATTGATGAAGAATGTTTGTGTCGAATTCTGTGACAGTGATTCAACCAGTGATTGATTTTGTAATGTGTTGTTACCTTGTGTAAGAAAATCAACATGAAAATTTGTAAATTGTGAAAAATACTCAAACAACAATGTTCATTCTAGGTTAAGTTTAAAGAGGTTTCGATTAGCTCTTAAAATAATGAATTAACCATGTATGTTAGAAGCTTTATACAGAAGGGGTTTGGAATTTATCGGAACTTAATGCAAGGGTGTTCATGTCAACACATTTTTGCCTTTAAAGCCGTTAAGTCTATCATACGGATACCAATAGAAGAATGCGTGTGTGGCACTAACCTACCATAGCTTCATATGCCTCAGCGTTTCACTTTGGTAATCTTAAGGGAACTCAATTCTTTATTTGTAACTTTTGAAATTTGAATTCTTGTGGCACTAAGAAAACATAATGATGATGATAATGATGATGATGTTAACGAATATTGATGTTGATGATGATGATGATGATGATGACGATAATGATAATTATGATGTTGTTAATGTTATTTTAAACCAAGTACGAAGAGAGGAGGTTAGGTGTGTTATATTGGAGTGTGCACAAATTACGCTTAATGAAAATGAGATCAAATCTGTAACGGGAAAGCTCTGAGGCAATCTTATTTGGTCTGTTACAGAAGTCATTTAACACAAACACAAAGGGAGGAGGTTAGGTGTGTTATATATATTCTACACAAATCACGCTTATTGAAAATCAGATCAAATTCGTAACGGGAAGGCACTGAGGCAAACTTATTGGGTCTGTTACAGAACTCATTAAACACAAAATCAACGCAAACACAAAACAGCTCTACCTGTTGCAACAGTTTGGTTGGTGTTATTTCCTGGAAAAGCTCCTACCATGACGGCCTGATTTGTCTGGGTCACATTAGCTACAGTTGGTTCAAAGCCTGCAGCGCCATACGTTTGCTGGGTATTATTGGTTGCCAAGGAAACCGTCTGATTGATTAGCTCGATGGTCTGGTTTCCAACAGCAGGAGCGACCGCCTGTGACTGATTTGTGAAGACTGGTTGGCTGCCCGCCAAAGGCTGCACGGCCGCTGCGGCGGGTTGTGCGACAACAGGCTGCTGGGCTGCCACAGGTGCAACGGGCTGTTGGACTGCCGCTGCAGCCTGTCCTACTTGCGGTACTGCTGGAGCTGGAGCTGAAGCAGCAGGAACGGCTGGAGCGACAGCGGCGGGTGCAGCTGGTTGGGTCATATAGGGAGCTGCTGTGTCAACAGGTGCGGTGGCAGCTGCAGGCGCGGCTGCTTGGGCCACAGCTGGAGCTGCAGCAGGAGCAGCTGGTTGAGCTGCAGCAGGGGCAGCCACTTGAGCAGCAGCAGCAGGGGCAGCAGGTGTTACCGTAGGTGCTGCAGCACCAGCAGCAGGCATACTGACAGCGTCCTGACCTACGCCAGTCTGTTGTTGTCCAGCGGTTTGCTGGTTAGCATCGGCAGCCTTTCCCTGGTCGACATAGTGCATGTTTACAGGGTGCTGGTCAGGGTAAAGGAAAAGCCAGTTCCTGTAATGACCTTTGTAGTCAAACAGGCTGTAACTTGTGGTCGGTGACTTCTTGGTTGGTGAGTAGTCGTACGGTTTGTTGAGGAACACTACGTCTCGTCTGCCGCCTGGCGTCTCGTCTCGCTTCTCAAGGACTTTATGATTGGAAGCATGTTTGTTCTTGTGTTTTCTTTTGCCAGAGATTCCATGTTTCTTGGCACCTTTTTTGATATACAGGACTGCAGGAAGCTGCATCATTTGGGCACCTGCATGTAGAATAGCGAAGTCAGTTGTGAAATCGAAAACAAAATTCTTGTGTCACAACACTTCAATCGATTTCTAGTACAAAAGAGTAACATGTACTTTTTTGCATCCTTTTTGCAAGTTCAAAAGTCTTAGCCTGCTGTTCAGCGCTCATGGTAATTTCTAATTGCGCACATTGTTGTGTAAATTCTTGTGTGCATTGTTTTCCCCGTGTTGGAGCCTTTCCTCCTTTTATACACGCAATTTGTGGTTTCAATGAAGACAAATCTTTTACCGAAAGATATATCCTGACTTACTGCTACTTATTTGCTTACCCTCGTATTCGCAGAGCCTGCACATCCTAGGGCAGTTCAGCTGAATCCATTCTGAAGCGCAGTCCAAATCACTGTACTTGACACAGTATGAATGGTCGACGCAAAAGTCACCTTTAGGAGCTGTGAGAAGTAGAAATGAAGATTAAATCCCTGAGATAAATGAGCATGCCTTTTTTGAAACGTAAAGCAATTATGCATCCAATATCCTGCGCAAGAATGGACAAAAAAGCTAGAGGTATGTTTGAATAATCGTTCGCTGTCGCTTCTATGGAAACTCATAAACCTTAGGTAATCTCGTTTTAGTGTTTAAGATCTGCTGTTGCTATTAGTTAATTTGTATTAGAAAATATTTTTTGTTATGGAAAAACTGAAATTTCTTACTCAGGTTTGATATTAATAATTACCGTTGTTCTTTTTGCTTCCACTTTTATGGACTGCATGTTTGGATTTCTTGATGGCTAAAAAATAAAAGTTAAAGGAAAAACCAACAAAGATATTTCAATTATACCGTCAAGGGAAGAGATGGAAGGTATTTCATTACAGTTTATTGACCCTCATTTATACTTACAGCTGGGTGGAGAGAATTTTTTTTCACATTTTTTATTTCTTATCTAAGTTCATTTACAGAACATACTACTAACATTAAAGGGAACCTCCATTGTCAAAACAAATTGACATTAAATTATTGGAAATAAAGTCGAAATTTAATTCCCAACAGTGTTTCCACTGTTTCCGATCCAAACATTATACTCTAAGCTTATTTTATTTTGTATTGTCGGTTGACAGTTCAAAATCAGCCGATTGAGAGTTAGATAAATATATTTCCTTGAACTTTCTCACTCCTACATTCAAAACGTAGTTTGTACTGAACGCCAGTTATAAGTTTTTACGTGAACCACTTCAATTGGCCTTCCCCACTTCAAGAGAGCAGTACTTTCCGGTGGTACTGTTTATTATGCTGTACATGGCCTGCGAGCAAGCTCTCGGGCTCGGGCTCGGGCTCGGGCTCGGGCTCGGGTTCAGGGTTTGGGGTTTGGGGTTTGGGGGAGCGGAGCCTCCCCCAAACCCCAAACCAGAGCCCGAGAGCTTGCTCGCAGGCTATGCTGTACAAGGTATATCTAGTTTGTGGATGAAATCTTAACTAAATTGTGACCACTCAAATGAAAGCTACAAAGCAATAATAGCTATTAATTTGTTGTGGTGCTCAGTTCATTAAGCTGTACAAGGAATATCTATCTTTGTGTTTGTGGATGAAACCATTCAAATGAAAGCTACTGAACAGTACTTTCCTTTGGTACTGTTTATTATGCTGTACAAGGGTGGTTCTAACGTTTGAGTCTGTAAATGAAATCTTAAAGTGTGACCATTCAAATAAATGCTCCTGAAATTGGAATACTATTTTGTACCACCGCATGTTTACCAAGCTGTACACAGGGGTGATTGTAACTTCTAATTTTTGTAGGCGAATCAAGTACTAGTACTTATAACTTTTGAGTCCGTCAGATGAAACACTAAAGCTGTGACCGTAAAAGTCTGCATGCCACGGTTATTGATTAATGATACATGGAATTGATTATACAATGTTTTCTTCCTTTTATTCTGAAATTGTGAAAAGTGAAAGCCTCAGTTTTGTTTACAATCTTTCCTGTCGAGTGCTATTTTAAAAAGATGAATTGTTATCCTAAAATAAAATACAATTTTTGTGTGTTCTACAGACAGGATAAGCTGGCTTCAAATAACAACAAAATGATTTTTAAGTTAATCGACGAAAGATCACGTATTCTAAGCATGTTTTAATGATAATTAAATTTAATTCTTAGTTGAAATGTTGAAGTCTTAATGACAAATCCCAACAGAAAAATAATTGGTTTTAACACATTCAAATCGGCTATAATGTACAACCTGCCCGGCTGGCAGGCTGACGGGAATGTTCGCGCGACGAAAGAGTTTTGGCAGCTAGCGGAACTCCCATCACGAAAGGCAGTTACCTCCTTTCCATTCCGCGGGCGGCTTTGCCAAACGTATTCGCGGCTCCGCCGCTAACCCTTTGCTATCGCGCAAATATAAATCCTGCCAGCTACGCAAGCTAGATATAATGAACCTTAAAAAATACTCCACCCGGGAAAATGAAATGTTTTTGTCAGGATTTAGGCGGGAACGGGTGGCGCTATTTGTAACTTTTAAACACAAACGGGTGCTTTACGTTAAAAAATGGCAAAACCAACATCATAAATTATTCATGACGATAGAAAGAAAATTTTATAGGAAGAATAAAATCGTAATACATGGCGAAATCAATATAAAAATTAGCTCGGTTCAATGATCGGATGTAATTTTCAATTCGATGCGCGTTAAACCTCAATTCCTTATGATTTCTTTCTGTAGTTATAGCTCGAATTGAGTTGCGAAGGCGTTAAATAAATCAAGCATAAATCGCAGAAAGAAAAAATCAATTTAGGCAATAAAACTGTTAACTTAATTAAAGAAACCAAGTTTAGAGGCATATCAGTCAATAAATGTCATATTTACCTTTGGCGTCCAGAAGTCCGTACTGTATTCCAAAGCAAAGCAGTACTAAAAGGGCTTTTAAGCCGTATCCGGACCTTGTCAACTTCATTACTTTCTATTTAAAAGACCAAGAGCAGGTTATACACCTGTGTTTGAACCTTAGCTGCCAAATAACCTCAACCATTTGCAGGCAAATGATCACTTTTACCTGAAAAGCTGTATCTTGGGATTAAAACGTTTTCGTATTTTGCGCTGTTTAAGCAAAGCAAAGCAAAGCGAAAAGAAAAAGCAAAGCTTTTTCATTTGATTCACAGCGATAGCTAAATCCACTAGGTAAAGCTAAGGGCAGAATAAGTATTATTAGAAATAAGTAGGACTTGGGATCGATTTTTCTTTCTTTATTACGATGCCACGGCCATATCATAATTATAAAATGAATATTTCTCGAAACATTTCCTTTTAGATTTTAAATAACGTTTTTCAAAAAATTTTTCCTCTGATCAAGAGATTAAATAGTAATGTACAACATTTCAGGGCAAAAAATAATCTTACTAGGAATGAATTTCCTTGTCAACGTGCTTGGAGGAAGACTTTCAACTTAGAACAATCAGCGACGCGAAAAGCAACTTGTAAAAATAAATTTTCACTTACCTCGTGGCAGATTTTGTCGTTATAAAGAAGACATAGAGGAAATTGCCAACAGCCCTCTGTAACGTTGTTTTGAATTTCAAAAATATGATAAGATTTAAAACAAAAATTTTAACAGCTTTATCAATAGCTGCTATTGCAGATGAGCCTTCAATTCAGCGGTTTCCCATCAAAAGGTTGGAACGAAGCAAGGAATTTATTATTTTAAACCATTGGCCTCGTTTCCATGTATATATGACTGCTGGCTCAAGTGTGCTATTGTTTAGCTTCGTGTGTGCTGGCGTGATTCTTCTCGTATCACGTGTATAAACATCTCTCACAGAAATACCGTTCAATTTACACCCTAGCATGCATCACAGGCGTTATTGGGGGAGATCAAGGGGGTCTTGGGGCACGAGCGCGAAGCGCGCGAGACACGCACGGGAAGGGAGAAGAACAAAATAAGTGCTTGTCTTGGCTTCGCTTGAGCGCCCCAAAACCCGCTTGAGCGCACAACCCTCCCCCTGTTATGCAGGCTAGCTAAATTTAAACGAAGTCTATTTCTTTATGCATCGACTTTGCACTGAAAAAAATAAGATGTTGAAAGCGGGAATTTGCTGTCTTCACCTGGAAGGCGCAATCGATAAAGCCGTCTAAGCCGTCCTATCAAAACAAAATGACTGTTATGACTGATATGATCACCTTGAAAAAATATATATGGGGTTCATGTTTCTCCAGCACCGTTAGGGATATGTCTAACTTCTAGAGTTCACTTTTCTTATTTACCAGCGCTATTTACCGTTTTCATCTATAGATATACGCCGTTTCATCGCCGAGAATACAGCGACATATCCGGGACCTTCTTACGGTCCAGAGCGCTTAATTTGAAAAGCTTCCGTCTGACAAAAGAGCCAAATTACAAAGAAAATGGGGGGAAATGCCGAAACAAGGTGTATGATTTACTACATAACAAAAAAACTAAGTACTTTGGCGGTTAGGTTCACCCTGGCGTTTTCAGAAGAGGTGTTAAGGAATCATTTAAGACCCTTTTTATTTTAATCGCGTTCTAAAATTCAGTTTTTTCCCTGATTTCAGTATGGAAAAAACACCGCATTGATATTTAAGATGGTCTTTCTCTTCAAGAAAAGACTTGCTAACTAAGGTTCACTCTGGAAATGTTAGTCTCGTGTCTAAAAAAAAGATTGGCGAAGTTTACATTTAATACGATGCGAGGAAATAGCATCAAAGCGCTATTTTCTAGAAGGTGTTCCGTAAACTAAAAATGGCGCTCCAAAATGTCTTCCTACGAACTCCCACGAGACCGGCAAAAGGATTCAAATTTTAATAATTATCTCAACACAAACAATGTTCCCTCAGTCGTAAGAGGCGGGCGCTTACGTTTTGCTTGTTCAAGTTAGGATGTCAAAGAGAAGCCATCATTTATTTTACATTTCTCATTGTCCGGCAAATAGAATGGCCCATATTACTTTTGAAACCTCAGTTAATGTAAAGCGCGATGAGAATAGGATATCACGTCTTTTATAGACATTCGACGCACTTAAAATAATATTAAAACGATCTAAACACTGTTTAAACGCGATAGGTTGATAAAAAATTTCGGTCTTCGAGGCTCTTCAGTCGTCCGCCATATTATAGTTCTGTAAGTTTCGTCGTACATGAATTTATTGACACAACTTTATCTCACCTTGAGATTTACATCACGCATCAAACCGTGTAATTGACAGCAGCTGAATCTGCGAAGACACTAGAGACTAGAGTATTCCAAAAATGTCTTCCTACGAACTCCCACGAGATCGGCAAACGGATTCAAATTTGAATAATTATCTCAACACAAACAATGTTCCCTCACTCGTGAGAGGCGGGCGCTTGCTTTTTACTTGTTCAAGTTAGCATTTCAAAGAAAAGCCATCATTTACTTCACATTTCTCGTTGTCCGGCAAATAGAAAGGCCTATATTATTTTTAAAACCTCAGTTAATGTACTCTAGGTCTGAACTACGTTAACCGATCGAGTAAAAGAGCGCGTCTAGATCTGGACTGCAAAACGCTTTGTAAAGAGCAGGAGAAACAAAGCGCAACGTACAAGTGAGTGACCCGTGATTCATGCTCGCTATTTGGCAACGCTTTTAATTGAAAACCATGTTCTGCGAAAAAAGTTTTTGTCATCGTACTCTGAACATTGCGAATCTAACGAGTCAAAATGAAAATCTTGCCGCACACGAATTTGTTGACAAAACGCTCTGTAAAGAGCGAGAAGAATAAGACATCACGTCTTTTATACACATTCGATGCACTTAAAATAACTTTAAAACGATCTAAACACTGTTGAAACGCGGTAGTTTGATAAAAACGTTCGGTCTTCGAGCCTCTTTAGTCGTCCGCCATATTTAAGTTCTGAAAGTCTTGCCGCACACGAATTTGTTGACAAAATGCTTTGAAAAGAGCGCGGCCCGCCTTTAATTACAGCACGATTGTTAACTTTATCACACCTTGGGATTTACATCACGCATCAAACCGTGTAATTGATAGCAGTTGAATCTGACTAGAGACTAGAGTATTCCTAAAGCATATTCTGTTGAGCAAATAAAACCGACAGGTTCTGTTTTTGCAAATAATTATGCCGCGCATCAAGAACCTGGGCACTGTAAGTACATGTCGCGAAAGACAATGGCATTCCGGGCGACGCCTCGCTACTCCATGACTGGCATCACAAAGTGTCCTGGTGGGTGCACGCTACTCTATGACTGACATCACAAAGTGTCCTGCGCGGTGGCACGCTACTCCATGACTGGCATCACAATCTGTCCTGGGCGGGTGCACGGTACTCTATGACTGGCGTCACAAAGTGTCCAAGGAGGTTGCACGCTACTCCATGTCTGCCATCACAAAGTGTCCTTGGGTTTGGTACGCTACTCCATGACTGGCATCACAAAGTGTCCTGGGGTGCATGCTACTCCATGACTGGCATCAGAAAGTGTCATCGCCGAGAATACAGCGATATATCCGGGACCTTCTTACGGTCCAGAGCGCTAAATTTGAAAAGCTTCCGTATAACAAAAGAGCCAAATTACAAAGAAAATGGGCGAAAATAGCGAAACAAGGTGTATGTTTGACTCCATAACCAAAAACTAAGTACTTTGGCGGTTAGGTTCACCCTGGCTTTTTCAGAAGAGGCCGTTAGGGAGTCATTTAACACCCTTTTTATTTCCCTGAGATTTGGACAACTACTATCGAATCGCGTTCTAAAATTCGTCTTTGTTTTTCGCTGATGGAAAAAACACCGTATTGATATTTAGGATGATCTTTCTCTTCAAGAAAGGACTTGCTAACTAAGGTTCACCCTGGAAATCTTAGCCTCGTGTCTAAACAAAACATTGGCGAAGTTTGTATTTAATACGATGCGAGGAAATAGTATCAAAGCGCTATTTTCTAGAATGTGTTCCATAAATCCAAAATGTCTTCCTAAGAACTCCCACGAGACCGGCAAACGGATTCAAATTTGAATAATTATCTCAACACAAACAATGTTCCCTCAGTCGTGAGGGGCAGGCGCTTGCTTTTTTCTTGTTTAAGTTAGGATTTCAAAAACGGAAAATGTTTTTGCCATCGCGCTCTGTCCATTGCGAATCTAAAGATTTAAAAAAAAAACAATAAAGTCTTGCCGCACGCGAATTTGTTGACAAAACGCTTTGAAAAGAGCGTGGCCCGTTTTTAATTACAGCACGATTAATTGTTAACTTTATCACACCTTGGAATTTGCATCACGCATCAAACCGTGTAATTGACAGCAGGTTAATCTGCCAAGAGACTAGAGACTAGAGTATTCCCAAAATACCGGCAAACGGATTCAACTTTGAATAATTATCTCAACACAAACAATGTTCCCTCACTCGTGAGAGGCGGGCGCTTGCGTTTTGCTTGTTCAAGTTAGGATTTCAAAGAGAAACCATCATTTATTTCACATTTTTCATTGTTCGGCAAATGCAAAGGTCTATATTGTTTTTTAAAACCTCAGTTAATGTACTCTGTCTGAACTACGTTAACCGATCGAGTAAATGAGCGCGTTTAGATCTGGACTGCAAAACGCTTTGTAAAGAGCACGAGAAACAAAGCGCAATGTACAAGCGAGTGACCCGTGATTCACGCTCACTATTTGGCAGCGGCTTTTAACTGAAAACCATATTCTGCGGAAAATGTTTTTGACATCGTACTCTGACCATTGCGAATCTAAGGGATGGACCATTAGAAAAGTGATGGGGGGATGGGAACTTTGGCAGAGGCAAGAAATTTTTTTTTTGTCCACCTAAGGTGGAAATCTTTTTTTTTTTTTTTCACTCGATGGCTGGAATATTTTTTTTTTAGTAGTTTATTTCTTAATTGTCCTGGGGCAGATTTTTTTTTTTTTGCGATAATGCGTGGGAATATATTTTTTTTCTTAATAATTTACTGGGGAAATTTTTTTTTTTTGCTTTTGCCCCACCCCCCCCCCCCCATCACTTTTCTAATGGTCCATCCCTAACAAGTCAAAATGAAAATATTGCCGCCACGAATTTGTTGACAAAACGCTGTGTAAAGAGCGAGAAGAACAGTACATCACGTCTTTTATAGACATTCGACGCATTTAAAATAACTTTAAAACGATCTAAACAATGTTAAAACGCGGTAGTTTGATAAAAAAAATTCGGTCTTCGAGCCTCTTTAGTCGTCCGCCATGTTAAAGTTCTATAAAGAGCGCGAGTAAAAAAGCGTAACGAACAAGCGAGTGACCCGCGGATCGCGCGCGCTATTTGGCAATGCTTTTCACTGAAAACCATGTTCTGCAGAAAATGTTTTTGCCATCGCGCTCTTACCATTGTGAATCTAAAGATTCGAAAAAAAATTTTTGCGCACACGAATTTGTTGACAAAATGCTTTGAAATGAGCGCGGCGCGCCATTAGTTACAGCACGATTGTTAGGGCGCCACGAAGTTCTCGGAACGGATCACAGGATTGACTGAGAGAACAATAACACAAACAACAGAAGAATGGTTCCTAGACCTAAAACGATAGAGCTTCGTGACACCCAGGGCCAATGACATTAGAGGTTCTAAAGAGCTTCGTAGCTCCTGCGATTGTTAAATTTATCACACCTTGGGATTTACATCACGTATCAAACCGTGTAGTTGACAGCAGTTGAACCTGCCAAGAGACTAGAGACTAGAGTATTCCCAAAGCTTAATTCCTTAATCTGTTGAGCAAATACAACCGACTGGTTCTGTATATGCAAATAATTATGCTGCGCATCAAGAAACTGGGCACTGTAAGTACATGTCGCGAAAGACAATGGCATTCCGAGCGATGTGTTTTTCTGGCAGAGCAACACTGAGATTTAACAGAGTATGCCAAATGAAACGATTTGGCAAAATTTTGAAGCCCGACGATTTAAATTAAGTTAAATGCCAATTCAACAAAGTAAACCACCACGAGCTTAGCAGACGCTTCCGGTCAGCGCTCAAACGTTTTAGTGCAGGCTCACGTAGAACGTTGCAGCTTAGTTTCAGCTAGGATCTTCCAAGTTTTTCGAGCGATTTTGTAGCGGTTTTTGTAGCGGTTTTTGTTAGCGGTTTCGTAGCGGTTGTCTTCAGCGTTCCCCCACCCCACCCCACCCTCTATGTTTTCCTTCCTCTGGTCCAATCGGTGTGACAGGTGCCTGGAATGGGGGCTCATGGCTGGGTTGCGGGGATTTGCCAGCCATGGGGGCAGTATTTTATCTAGAGGCTGGCTGGCCACGGTGGAAGTCCCTGGATACCCCAGGCACCCACCTTCCATTTAAGCGAGGCAGTCGGTTGATTACCGAGTTATGAGGAAAAAGAGAATTAGAAAGTTAGAGAATTTTGTATGCATGCGTCTGTAATATAATTTTGGTGTTTTCATTTTTAAGAAATTCTTGAAATACGGCTAAATTTTCTTCATCGTTATTACTTATGCGCGTAGCGGCATGAGGTAAGGTTTCGGCTCCGTTTTTCTTGTTATTATTTTTATTATTATTATTTTTATTTTTTTTGTCACGACTTTGCATGCAAATTTATGCACGCATATTTTACATTGTGCACTTCCGGTTCATGTCTTCGCCATTTACACTTCCTGTTTAATGACTTCCGGCTACTGTCACTTCCGGTAAAAGAGCGTTACTTACGTGTCACGACAGCATCTCGTACAACCCTACATACACTACTATGTTCACGTTTGGTATATATAAGACTTAGAACAATCACTGGCTTCATTGTGGTACAGCCTTCATTTCCAAAACATTCAATAGTAAACAACGTGGTTTGCAGGAACGATGACTGAATGAAAGGAGCAACTTATCTCCAGGTCGGACATCTTCTTATCATGTTTAAAATATATCATAAAATTTTCTTACGCATGCGCATGAGTAAAGGCTGCTTGGAGGCTCTTGTTCCTCTTCAGTTCGAAGATTGAAAGACCTCTGATTTGCATCCTCGCTTAAGAAAAGTCTACAAACGCACTGCCAAAATGTTTAAAATGCTATATCTCCAAAGCAATGTAATGTATACGCCACTTCGAAAAATACCATAATAATCTTTTATGTCAGGCTCAGCCTCACCGGGGTGTAATTATTCAAGTCTCCTTTGTTAGAATGGCACAATGGAATTCAGAGTACATGTAGAAATGCTAGGACGTAGCATTATGTGTTCGTATACAAATGTGCACCATATGCAAATTGCCATGAAGTTAAAGCATAGCACGTGTAGTTCGTCAGTGCTGAAAACAAAAGAAATTGGAAAAATCAGGCGGTAATAGGTCCATGATAACCGTCACGTAACCAAATGAAGAAAACATAACGAGGGAAAATGTTTCTTAGACCTAACGAGGGAAAAGCTGTTTAAAACAGGTTTTCCCTCGTTAGGTTTTCCCTCGTTAGGTCTAAGAAACATTTTCCCTCGTTATGTTTTCTTCATTTGGTGACGTGACGGTTATCATGGACCTATTACCAATCAGGCTTACATCAAGCACCACGTACCCAAACCTGCACTTTAAAGAGTATTATGGTATTTTTCGAAGTGGCGTATTGACATGAAAAGTGGCATGTCGATTACTATTGCTTCCTTGAAAAACCTGAAAAGCCTGTTAAAAGAAGGGCCGCGTAGAATTAGATACTTAGATTTTGAAATTTTAATGACGTAAAATGAAAACAAAGAATAAATGAAAAAGCAATACGCGCCGCACCTTTTTCTCAATCGTACTTCCAGTAGTTTTCAAACTTTCGCAAAGGTATAATCTTTAATATATGAAGAATATCCACCATCAGAGTTTAAGTTAGTATTTGTGTATTGAAAACTAAATATTTAAATCCGTACCATTTAATGAAATCAATCAAACGAGTTTACACTCTTTATCTGTCATCGGGCGAAATAAAAAATGGTTTGGAAAGAGTAATTCTTGGGACCGATAAGTCTTCTGGAGGTTTTAAAAAAACGGTACGCTATGTGATCGCTGATCTGGGGAAGCGTAGCTAGAATAAAATAAGACATTCCTGAGGCATTGCTACTTTAATGATCCTATACTTTGGGGTTGAAAATTCTTCAACGAAAAGAAATTGTTGTTTAATACACTACAGCTTGACCTTTTACTAACGAAAACCCCTTCAAAACAACTCTGTTTCCTGTCCCGACTTTCTATCCATTACGGCCCTAAAATTCTCTTATTAACCCGACCCCTCCCCTTAAACAGCCACCTCTCCATAAATAAAAGGCCGAAAGTCCTGCGACAAAGGATGACCGTTCATTTGGAGGTTCGACTTTATTTCATGAAATAAACGTTTATGGCCAACGGTTCCCAACCAATCACATCACACTTAATACATGTTTATTATTTCATAAAAGCTTTATTTTGCATAATACAGAGTTTGTAGCATACAGCTCAAAATTCACCCATTTTATTCACGTTTTAAGGTAGCTCAAAACTGAAAATTAACAAAACGTCGCACTCAAAAATGCTACAAATAACTCAATGTTTCGTGAGCGTGGCAATTTTGGAAAGATTACAGTTTTATTATAGTTAAACTTCACGGTTTAGGTAAGAATCATAATTATCTTAAATTTCTAGGAAATACTATCGAAGTTCAAATAGAATCTACGGCCTACACTAGGGAGCCAAAGATTACTTCTTCAAAAGTTAAGGGTTTTAATTAAAAAATATGTAACTTCTTTCTTGTCATTCTAGGCACCCGGTCGCGCAAGTGCACCTGGGATTGTTTTTGTCGACGAAAAAATGGCGTCAACAGGAGCAACCTCGCCCCACTGCCTTCTCCGCTGCGGATGCCAAAAATAGAGTGATGACGTCACAAAAACTAAATTTGTGAAATCATGGGATTTGATTAGATTTTTGGAAAGGGCATGACGAAAAATGCCCCCTTGCCAAACATCAACATCTTATTGCAATTTGGGGGTGAGATATTGACACTGTTATGCTCTGATGACTCCATACATATTCTTCTAATTTTTGCCTTGGTTCATTAGTAATTTTTGCCTTGGTTCATTACGTAATGAACCAAGGCGAAAATTAGAAGGATTTGTATGGAGTCATCAGAGCATAACGGTGCCAATATCTCACCCCCAAATTCCAATAAGATGCTGATTTTTGGCAAGCGGGCATTTTTCGTCATGCCCTTTTCGAATATGTAATCAAATCCCATAATTTCACAAATTTTAATTTTTGTGACGTCATTACCTTAGTACTTCGTAGTTTGCAGGTTTGCAAATTGCTGTAAAACACTTTTGACTGCCAGTTGCTTCAAATAACTTCCAAATATGGCACTTTATCATGTATCACGTGGTCAAGCCTAAATTATACCGTACAGAAGGACGTCGGACACCTTATTGAGACTTATATAACGGAGTAACTGGTTAGCTTTCAGTTGGGGTTAGGGGTAGCAGTTTATATAGTTAAATTTAGAACTAAGCAACCCGAGAAGCTAGGTGGTACAGTGATACGGTAGGCTATGTATGCCTAAGCCTAGCTGAGGTCACAGGTTCAATCCTGAGTGAGGATTTCAGATTTTCTTTTGAACACTTAAAATTTTATTGAAAATAAACTTCTAAGTGTCGACATTACGTTATATAAGTCTCAATAAGGTGTCCGACGTCTTTCTGGACGGTATGATTTAGGCACAACCATGATTGTTGAAGTATTCTGGAAACCCAGTCCAGGCGTTTCTCTGCCCGCCCCCGCTATTTTTAGAAGAGAAGACCCTGGGGACGAATTGTAAAAATATAATTCTTTGTAAATTGATAGAAGTTGAGGTAGTTTTAGTACATCAAGAATATTCGTTTCATTTTCTTCGATGTTTCGGCTTACTTCTACAGTGCGAACACCATCCTTTGGTCTGCATAAACAATCCCAGGATTCCTTCCGAGCAAAGCTTGTACCCAGACTTTCGAGTTAATGAAGTATAGAATTAATAAATGATTCATTTTTTCAATTGTTTAAAATTTTCTTATCGACCATTTTTGTCTTTCTTATCAGCCTAATCGCTTTTCGCTTTCTTAGAAACTTTCTTCTTTTCGACCTTGGGATGTGCATCCTTCACCTCTTTCTTCTGCTTCACAATTTTCACATTCTTTCCGGGAGCGTCGTTAAATTTTATTGGCTGATGAACCAGCTTAGCGACCACGGGCTCACCTCTAGGGTCAGCATCGATTCTGATTGGTGCTCCCAAGTTGTGGTCGTGCGTGTTGAGGTGCGCATGCCCAGACGCGTTATCTTTGGATTCGTCTTCATCTTCTTCTTCATCTTGTGAACTTCCTGAATCTTCCTGATCGTTGTCATTATTCTATAACAAAATAAAAACAACAGTAATAAAAAGTAATTAATCGTATTCAGCATGTTTACAAGTGTGAGTCATGGGTTCAACGCAAGTCAAACCCATGACTTTCCGTACAACGGTAGGATGCTCTGACCAGATGAGCTGCGAGAGACTTGTGGCGAGCTAGGTCATTTTTACTATATTAATATGTCACATAGGTACTGCATGCATACTCCTAGGAACCATAAGTAACAACATGATTAGTATCTTATCTAATTTTCAAAGCACAACGTTCATATTTTCTCTCCATTTTCGCCAGTTTCCTAGAAACGAAAATTATTGAACTTATCTGGTAATTTTGTTGTGTACAAGCCAACGGTTGTGGACGAACACGGAGATGGTAAGATGTGTCTTTTGAAGTCAATGGTTTTCCTAAGGTTCTCTTTTCTTTACATTTTCTTTTTTTCCCTCGGGTTTCTTTATACATTATCTATTTCCTGAGCCGTCACTTACCTCATCAACATCATCGCTGTCATCATGATCATCATCATCGTCATCATTATCACTTTCGTCGTTCTTTTCCACGACCGCTTGCCCAGATCCTTCGCTATTATCCTCCTCGTCTTTAGGGACTGGCCTTTCAACCATGACAACTTCCGGTTTTAAATTGGCAACTTCCGGTTTGTCATTAGACTTGACTTTCGGTTTGTCATTGGTCTTCACTTCCGCTTTGCTGGCCTTCTTGGGCACATCTTCCTTTATTTTTTGAATTTTCAATGCTACTTTCTTTACTTCATCTTTTCCTTTCTTCGCGGTTTTCTTCAGAACTTTATGAAGTTGCTTAGGCTTGTCATGATGTGATGTTTTTTGGTGTTTCTTCTCAATGTGCTTGTCCTCGTGCTTGTGGGAAACGATCTTGTCTGACTGTTTAGCGTTGTCACCAGGGAAATGTCTCTTTTTACCCATGACGATGTGAGAGTTAGCTTGACGTTCTAAAAGAAAAAATGGCCTTTAAATTGGAAACCCCTGGAACAAAAGTGAGCTGCAGCACGTTTAACATTGCTTTATAAAATGAGAAATAGCTTGGCCTTCTGTGATGATAGTAAACGTGAACCAATCAAACACGAGTACCAACCGCGCAACCACAACTACGCTTATATGCACCCAAGTGCTACAAGAGATTATTATAAACACTCATTCTTCCCCAAAACAGTGTCGGAGTGAAGCCGAAGAATTTTAAGGCTGCAATATCAGTTGTTTATTAACTTGTCTTCAATGTTAGTTTAGGGCGGTCCAAAATACTCAGTATTGAGTGTGTGACCTATGTGGTAAATAAATAAATAAATAAATTCATTAATTCGCATATTTGTTAATTCTGATTTGATAATCGGCTTGTATATTCCTTTTTGATTGATATTAAAAAAAAATGATTTTTGTGCTTTTCTTGTTCTAAGTGTGGGGAATATTGGACTATAGATGTATAGGTGATGTTACAAGGTATATACAAAAGCCTGTCAAATTAATACATATATATTTTGAGCGTGGGCTTCGAAAAATGACTGGGACACAAAAGAGGCAAATAAGTCAGTGAGGCCTGGGGAGAGATCTGTTCTCCCCAGTGCTTCTCATTCTTTTCATTCTTTTCCAAGCCCCTCCCCACCAGCGGTGCTCTCCACAATAGCCCATTTTCGAGTTTTTTATTTTTTATTTTATCTATTTTTAACAATTTCAGTATTTACAATGCTACATGAAAGAAAAATTAGAGCACAAAAAAACTACACTAAAAACAAACAAAAGTAAGATAAAGCAAAGTACAAAATACAAATATAAAAACCTACTTCAATGGTATTTTGAAAAAAAAAAGGAAAATTGGACATTTATTGTGAAAGAAAATGGAGATAAAGACACCAGAGGTGACAAAGGTGAAATAAGAGGGAGTAAAGGCTCCCATTTCTCGTAATGATAATTGAAAAGGAGGCTAAAAGCAACTCGGAAATGGGCTATTACACATGCGATTTTTGATGCGATGAGTCGCGCTCTCCAATTCAACTTTTGTCGCAAGTGTAAACCAGCAGCGATTTCGATGTGAATCGGGTGCGACATTTGCTGCGATTTGCTGTGATTTCCCAAAAATTGCTGCGAAGTCACTTCAGGTTTCGAACATGTTCAAAACCTCTGCAACATCGCACGACAAATCACGCTAAATCGCACTGAAATCACCGCTGGTTTACACACGCGATTTGAAAATGCAACTTGCGCGCGACTTGCATCGAAAAGTGCGTCAATTGACAATAATTTCACTGAAATCGCCGGTGTGAACGGGGCTTTCGAGTTTCAGAGTGACTCACGGAAGGGCTCATGTTATCTTACCATAACCGCATTGGCCACATTTGCTTTTACACGTGTCTTTCACCCAGCGAGTCATACAAGCTGAAGCAGCGAACGTCTTACAAACATCAAGATCCTGGCACCCAATGAAGACTCCATAAGGAACTGCAATAAATAACAAACGTTCGGTGTTTGAGTCGTTTTATCTTATGAATGTTTTGTTAGTAATTTATTACAGTGGAACCCCGCCTAATGACCATTCCGTTTATACAGCCCCCTATTCTTTATTACAGCCACTTTTTTTACTCCGAAGAACAGGTAAGTCATATAAACATACATGAGTCCTACCCTGTTAATGCTGCAAGATTTTGGTGTAGTCCAGTGATGGTCAGTGTTGACTATTTAATAATCAATCAGAAGCAGAAGAAGAAGAAGAAGAATAGCATTGGTGCATGAGAGGTGCGGGGTCGGAATTCGAGTCACCTCATTGTCGCGTTTAGTGCGACAAGGTTTTCAGTACCTTAACACTGCCGAATTAAACTTTAGCCAATCACGAGCGCCTTTATCTTAAAAATGAATAAATTATTGTAATTTATGTAATAGGTTTGGCGCTGAAGAGGTTCGTGGTATGAATCCGAGTCACCTTATTGTCGCATTTAATGCGACAAGATTTCCAGTACCTTTAAGCTTTGCCCAATTAAACTTAAGCCCATCATGAGCACCCTTATATTAAAACTGAATACATTATTGTAATTTATGTATTAAATTTGCTCCGTAAGAGGAGGTGGTATGAATCCGAGTCACCTTAATTATTGCGCATTTAATGCGACAAGATTTCCAGTACCTTTAAGCTTTGCCCAATTAAACTTAAGCCCATCATGAGCGCCCTTATCTTAAAACTGAATACATTATTGTAATTTATGTATTAGATTTGCTCCGTAAGAGGAGGTGGTATGAATCCGAGTCACCTTATTGTCGCATTTAATGCGACAAGGTTTCCAGTACCTTAAGCTTTGCCCAATTAAACTTAAGCCCATCACGAGCACCCTTATATTAAAACTGAATACGTTATTGTAATTGATGTATTAGGTTTGGCTTGTAAGAGGAGGTGGTATGAATCCAAGTCAACTTATTGTCGCATTTAGTGCGACTGTTTCCTTACCACTATCGAACTACTGCCGTTCCACTTGGTTCTGAGCATTACAGGTATAGCGTCTGAACAGTCCTTACCTTCGCATAATTTGCAGCTTTTCCTGCAGTTCTTTTGCATCCACACATCTCGACACTGACCGGTTTTGGCGTAATTTTTACACCATGGTTGGTAGTCATCGCATGGAAACAATTTCTCTGAAAAAAAAAATAACAATTTAAAGTTCGAGAACGACTCATTATTTACGATGTAACTTGAAAAAACATTGCTAAACGCCCGAGGTTGAAGCATGCGCAGTAGCAGCTGATAAAAGGCTTACCTTTCTGTTCTTTTGTTAATTTGAGTGCATCCATCATTTTTTGGTGCGCTAAAGAAAAAAAATGAAAAGAACTATAGATTTCTATCTGCACTGTTTGCCTTACTTTCACTCCGCTCATCCCCCCTTATTTATCACCCTGCCCTCCCACCATTATTCACCCCCCCTTATTTATCCCCCTTGCCTCCCACCATTATTCACCAACCCCCCCCCCCCTCCCACCCTTATTCACTCACTTCCCCTAACGATGGAGTCTGGATACGCACCACCGGCAATAATAAGCCATTTGCACGATGACGTCATTTGACTACTACCAGAATCCTTCAGTTTTTTGTTTTGTTGTGCAAATTAGAGCTATTGTTATTTAAACCGCACTGGGATTACAAAATTAAAATAAGAAAGGAAAAACGAAATGAATTCTGGTAGTAGTAGTCACCATTATTCACCCCCCCACCTTATTTATCCCCCTTGCCTCCCACCATTATTCACCACCCCCCACTCCCCCGGCTCCCCCCCCCCCCCCCTCTCCCACCCTTATTCACTCACTTCCCCTAACGATGGAGTCTGGATACGCACCACCGGCAATAATAAGCCATTTGCACGATGACGTCATTTGACTACTACTACCAGAATCCTTCAGTTTTTTGTTTTGTAGTGCAAATTAGAGCTATTGTTATTTAAACCGCACTGGGATTACAAAATTAAAATAAGAAAGGAAAAACGAAATGAATTCTGGTAGTAGTAGTCACCATTATTCACCCCCCCCCCCCCTTATTTATCCCCCTTGCCTCCCACCATTATTCACCACCCCCCACTCCCCCGGCTCCCCCCCCCCCTCTCCCACCCTTATTCACTCACTTCCCCTAACGATGGAGTCTGGATACGCACCACCGGCAATAATAAGCCATTTGCACGATGACGTCATTTGACTACTACTACCAGAATCCTTCAGTTTTTTGTTTTGTAGTGCAAATTAGGGCTATTGTTATTTAAACCGCACTGGGATTACAAAATTAAAATAAGAAAGGAAAAACGAAATGAATTCTGGTAGTAGTAGTCAAATGATGTCATCGTGCAAATGGCCGATTAATAATTATTAGATTCGCTTTTTGCATGATAGCGAAACATAGTAAGGCCAAGGTTTCTGTTATCGGCTTCGGCGGATAACACAAACAGAGGCCTTGATAATTCTCGCTATCATGCGAAACCGAACCCAATAGTTGTTTTATTAGACATTTAAAGCACTTATTCGTCATTTCAAGCTAAGCTGTGCAGCCTTTTTTGCTTTTCCCTTCGCAGATTGTAAATCTTAGGGACGGACCATTTAATTTTTGTCGGGGTGGGCAATTTATGAATATTAATACATGTAGTATGAATTTTTTTCAGCATCACTATTTGCAAGAATTGTTTTTACCAAAATAAGTGGTTTTTTTTCACGTGCTTTATTGTGCACGATTTTTTTCTCTTTAATTTCTTCTGCAGGAATTTTTTTTTGGTAAATGCCCAACCCCTCCCCCCCACAAATATTAAATGGTGCGTCCCTTGTAATTTCTTTCCCGCTGCCGCTAATTAAGCGGGAGGCGCGTGGCAAGCTTGCATGACTGTCTGTAGATACACGCCACATCTGCATGCATAAATCGTATTGTCTATAGATGTAATTAACTATTATAGCGCGAAAGCGCGCATGATATCGCCTAATTCTTAGCCGAGGAGGTCGTAGGCCGAGTCGGCTAAAATTAAGCGATATCACGCAAGCTTGAGCGCAATGATAGTTTTTAAATTCAACACATGATAACAAAGCACAGTTTGAAGAAACAATATGAAGGCCGGTCCGTCATTTTTGCATTCTCTTGTCAAAATGCGAAATTTACCTCCATCGTTGGATATACGTCATGTAGACATATCGATAACGTTTTGACCACTTTTTGGGCAGTGTATCAATGTATCAATGTGTTAAATTATATGTGAATTAGCTGTGTACTTTCAGCCAATGAGAATAGAGATGGTGAGCAAAATGTATAATAATAGCAATTATCAGCCCACCGATTTTACCTACCTGTTTTTGGTTTTGGATCAGAAGGCACCAGTAGTGCTGCTGCAGAGTAAATACACGATGTTCAGTTAGCTTAGAACGACTGACGAACAAACTTGACAGTTAAACCACTGGCCTAACGGCTCGTGGTTCCACTTGAGTTTTGAACATCTTATGACGTAATTTCTGTGATAAATAAGAGTACAGACCATGGGAAAATGCTGTCAATTTGTTTAGTTTTGGTTTTATCAACTGTTGATAAGGTAAAAATGATAGAGCAGTTTTCAATTGAGTGTGCAAAACCAAAACCAAAGTAATTACTCTGACCAATCACAGCAGTCGTAAACAATCCAATGGACCAATCAGAGCTCGAAGCAATTACATGTCGGCGGCGCCGAGCGCGGGAAAACGCGTGCGAGCAAGTCACGATTGGTTTTGGTTTTACTTCTGATTGGTCGAGAAAGTGGCGCGAGATTTTTTAGCCAATCACAAAGCGTAAAATAAGGTTAATTAATTGGTCAACGTAAAGTGATTCAAAACGCGACGTTTCGAGTGCTAGCCCTTTGTCAGAGAGATTTCGCTCGCGAAACTGTTCGTACTGATAATGAAGAGCTACGCTAGTAACGCCAGCAAAGTAAAAGCCAGAACAACAAATTGAAAACAGAGAATTGTCATCACATGTTCAAATAGACTGGATGCAGAACGCAAGATCCAGCAGTCTACGACCGATCGCGACCAGCTAGCGATACCAACTGGTTCGGTATGATATTTAGATACTTGCATCGAAATACCTTGCAATTGATTTTTACAATAACTGTGCGAATTCTCGCGCGCTGATTGGCTAATTTTTATTATCAATAAGAGTACAGACGGATGAAACGATAAAACTGACGCCATCAGCGAAAGTTTTCCCAAACTTTTCAGCGCTGCGTTTTTCGTGGCGAGAATTCTTTCACAAATCCAGAATTATTCAATGAGAAAATCGTCCAAAATATCTGAGATGAACCTCAAGAAGCTAAAACACAACCTAAAAGCGGAAAGATGAAGATGTTTGTTGCGAATCCAGACCTGAAAATTGGCGGTGAGCAGGATTATAGTGCTGTCGCTGAAATATACGCTTTACCGAAGATGAACTGAACCGTGTTTCAACGGATTATTTGAGAACAATTTTAACCGGAATAAAGGTTAGTTTCAAAATTCCAATTTTTTATGTGTTTCTGACTTACTCTACTCAAACTTTAAATTTACGAGCCCGTGTTTCTCCAAATTATGGCGATGAAATTCTGGTTTTGTGGAGATCGCATCTTGCATTTCCTTCCTTCGTTTCAACATCAGTTTTGGCGTTTTGTTATTGCAAAAAACAAAGTGGATCCACAGCACTTCGATAATGTTATGACGAAATTTATCATCAATAAGAGGACAGACGCATAAAAAACTGACGTCAATTTTTTAATTCGAAACGGACGTTTCTTCACAGTTGCGCAGTAAATCGTCGCAAACGATGTACAATTCACTTGCTCCTAACATACAATTCACTCCTTACAATAAATAATGAGCTGTCACTGAAACTAAAAACTCAGTTTTTAAACTCGCTAGTTAATACCTGCCATCACTGGTGGCTTCTTATCAGAAGTCTTTTTTCCAACAATGTACGTTGCTGTATCTACAAATAAACAATTTTCACAGTCAAAGAAAACCCAAATCCCCTCCGTAACTTCTAGAATATTAAAGCCATGGCTAGGAGGGTTTATAGCACAGTCGAACCTCCTTAATAATAATAATAATAATAATAATAATAATAATAATAATAATACAATACGCAACAAACAGTAAATAAATGGCATTAGGTTTATTTTGCAGGTTTGGGCCGAGCATCCGGACTTTATGTACACGGTAAATTTATCTACAGCGCATGTACACAATATACAGTATACAATAACTACGTTAATCGATATCACAGTTAAACACCCAAACGGAGCTGAGCAACCACAGACAATAACACTATGGTTTGATGGAGGCCAGAAAAAAACCTGCCTTAAAACCCTTTGGGAAAAAATTGACAGGAAATGCAAGTATGAATAAAGGCTCAAGCTCCAAGCAGTTAGTAGCCCTTCTACGAGGCTTTACAATTCAAAAATTAACAGAGCTAATTAAAGATGGTGGGTGTCAGCCTAGAATGGCATCCCACATGCTATGCAAAGCTTATACACGTCCACAGTAGTACCCATAGTGCACCATCATCCAAACTTTCGTGACGCAGAAATATTACATTTTAGGCTAATTCGTAGCCACTCAATCGCCAGAAAATACATTATTGTAGACTGAGGTGTCCATATTACAGAGGTATTAACTTAATGAGATTGTACGAATTTTGGCCTCTTCGGAACCAAGTGGACTGTCCGTAAGGAAGATCACGTGACGAGATGATGTCATACGACGCGGGAATTACGTCATAATTACGAATGGCCGCCATCTTGGATCCCCCATTTTCGATTTCCATCATGTTAAAAAAGCGCCAAATTGAATAAAAATTAATTAAGATCAAAAGAAAAAAGCTCAAACGATCTTAAATTGGAAACATTACTACAACAACTACAGAAAATTAAAAATTGGGGTAAATACACTTTTAAAAAGGTCACCGATGTCATGAACAAAACATCTGTCCCATCAATTAAATGCTTCTGTAGTTCCTCTAATCTGAATAGGGTTAACAAAGGTAAAAGATATAGAAAAGCATCAGTATATACCTGATGGAGGCCCCTGCACTAGGGCCTCTTGGTTTCCCTGAGGCGCCTCCAGGTTCATTTTCATGCCGTTAACTTTGATTTCTGGAACGTTAAAAAAATCAGGGTCAACTCGCACGCATTTATGGTTACTCAATTTACTGACACATTAATACTAATCTCATTAGTCCAAGCCAAGGATCCAATTTTTTTTTTACTGCCTCACTGCATTTATGCTGTGTTAAATGAAATAACAGAGCGCCCGTATTATAGGAGTAAAATACACACAGCTGATTCACTCGCGGTAAAATTTACCGCTTGAAGCCACATGTTTTACCGCCTGCAATCACTTGGAGGTTTTTGAAATTCAACAAAGTGTTTACTCTATAATAAAAAAAATATTGTTTTGTAAGGAATGAATTATAAAATTGTTGTAAGTTGTTTTACCTTTGAAGGTCGAAGGTGTTCATATGTGAATTTGCCTAAATGAAATTGGGTTTCAGAGAACCTGGCTCTACCCCCTAGGAAAGTGAGCCTCAGGCCCACACTTTTAGTTTAACCAGTTAGGAATGCTCCCTTACCTGCTGTGCTAAAATTTAGGGAGAACACTGCGTAAGTGATCAACTTTATGAAATCCTTAGGTTCTCGTATTAGCGAATATCTCCCGTAAGCGACCACATTGAATTTATGATTCAACAGCACAAATTTGATTGTCTCCGGTACGAATTGAACTTTCTTTATAACGTGAATCAGGTTTGTGTCTAGGAGATGTAGTAAAAAAGATATCCGATGTGCTATTTACTTAGCATATATTTGCTGACTTATTATGTCGTCTACTAAGGTTGTCAAGGTGAAAAGCAGTTAAAACAATGTTACTTACCTGGCATTTTCTGGCCATGTTTTCCAACTACCATGGCAAAAACTGAAATTTAGAAGAAGAAAAAGCGGTGAAAGAAATTAATTGTCTGCGATTCTATAATAATTCTGCCCCCTCCCTATTAATTTCCCGACCATAAGATTTTTAAATTCTATCCTCACAAGAGTAAATAAACGTCTGTCTTTTTCACATATGCATCGCGCGGATTGATTGTTGCAACGCACCTGTGTGTTGTTGCTGAGCATATACACAGCATGTGATTGACAGCACAACAGCCAATAGGAGCTGTCGTCGGTCCATAGCGTCTCCCTATAAAGAGAAAATGAAAGAACAAGATTTAGCCCACTATCCAGGAAGGCCACTTTGTATGGAGGAGAGAAATAAAAAGGGGAAGACAGAGATGAAAAGTGGGCGGATCCCGACTCCATCGGAGATGGGGGGAAGAATAGGTAGCTCTTAACAATGTTCTTTGGTCCACAAAACGGCTAAAGAATGAACGAATACTCGATTACTGAAGAAAGCGTGTTCCACGTGTTGATCTTTACCGCAATCGAGAATTCAGTTATGAATAAAACAATGATCTTAGATTACATTTCGCTGAAAGATCCTCGTATGGTGATCGCGTGTTTATAACGATACATGGATTTGGTTTCATATTAAATCAGATTACCTGTTGCATATTTCGCAGACTTGAATATTATTATATTAACAATTATTATTTGTTTTTAATATTATAGCGCGAAAGCGCGCGTGATATCGTCTAATTCTTAGCCGACGAGGCCGCAGGCCAAGTCGGCTGAAATTAGGCGATATCACGCAAGCTTGAGCACTAATAATAGTTTTATAATTCAACACATTGATAACAAAGCACAGTTTGAAGAAAAAATATCGAGGCCGGTCCGTCATTTTTGCATTCTCTTGTCAAAAAAAAAAATGGGAAATTTACCTCTATCGTTGGATATAAGTCATGTAGACATACCGGCGTATATCGATAACCTTTTCACAATATTTGGGCAGTGTATCGATGTGTTGAATTATAAAATGCAATATTAAAATAGAGTTATCTTATTTCAAAGAAGCTGGATAACTAGTGACGAAACTGTATTGGGTAACAGGAGCACAAATGTAGTTTTCAATAAACATAGTTCTATCCACAGACTCTCATTTCTTTGTATATTCTGAAACTGAATTTCAGCAATTCTCAGGAATTGAGAGAAACTGGGACGGTATTCAGTAATGAACGCACGAGCCTAAGCGCAAACACAAAACTCCATAAAATCAGTAAGAAACGCAATCACAAAGCAAAAGGATAAAAAAAATGATCCTTGTGATTTGTGTTTGCTTGTGCTTATACGTGTGTTGCTAGTGAACTAAGCCAGGCCTTATCGATTTCTCTGTTAAATTCAGGTGTTTAACTTAGTAAACTTGTATTCACTTGTGTTCACCTGTCTTATCTGAACAAAGAAAGTTGACGTAATTTTTTCTAATCCAAAGGAGGAATATTTCACTTATCACAAGTGTTTGCCTGTCAACAAGACAAATAAATATGTCACAAGTAAACGAAAAGTGGCGAATCCACTTTAATTTTAGCATTACGATGAAAGGATTAACAATCTTCTGTTAAAAAAGGGATTGTTTTGATGGAAACGACAAAGATGGTTGTTTATTCGCTTTGTACAATCGTCTAGTATCTACCGGTTAATATCTTCTCAGTGGTTCAACGTCAGCAAGAGGCAACAATAAGATCGATTAAACTATAAGACGATATTAATCGATATTTTAGATTACTTCAAATTCATTGAAAAGTGGAGTTTCCATGGTCTTTGAAATCTATTGATAAGATAACTAATTATGACATTTTCTAGCTACAAAAGTGTTGATACCTGAACAATTATAACAACATATAGAAGAATTTGAGAAACCGCACAATAATCTGGCTATCTAATTTATAAAAAGTTGAATATGTCTTAAGAGTTTGGCAGAAGTTGAGTTCTAAAAAGCAAAATTGAGTCCTCTTACCTCTTTTTTTCTCCTTTTTGTCGCTGAAGTTAGCTGAAGTTTTGATAAGGGAATTTATGTCATGGGACTGCAATTCTAAACAGCCGCAAAAAAAAATGTTATCCCCTGTCACACGTGACTTCGCGCCAACGGGTAGTTTGATTTGAAAGCGATAAACACCAACTCTAAAACAAGATTGTTTTGATTTCTAAATCGCACCATTACCGGTGACAACTTGTACCGTTGTAGTATTAGCGAGGAATAATTTTACTTATCTTTCTTTTGTTAAAAGCACTATACTGTACGGTTAGAGGCGCGGCAAGGAAGTTCTCGCGCTGTCTTTGAACATTGCCTTCATAACTCTTTTAATATGGAATCAAACACCACAAACTGGCTTCGCGACTTTCCATAAAATTTATTTGGCAACAATTTGGTATAACATTTCATTTTCTCACGTGACTAGATGTTTCCATGGCAACAAATATATTGTCTTAACTTTTACATTTTTTACACATTGATTGTTTTTAGTCTATTTTGACGTTTTTCTGTGGTTTTGGAGAAATCTAGAAATCCAAGATGGCGGCTGTGCGAACTAATGACGTAATTCAGACGTCATTTGTCGTCATCGTTCCATTTTGAGGATCTCAAAGGAAAAGTTTTGGACATATTATATTTTTCCTCCAAGTTTCATTGTCATAGTTTTAACGTTTTAAAATTATGAGGAGGGGTGGGGGGAGGAGTTTGTAAAAAGAGGCTGATAAAGGTTTACTTGATTTTAAGGTGGCTCCCTATTGTTTTATAGCCGCGTGCGCGCTGATGACGCGAACGTTGGTAAATGTGCGCGCGCTCATACTAAAAAGTAGATTTTTCCCCATTTTATGACGTCAGCAAAGCCAAAAAAGGCAAAATTAAGACCCGATTTTCTCGCGTTTCCTTCCGTGAATCTTTTTAAAAGTTCGCATAGTTTGAGATAAAAACTCAATCTTTCATATATTCTTTTTAGGAAAACATCTGTTGGAGCTATTTAGTTTAATAGGTAAATATACGAAATTGCGTGATATTGCGAAAACCGTCTGAACGACCCCATGTTTTTATCTTTCCAAAATGTTTCCCGTGATCATTTCCACAATATATCAAAGTTTAAAAAAAATTCACCGAAGGAAACTCTAAATATTAAAGAATAAAAGTCAATTTTTGCAAAATATTTGCCATTGTTTAGATGCTGCGTTGCCATGGCAATGGCCTCTACCAAAAAATTGACAACAAATAAACATGCATAAATATGTTGGAATTCTTACTGGTAAATCTCATGAACCGAAATTGCAAGATAAGAAAATTGGGCCTTAATTTGTAACTCATGATAGGTAGTGTAGGTGCTTTTGTTAATACTCTAGGGAGCCACCTTAAGTTGGAAGTTGAAGGGAGCCGTGGTTCCTTAGCGGACTCAGACTGCAGTCTTTGACTGAAAGCTGTTTAATGGTGCAGTTTCGCAGACTGCGTAGCAGACGTCGGTTTACTACTATAGAGTGAAGTTTCGTTTCGAGGGCACTCATCCCTTTCGCGCGTGACCCTCGCGCGCTCGTCCTGGAAATCTCGCCCGATATACAAACCGGGTGCCTGCTAAGCAGGCTATCTCAATTGACCATATTCATACTAATAACATGTACAAAAATATTGCTTTCGCTCTAGTATTTACATAAAACTAGTAATGAATATACTGATTGATGTCGAAATGGAAATTCAGTCGTTTAAGGACTGACACTTTCCCTGCTGAAACTATCGTGTTTTCATGATTATGGCCAGGAGATTGCTTTAAGCTCACTTTATTATCTTGGGTGTTTCTTGGTGTTGCGGAAGCCATTGTTGGTTAGCTTTTGTGTTGTGGTGTGGGTATTGTTCAGTGTCTTTTGAATCTTTTGTTTTACGTCATTTGGTGATCGCACCATCCGCAACACCAAGAAACTACCATTATCTTGAACTTAGAAGAAACTATCGCCAAAAGTGATAGAACCAAAGAAATATGAACCAAACAGGCAAAATAACGGCTAGAAAGATCAAAACTTCACAAGAATGGCAAGTTTCATTTCATGACTGCCTGTCAATAAATCAAATTTCATGATCGAACTGTAATCCACTTCAATCCTTGCAATCCTGCACTTTAACTCCAAACTACTGTTTTTGTTTTGCTCTATAGAATCTTTTTACTCAACTAAGTTGTATATTTGGTGGCATTTGGCGATATAACTTGGAAATAATCTATTAAGCGAAATTTTGCTCTTTCGACAGGACAGTGTCCCGTTAAAGGGGCCGCTGGTTCGAATGTTAACCGAGGGTTTAAAAACGTAATTCAAGGTTCTTGTTTATTATGCTCAAAACATTAATTTTTTTCTTTGCTACTGCCCTTATTCCAGTAAAACTAATAGTTGCGCCGATAGATTAAGTACTTAATTAAGTATTAATGGCTTAATGATAAATCACGAGCCGAAGTCGTAAACTTCCGATTCTTCATCGATCGTGTACAATCGATGCCTCCTCGGGCGCACTCGTTTGTCGTCGTCGCTGTCATCGTCCTCAAAGAGAGGATTAAATGTCACGTTACTCTGAATCTCGCTTTCAAACAAGTCGCCGAGTGAGTTGAAATCGCATGTGCGCAGGGTCTGGGTACAACTGGCTGAAAATCCGGGACCTTGTCTCCTGACATGCGACGCGAATGAGATGCTAGCCTCGATCTGACCATAGTTGCTAAATATGGAAGAAGACGCTGAACGTCTGGATGAATCTTCAGCTTCTTCTTCACGGCTTGGACGCTGACTTCTTCTCGTAAGAATTTTGGTTCGCAATTTCAGTTTTGACTTTGGCTCCTTTTCCGTTGCTTCTTGGTACCCAGTCCCTACTCCTCCAAGAAAAGTCCGCTCATGTGGTTGGATCGCGGGCTCGTTTTCACCTCTGATCGAGCCCGGTGTCAAATCTTCTTCATTTTTGAAACGTTCGTATTTTTTCCTACGAAATATCTCTTTGAGAAATTTTATCCTGGCCGTCGTTTTTCCTGGAGTGTTCCACATCTCGGCTATGAAATCTGGTTGTGTGTATGACCGAAATTTTTCAGTGTTTAAGCGGGTTTTTGAGGACTTAGCTTCTTGAACGGTCTCAACTTTGAGGAAATCGCTCGCTTGATAATCCACCAATGAATGGGGTGGTCTTGATGTTTCCAGTTCTCTCGCTGCTGTGTTGCATTCCGTAAATGGCGACAAGACATTTCTCTCCACCAGCACAATTCTCTCCGATTTCTCTCCTAGAAAGCAAAGAATAATGACAGACTTTCTGGTTACAAAAGATTAAGTTTCAAGTCATACCTCCACATTAAGATCAGCACGCTTGAGACGACTTGTTCGTTATTTTGGTGTGTTCACGAGAGAAATGGTTGCAGGGATTGAATAGCTGTAAAACTGGTCAGGCAAGTTGCAGGGAGCACATTTGTGTCCCCGCGCCTGGAGATTTTGACTAAAGTGAACAATTGATATGGAAAGACTTGTCCCACGACTTGCTACATGGAGTAAGCCTGGATTAAGCCCCTTCATGTGTGGGTTGGGTTACCTGAACTTGGGTTACCTGTCTCTAAGATAGACTCTGTTTCGACTAGCGCTGTCCTTTGTGGAGTACGAGTTACGGTTTCCCGGTTATGGGGAATTTTATTGAAGTAAAATGACTGAAATGAACAAAATGCGAAATAGAGAGAGGGAATATTAGCTATATGACCCTTCCCTCTCCGTTCCCTCTATTTTGGCCTGTCGCTAAGGCTTATAGAGAGACCCTGTCCCTTCAACTCTGCTTGTCCCCTGTTATTTCCCCTCAAATACCAAACCGGACTGCCCCTGCAACAAGTCCCGCCCCTATTGTGTACACTAAAGGGATTTGTGTTCACCGTACAAATTTAAACCGGCTTGAATTGACAGGACTTGGGACTACATCCTCGACATAACAAAGGATTTCCTGAGATTATAGGCCGGCTAATAGACAGGTCTTTAGCTAGGTAGCACATTTGTCCATTCCAGGCTATAGCAGATGTTTACTTTAAAGCCAAAATAACTCACCTGTCACCTTCCTAGCTTCTTTTTCAAGTAGCATCCATTCTTGCGGCGTGATTTCCTCGTAGAAACTGCGAACGGATTGAAAAGCAACCGTTTAATCCTATTTTCCTATGGAGGTTGTTCACAGCTATTGCAATAGCTGAGTTTAAATTTTCTGAAATTACGTGATCGTTTCAGGATGTCTGCCGCGCAAAACAGTTAAATTAAATTTAGGTAGCTTTTCCCTAGGCCTCGGACATTCAATTGGGTTTTTAAATTGCCCACTTCTTAGTAAATCTACAGTCTTCAAAAATACTGATGGCGATATCGTAAATTTATAGCGCGCGCTTTGACTCAAGTTTAATACTTGGAATTCTCATACAAACTGCATTGCTTTGTGGCCGCAATTAAAAAATGTAATTATAAATAACCTCCAAAGAGTGTGTTGAAAAGGTTTATTTGTCACGCTAAACGTAAACGTTTTGGAGGAAGAGATATATGCAAATAATTAAGAGAATCCCAAATAAAATTCTTATTGTTCAGACACTCTCACTGATGTCTTTATTAGTTTTTGTGAGTCGTTGTTACTTTTGTTTGAAAATATCAAAAGAAAGTGCCTTAAATTATTCATGTTTAAAACTATGCCCGCAACACAAATAGCCCCTATCGCAAAATTTAGAATATATTCTACAAGCAAACTGAACTATTTTTTCTGGTTACACGACTATAAGCAATATTCGTTGGATCAAAGATGTTAAGGAGTCCTATTTGGCGCAAGTTTAAAGTTTTGAAAATAATGTGATCATAGCTGATGATTTTATGCAAATAAAAGTAATTTATTTTGCAGCACAACCCCGATCAAATGAAAATGATTCAAACCATATTATTTGGCTCGTAGTTGATCAGTCGATTTTGTTTATGATAAATAAAGTTCAATCACATGAATGTCTTTATTTGTGTATAGAGAATAGAAATAATGGACAACTTTTGATAAATTAAGCTCTTGTTTTGTGGATGTTATATCAGGGTTGTGCTGTGTTTAAAAAATTAAGCTTCAACTTACTTTTCCAGGAGAAATTCATCCCGGTAGAAACAACCCCTCCAGCAAAACATGCAATTTCTGCACCACAGACAACAAGAATTCCTACAACAATTTGCCATGACACTTTTTAAAAACCTATCAAGGAAACTATATAACACTGCCAAGGCGATTCTCGTAGAAAAACATTATCAAAATTAACAATGAGTGGGCTTCGTCGGCCGAGAAATTCGCGTCTAAAATTGTTTCTGTTGTAGACAATTATGGGGCAGACGAGCGATTTTAAAATCATTTCGCATTGTTTGGAAATTTTCCTGTGGTTCATGATATATTTATTTTCAACATATCATGCATAATGTATGCACACTTAGGACTAAAGTATAATTACATCACAAAGTATTGTGTCTCATTTATCTTCATACGAGCGGATACGAGGTGAAAACGTATCAAACAACATGGTTTTCAAACGAAAACGTGTTGATGTATACAGGTAAAATCCCCTTTAACCCAGCACAGCTTGCTCGCAGGCTAGTCCTGTAGGGGGTTTTGCTTTTTTTTTCTATTGATGTTAATTGAAATTCTGTTATTTAATTGTTAATTAGTTTTGTTGTTATTTGTAACATTTATATTACTTTTTTGGTCATAACTGTTATGAATTATTAACGAATTTTACAATGTTATTTATCGTTATTAATTATTTTGTTAATAAGAAAAGACAACAATATGCAATAAAAACTATAATAATAACCACAAACCAATGAAGGGTGCATGATCTATCATCTTATCTTTGGTCTTTAATAACAACTATAATAATTGGCTTTGATTAAAGCTGTAAAGGAATTAACACATACGATTTTTACGCGACAAATAGCACGCATGCGTCTTCTTTCCAACTCACTTAGAATTGCCTGGCAAATCCCCTTTTTCACAGAGATATTAACCCATGAATATTTAAACAATAGAAATCGGTTAATGAGCTTAAAAGTGACCTTTTCCATTTTTGAAAAATGGTCTTATTTTTGCTCATTGACAAATTTCTATTGTTTCAATATTCATAGGCGATTTTCTACGTTCCTATAAGAGCTCCAGCTTTGACACTTGACATGTTCGAAGTTGATCTGCTTCACATGAAACACGATGGAATGTTTGACTGATTCAGGCTGCGATATACATAACAACGAGAGGCTCCAAGCATCCTATACTCATGCGCATGCGTAAGAACGTTTTATGATACATTTTAAACATGATAAGAAAATGTCCGAGAAAATGTTACTCCTTTCATTCAGTCATTATTCATTGCGTATTCCATTTATTCATCTGCGTATCTCATTTAGTCATTAGTCATTATTATTGAATGTTTTGTAAATGAAAGCTGTACCACAATGGCGCCAGTGTTTCTTCTTAGTCTTATATATACCAAACGTGAACATATACTTGAGATGTAGGGGTAGGTAGGGGGGGCAGGATAGATAGGATAGGGGGGGGAGGCAGGATAGATAGGATAGGGGGGGCAGGATAGATAGGATAGCTAGCCTAGCTAGGACTAGCCTGCGAGCAAGCTGTGCTGGGTTAAAGGGGATTAGGGAAGGAATGAGAGGGGCCTCCCTAATCCCCCTTAACCCAGCACAGCTTGCTCGCAGGCTAGTCCTGTAGGGGGTTTTGCTTTTTTTTTCTATTGATGTTAATTTTAGATTTGCACATTTTAAACGAAATTCTGTTATTTAATTGTTTATTAGTTTTGTTGTTATTTGTAACATTTATATTACTTTTTTGGTCATAACTGTTATGAATTATTAACGAATTTTACAATGTTATTTATCGTTATTAATTATTTTGTTAATAAGAAAAGACAACAATATGCAATAAAAACTATAATAATAACCACAAACCAATGAAGGGTGCATGATCTATCATCTTATCTTTGGTCTTTAATAACAACTATAATAATTGGCTTTGATTAAAGCTGCAAAGAAATTAACACATACGATTTTTACGCGACAAATAGCACGCATGCGTATTCTTTCCAACTCACTTAGAATTGCCTGGCAAATCCCTTTTTTCACAGAGATATTAACCCATGAATATTTAAACAATACAAATCGGTTAATGAGCTTAAAAGTGACCTTTTCCATTTTTGAAAAATGGTCTTATTTTTGCTCATTGACAAATTTCTATTGTTTCAATATTCATAGGCGATTTTCTACGTTTCTATAAGAGCTCCAGCTTTGACACTTGACATGTTCGAAGTTGATCTGCTTCACATGAAACACGATGGAATGTTTGACTGATTCAGGCTGCGATATACATAACAACAAGAGGCTCCAAGCATCCTATACTCATGCGCATGCGTGATACATTTTAAACATGATAAGAAAATGTCCGAGAAAATGTTGCTCCTTTCATTCAGTCATTATTCATTGCGTATTCCATTTATTCATCTGCGTATTTCATTTAGTCATTAGTCATTATTATTGATTATTAGGCCTGCTAATAGACAGGTCTTTAGCTAGGTGGCACATTTGTCCATTCCAGGCTATAGCAGATATTTGCTTTAAAGCCCAAAGAACTCACCTGTCACCTTCCTAGCTTCTTTTTCAAGTAGTTTCCATTCTTGCGACGTGATTTCCTCGTAGAAACTGGGAACGGATTGAAAAGCAACCGTTTAACCCTATTTTCCTATGGAGGCTGTTCACAGCTATTGCAATAGCTGCGTTTAAATTTTCTGAAATTACGTGATCGTTTCAGGATGTCTGCCGTGCAAAACAGTTAAATTAAATTTAGGTAGCTTTTCCCTAGGCCTCGGACATTCAATTGGGTTTTTAAATTGCTCACTTCTCAGTAAATCTACAGTCTTCAAAAATACTGATGGCGATATTGTAAATTTATAGCGCGCGCTTTGACTCAAGTTTAATACTAGGAATTCTCAAACAAACTGCATTGCTTTGTGGCCGCAATTAAAAAATGTAATTATAAAGAACCTCCAAAGAGTGTGTTGAAGAGGTTTACTTGTTAAGCTAAACGTAAACGTTTTGGAGGAAGAGATATATGCAAATAATTAAGAGAATCCCAAATAAAATTCTTATTGTTCAGACACTCTCACTGATGTCTTTATTAGTTTTTGTGAGTCGTTGTTACTTTTGTTTGAAAATATCAAAAGAAAGTGCCCTAAATTATTCATGTTTAAAACTATGCCCGCAACACAAATAGCCCCTATCGCAAAATTTATAATATATTCTACAAGCAAACGGAACTATTTTTTCTGGTTACACGACTATAAGCAATATTCGTTGGATCAAAGATGTTAAGGAGTCCTATTTGGCGCAAGTTTAAAGTTTTGAAAATAATGTGATCATAGCTGATGATTTTATGCAAATAAAAGTAATTTATTTTGCAGCACAACCCCGATCAAATGGAAATAATTCAAACCATATTATTTGGCTCGTAGTTGATCAGTCGATTTTGTTTATAATAAATAAAGTTCAATCACATGAATGTCTTTATTTGTGTATAGAGAATAGAAATAATGGACAACTTTTGATAAATTAAGCTCTTGTTTTGTGGATGTTATATCAGGGTTGTGCTGTGTTTAAAAATTAAGCTTCAACTTACTTTTCCAGGAGAAATTCATCCCGGTAGAAACAACCCCTCCAGCAAAACATGCAATTTCTGCACCACAGACAACAAGAATTCCTACAACAATTTGCCATGACACTTTTTAAAAACCTATCAAGGAAAATATAACATTGCCAAGGCGATTCTCGTAGAAAAATATTATCAAAATTAACAATGAGTGGGCTTGGTCGGCCGAGAAATTTGCGTCTAAATTTTTTTCTGTTGTAGACAATTATATGGGGCAGACGAGTGATTTTAAAATCATTTCGCATTGTTTGGAAATTTTCCTGTGGTTCATGATATATTCATTTTCAACATATTTATGCATAATTTATGCCCACTAAAGTATAATTACATCACATAAGTATTGTGTGTCATTTATCTTCAGAAAACGTATAAAACAACATGGTTTTCCAACGGAAACGTGTTGATGTATACAGATTAAATCGTGGCGAAAACGCTGTTGTAGACTAAAATACTTTGTTACGTTTTCGACCACGTATTGGTCACGTACTAGAGTGGACGGTGGACCAATCAGAGACATTTTCGGTTTACCCTGATCTATGACCTCAGAATCAAGTTGAAATAATCGTGTCTTATTATCATTAACTTGAAAATCCACTATCCAATCAGAACGCTATCATAAGGCCATTTACACATGCGATGTTTGATGCGATTTTTGTCGCGCTCTCCAATGCAACTTTTGTCGCACGTGTAAACTAGCGGCCGGGCGATTTCCTATACGATTCGAGCGTGACATTTGCTTTGATTTGCTGTGATTTCCCAAAAATCGTCGCCAAGTTGCATCAGGTTTCGAACATGTTCGAAACCTCTGCGACATCGCGCGACAAATCGCGCCCAAATCGCACTGAAATCGTCGCCCGTTTACACATGCGATTTGAAGATGGAACTTGCGCACGACAAAAATTGCATCGACAAGTGCGACAAAAATTGCACAAAAAAATCGCCTGTGTAAACGGTTCCATCCGCCTGATACTTAACCATTTTTAAAACTATTCGGCCGAAACGTATCAACAGATTCGCATCCATACTAGCATTTTCATATCGTTTTCACCTGTCCTTATTAATGTGTTTTTGTTTAAAAACGAATATAGATCGGTTTTTTGAGCAGTTTTCAATTGATTGTCGTAAGACCAAAACCAAAGTAATTAATTAAACAATCCAATGAACCAATCAGAGCTCGAAGCAATTACATGTCGGCGGCGCCAAGCGCGGGAAAACGCGTGCGAGCAAGTCACGATTGGTTTTGGTTTTACTTCTGATTGGTCGAGAAAGTGGCGCGAGATTTTTTAGTCAATCACAAAGCGTAGCAATGCAAAACCAAAGCAATTGTGTAATTACTTTCGACACTCAATTGAAAACTGCTCTAAATAAGTATTGCATTGTAGCATGGTTTGACCAAAAAAGGTCACAATATTCCCATGACTCAGTCCGTCGGATAGACGAACAAAACTAGTTTAAACCAGTTATTAAAAACACAAGGAACTGCCGTTTTATTAATACAGCGATACACACTGAAAAGACTTCTAAATTATCCAAACAAGTCAGTAAATGGATTCCTCTTAGTCCGTTCATTAATCCTTTTAATAATCCAGCAAATAAATTTAAAACTGCAAATAAATTCATAACATACTCCTAACTAACGATGATTTAAGCCGACCAGTAATAGGACGGCCGGATAAAACCATTATTAGCGCGAACCTGCATTGGAATAGATATGTATGACTCTTGATACTTTGAAATAACTTGAACAAGAATATCCAAGGATTTGTTTCCTTGTAATTCTGTAGAAAGGAAATTTTCTGGTGTTTGCATGTGCCGCGCCTCTGGTCTCTGTCATTATCTAAAATGGCGAACGCACATGAAAAATTGTCTTTTGAGAATTTAATGGGGAGGATGTGGAGGGCTGTATTTTAATCTAGCAATAATCGCGTCTAATGTGTGATCTGGTGGTGGTAACACACACTGCCATCTTTGGGTCACCTTGGCCTTAGTAGAGGGTGGTAATTCTTGCACTAAATCTAGCAATGTTGGATCAGGTTCACATAGATTTATACGTTTAAGATAGTTGCAGTTCTCGACCAAAGCATTCATTAGCACAGCATCTGCGACAGAGTCCATCGAAGCAAAGTTGATCAGAGAAATCGCTTCGATAAATTGACAATGGCGTATCATATTTGGAAAGAACATGCTCTCAGATATGCTGGCCTTACCGAATGCTCCATATTCCAAAACCTGTAACTTCGGGAGCATCCTTAAAACTTCTGCCATTGCGGACGGATTAATGCTGGAAGATTGATATACTCCCAAGCATTTCAGCCTAGGACAAGATCGCGACAAAATATACAATGCCTCGGGTGTCAGAGTTAGACTCCACCGTACATCCAACATTTCTAGAAATGTTCCCGTTTCGTGTCGAGCCATCTGTAGTAATACTGAATCTGTGACCGCGCGCCCAACGCCGCAATAAGACAAGTTGAGGTACCTTAGTGTCTTTACATTGGTGACGAGACTGAGGAGTCCTATCTGTGTTATGTTTGAGCAAGCAGAAATGTCGAGTTCCTCCACGGGTACATATTTCCACTCGGGAATCACGAAGCAGTCGTCGCGCACCGGAGTATAACGAAGTAGAATCGTGCGCAATCGGGAGCACGACCGGAATAACGTGCAAAATGTCCGTCCGTATACGTACTTACATCCGTTTAAGCAAAATGATTCTAGCAGAGGGCAGCATTCGGCGACTTTACCGATTACATCGTCCGTCATAGTATCGCAATTTGTACAGTCAAGAATAACCAGTCTTTGCATCTTGGTGAACATGGAGGGTACCGCTCCCTTCGAAGAGTTATTTCCAACGCCCAAGTATTTCACCTCGCAGAAGTGTCTCGCTATCCGGCCCAAGAAAGTGAAATCTCCTTTAATCGGCCTCAACTCCACCAACTCCAGTTGAGAAGGGAATTCATAAGTGATTTCAGTGTACTTCGGCGGTGGACTTGGTGGTCGCAGCTTCGATCCGCGACTGAATATCAAATATTTCAAACTTTTGCATTTTCTGTTCAGTTCGCTTAGTAACTCCAGCGAAATTTTACAACCTCCCAAGTGAAGAATCGAAAGCGAATGAGAAAATCTTGTCCTTATGAGCATGTGTAGGGTGTCTTCGTCGATTTTTGCGGCTTGTCGCTTCACATTGACAGCTTTCCACAGTGAATGGTCATATGCTAGTCGACGCCAATCACTACACACTTTTGCTACTTTTCCCAAGTCCGCAACGGGCAGGAAAGAAAACACTTTTAAAACCACTATTTCCGGCAAACAATCCATGCCGAGATGGATTGCTAGCTTTTGAAGCCGCTATGTAATTAGCGGCGCTAACGTGAGAGTGTTCACTCCATTTTTTCAATAAAACATAAATGATTATACGTCATAGAAGCCATTAGACTAATACACTGCTAACCTCGCGCTACAATTGCATGTTCGACTTGCGCGTGAATTAATTCTTTTTGCAGTTTCTTTCTTGTTGGAAATTTTTTTCTGGGCAAGACGTCATATTTTCCAGTGTCGCAAAGAAAGAAACAAAAATAAATTCAATGCATGTTGTTATCAGTTATATATAGTACAAAGATTTTATAATCTTGGAATTGATATAATTAGAAATTAAATTGTGAGCTCGCGCCTATTATGAACAATTTCTATGAGCGAACAGTAAACGAAGAACCTTTATACAAATTACAATTAAAATACGGATAGAGTATTCTAATTGTTTTGAAACTAAGGCATTTTTTGTTTCACTGACGCGTAGAGACTGTTTCAGTTTTTATAGAAAGCTTCTCATGAGAAATGAAGACATCATTTTTTTGCGTTTCCAAAAATCACGCTCCCTACTGAAAAGCTCAACTGAAAAGCAAACTTCACGCGCAATGCTCGCTAGTGCAGGACTGGTTTCCATATAAATAGGAATTTCCGTGGAATCCACGCGATGGCTTACTTCCACTGTTGCCGGATGGAATTGGACTCAATGTAAATGTTGTTTTTTTGTGGAGGGAGGAAAACCGGAGTACCATGAGAAAAACCCTCGGAGAAAGGATGAGAACCAACATCAAACTCAACCCAGCGTTAATACCATTCACAGACATAATCTTCGAGGTGCGCAACATAACCTGTTTATTCCGCGACCGAACACTGAGGCCCTTAAGAAAAGTTTAGGGGCGCAGTAACATGGAACAGTCTGTCAGCGGAGGCTAAGCAGGCCACTACTTTAAATAGTTTTTATTCCGCTATTGTATATTAGTATTTTCTTAACTTAGTTTAGCATTTATTATAGGAGTTTTGTAATTTTTAAGTCTTAACTTTTTCTACTAGGTTTAATGTGCACGGCTCTTTAGAAGACCACTTTTTAGTGATAAGGACTCCGTGAATAAATAAAGTTATTGTATTGTATTGTATTGTATTGTATTGTAATGTATTGTATTGTATTGTATTGTATTGTATTGTAATGTATTGTATTGTATTGTATTGTATTGTATTGTATTGTATTGTATTGTATTGTAATGTAATGTATTGTATTGTATTGTATTGTATTGTATTGTATTGTATTGTATTGTATTGTATTGTATTGTATTGTATTGTATTGTATTGTATTGTATTGTATTGTATTGTATTGTATTGTATTGTATTGTATTGTATTGTATTGTATTGTATTGTATTGTATTGTATTGTATTGTATTGTATTGTATTGTATTGTATTGTATTGTATTGTATTGTATTGTATTGTATTGTATTGTATTGTATTGTATTGTATTGTATTGTATTGTATTGTATTGTATTGTATTGTATTGTATGGCGTCGCCTCCATAAATCGAAGCCGAGCCACATTGGTGGGCCGGGAGGCGAGTGCTCTCACCACTGCGCCATCCCTGCTCCTTGAGAGCGCACGGCAGCGTACGAGGATTGGCAAGAGGGAGAGTCTAAATGCTATAGCTCAGAAGCGGGTCGGACACCTTTATGAGAATATATAACGGAATGAACTGGTTACCTTTCAGTTACGGTTAGGGTTCGCCAAACGAAATCTCCTAATTGTCCTGATTACATGTGCGAAAAAAATTCTTACCGGAGCACTTTTCGTTGATTTTTTATAGCCGAGTTTTTAAAGTTTCAAATTTTGGCGGTTCTTTCGGCCAGTACCGAGCAATATGAAGAATGGGTCCGAGTTTTGTTTTGACGTCTTGTGACATCATCGAAGGAGATTGATTTTATGCGAAGAGCAAAGGAACTGTGGGCAAACACAAAAAAGGCATCGGAGTGCACAAAATCCTTTTTTTATTTTGCTTTTGTGTACCATTCGCGTTAAAATGCCTTCTCCCAGTTTGTCGCTTCGCGGTGATATGCTTATGAGAACGCGGTAAATGGTCTCCTTTGATGACGTCACAGCCAATTTCGTACCCAGCTCCCGCAAATGCTCCGTTATGGAGCAGAAGCACCTAACTTCAAACAGCTGTAGAAACGCGGGGATTTTATCAATTACGATATTTTTTTCGCGCAAGTAAAATCATCTGGATCATCCTGCTGGATCAGTAAAAATCTTGAAATACTAAAGGTAAAAACGGCAAACTGATCCCTACGGCAAGAAGAAAAGATAGAGACAGAAGTGAAACAAGAAACAAACAGTTGAATATATTTGCCCGATATTTCGGTTAAGGTTTTTTTTTTATTTCAAACCGAAATATCGGTCAAATATATTCAACTGTTTTTTTTTTTTTTTTATTTCACTTGTCTCTTTCTCTTCTTCTTGCCGTAAGGATCAGTTTGCCGTTTTTACCTTTACTATGTAAGCCTAAGCCTAGCTGAGGTCACAGGTTCAATCCTGAGTGGGTAATTTAGATTTTCTTTCTCACACTTAAATATTTATTGAAAATAAAAGTGTCGACATTACGTTATATAAGTCTCAATAAGCTGTCCGACCTCCTTCTGAGCTACAGCAGGTAGACTCTACCTCGGCAAGAGGCTATGACAGCGAACGAGAGTTAACGAGAGCGCATGACAGTGTACGTGAATTGAGAACTGAGCGCATGACAAGAGTTTATGACAGCGTACGAGAGTTGATGAGAGCGCATGACAGCTTACCAGAGAACAGAGACCCTGGGAACGAGGTTAATTTTGAGAGATGTTACCACAGGTACCCCAAGCTCAAGTGATGTAACTGTTGCGTAATAGCAAAATTATAAGGATTTGTATGGGGAAAATTCACTTCGAATTTGAGCGTAAAATTAGGAACGATATTTGAATAAAACTGGCTCACCTGAACTTCTTTGCGTGTTTACTTGTGTCTTGAGTGGTTTTGGGGTCGATTCGAAGCGATTCCAGCGAGTTTTAGTTCAACTGTTTCTTAGGGTACCTGTGATGTTCCCCGCAGATTTTTCTTCCTAAAATCACCCTTATTACTAATAATTTCTATTTCATATTTTATTTCGTTACGCAATATACTGACAAGCTCGATAATTAACTATCTCGGTTTCTGCTGTTAAAGCGCAGTTGTCTCAGCTTGTATTGACGTCATGGTCACATCTCAATAAGTTTCTCGGTGATCCCTTTGCAAACGACGACTTCATTAAATTTTTATCCATGGCCCGTTGATAGCAAACTGTCCCGTTTACGACTGTTTCAGTCATTTGCGTTTATATGAAAAACAGTCTATTAAAGGGCTTCAAATTTGTGAACATTGATAATCATGTTGTTTGTATAATTTTTCTCATAATATAAAGGTTATGCCCTCTCAGACGGAACCACACTTGAGTTGAATAACAATGGCTCAACATGAACAAATATTTTAGTAACTCGATAAAAAAACAATATCCTCTTCCAAAACAATTTAATAATACTTCTATACATTTATAAAATATCCTTTTCTGTTTTCAAAAATTCATTCCAAAGAGAACTTTGCTTGCCCAACTGCCTGCATAATCGAGTTAAGCTCGTCAAAAATCACAAAAAAGAAATTTTTGACGTTCATTAGCAATTCCACAGTTGTCAAAGAGACAGGCATAAAGTATATAGACAGTTGAATTGAAAGCATTGTCTAAAGTTAATTTTTTCGATTCAATTTACATTTAGTAATACTCTCTCCGACAGAAAATAATTCATTTCCGACAAAGTTTTCAATGAGTTTCAAGAACAAAATGTACTAATTCAAAATAACGCTGCAGTACAGAAACTTCAATTTACCTTCGAGAGGCCACAAAAGCCATGTCATAGACATCTATTGTGTATTATCAAGTATGCAACTAAGCCGGCCCATCACAAACACAATAACTGAGTGTTAGCATGCAACAACAAATCAGAAAATAAATTAAAATATCGCTTGTTGTAATAGCGGCGCCTGTGAGATATTAGGGCTTATTTGGCGAGGGATCAATTTATACCGTCCTTCATTTTAGACACTGATTTCACGGTATCCAAAACTGTTGTCCCAATTCCTGGATCTTTCCTATGACCGAATTCTAATTATCTTCGCATTTAGCAAATTAAAGTGTTCACTCATCAATTTTATCTAGTTGGTCGTGGTTGTTCTCTTTCTCAAAGATCTCTTTCATGTGTAGCGGGGCAGGTTCGTCTCGAAATCTAAGGTAACGAATTTTTCTCATTTCTTCTTCCGAAGGAGTTTCTTCTTGCAGTTTTCGCAGTCTCTGATCGATAACTTCATTAAAGTCCATAAAACCGAGGCTTGCTAAATCAGGCATGGAGCTCGATAATCCGTCATCTCGGCTAGCCTTGAGGAGTAGAGAATTCCGAAACAGTTCCTCGTCCGTCAGAAAACTTTGATCTTCGTGATAAGCGCTTTCGGTATTCGCTTCATCTTTTTCACTGGGTTCTTCCTCTTGTTCTTGCTCGATGTTTATTGTTGGAATCAGGTCACTTTGCATGTGTTTACTCTCATTTTTCTCATCTTTGTCCCTCTCCCTCGAGCTCGTATTAGGTCTCTTTAAGAAATCGCTAACTCTATCATTCAGCTCTAAAGCCGGTGCAGATTTTAAATCTTCAGAACTTCGGCTGCGCAACTCCGGTTCTTTCTCACAGGGGTGTATCCGTCTTGCGTCGCCAAGGGGAACAGGTATGTTCGTAGGGACACCGCCATTACCTTCTGAGGAAGAAAAACTCAAGTTTGGCGTGGATTTCGGTCGGTGTAGATTAGTCGAGGTACCAGTTGATAATTGAGAAGCACTCTTTGGCATATTTCGCAGACGTCGCGCGCTTGTGGGGCTTCGAGGAGGTGTACCGGCATTTATAGGCCTTTCGACGCCATCGATTCGCTTGCCAACCAAAGTTGTATGCGTACTTAATTGCGGTAGAAACGGCATAGAAGAAATCTCGTGATTTCTGCCTGCGCTTCGAAGCTGACGATTCTTAACTTGTCTTGGATCGCTCGTAGTTTTTCCAATCGGCGTATTCACATGAGAAAGCGAGGTTTTAGGTCGCTGTCTACTGTAGTGTGATAGCTTCAACTCCGAAATTTCAGACTGTAGATTGACTAAATTGCTGCGCAGTTGTAGATCGAGATGTTGAAGATGACCGACCAGCCGTCGATTTTCGCTAGCGTTTCTTAGAGTCATTCCTCGACTTAGATCGCTGGACCGAACGAGGCCCGCATTCTGAGCTACCTCGTACTTCTTCATGGCTTCTTTCGCTTGGGAATTAGTCAATTACGCCGCTTATTCGTATCCGGCGGGCAACAAACGTCAAATGCGACCAAATTTCTGCTTAGCGTTCGCTTCGAAACATTCAAAGCAAGCTCTCTGTGTTAGACACTGACCTTAGACGTTGACAAATGCATTGTTTCGCAACGACGAAGCCAAAATAATACTCATAGCGTCACGTTTTATTTTCCGCTTTGAGATTTTGCCGGTGATAGCTTCACCTCGATGATTCGTCACGCTCACGGTCTGTCACGCTTGTCACGAGCCAGAGGGATTGAAAACAACTGCAAACAGGCTAAAACAATGGTTATCGTGTCATACGCTAGAAATGGGAACGAAAAAGGGGAGCCGGTCGCGAAATCTGGGCGAAGAGAGAGTGGAAGGAAACTACAGTGGATTCTTTAATATATTTGGACCTCGTCAGGAGCTCCTGCCTGCGTGCGGGCTGCGTGCAGACCCCGCATATATATGTCTCCTAATTTCCTGCTTCACGAGTGAGGCGAGGCCATGGAAATAGGGCCATCATACTGTTCTACATAATAAACAGCACCACAGAAAGGTACTGCTCAATAGCATTCATTTGAATGGTCACAGTGTACTCAAAAGTTAAACAATGAATATTAAACAAGGGTTGCTGCAGAACGCGCGATCTTGCGAGTTAATCTCGTAAACCCGTCTTAGCTGAGCCCGCGGAACATTTTGCTGCCCGCTCCGTAATGCGCGAGCACAGCGCGGGAAGAAGAAATCCAAGATGGCGCGTCGAACAACAAATCGAAAACAGCAGGCGAACGTTTTAAAACAATCTTGGGAATGGGCTAATAACACAGAGCCTGAAAACATCACCAAAGACAACGTCAAGAGGGCCTACCGGATAACAGCGACTTGTTGTACTCCGGGAAATTGCAGGTAACACTTCTTTATCGCATTTATAAATTCTCGACTGTCCGAGCTATTTCTGTCTGATTAGCAACATGTAAGGTTAAGCTTAAGCTTATGTATCCTTTCAATTTTGAAGGGAAAAGTTCCAGGGCGTTAAATTTTTTCGTTCCTACTAGTGCCAAAGTAAGCTTATTTATTAAAAAAATAACTTTGGCAAATTTACAAAGCCAACAGGACACTGTTGGGACTTCATATATAAGCCCGGTCGACCAGGCTGGCCTGGTTACTGAGATTTCGCCTCATTATATTTCTTTTATAAAATTTGTGTGTCCATATGTGAATGTGAGCTGTCTGATTACCAAGGTTTCGGTTTTTTCAACGGTGATAACCGGTCCGGAAATTTTCCCATTTGAACAGGCCAGTAATTTTCAAATACGCATGCATTTCTGTTGAGCAGGTCAAGATTAGCATCATTCTGACATATTTTTTTAGACTTTTGATCAGAAATGATTTCTCGATCCTAAATGAGTAAAGATATAATAATTTGAATTTTTCAGAATTACAGCAAAGAAAATTATGAGTTCATATTTTTGCGCGCACCATATACATGTGGTCTACACAATTTCACCGCAGTAACCGGCAGTGCTCGACCTTAACTTTTTGGCTTACTAGTCCTTGGGCAGTGGGGTCTGAAATTCACTAGCCAACAGGCATCATCTGCTCAAATTTTACTAACCCAAACCCATTGTTTACTACTCCTGGGGTCAATTCAATAAAACTTTTACAAGTGTAATTTACAAGTGTAGCCATTGTTTCAGAAGTTGAAAACAATAGCCGCACTTGTAAATTACACTTGTAAAAGTTTCGTTTTATTGACCCCTGGACTAGTGGACTACCGCTAAGGTCGAGCACTGAACGAGGCTGTAATTTTCCATATGAACACGCATACAAATTCATCCCACGAACCAGGCCAGCCGAGGCTCATAATATTATGAAGAGGTCCACAGAAAAACAATATTAATCTACATGTAAGAAGCTTATTGTAAACAATGTACATCAAGTTGTGACATTGTTTGACTGTAGGAGGTTAATAAAGTAAAACACTGACTTTAATAATTGGGTCAAATTATGTACAGTACCTTGTCGTTCTTGTTTAGATAGAAGGTTTTTGACATTCTATACCTTGTGGTGCAAATTTTTGAACAGCTTTTATTTGGTTTGAACCCAGGATTATCAATGGTCTGTCAAGTGTGATCGTCCGGGTGAACGTAGTTCTGAAAAGATACAACTGTTGTTGTCATCAGTGGCGTAGCCAGCCTATAGGCCCGTAGGCCGGGGCCTACAAATTTTCAACCCACTTGTGTTACATTTTTAAGATTTGAAAATGAAAAATTCAAATCCATTCTCTTTTATCAAATATTTGGATTTCGGTGCTGTCACGATACACATAAAATCTCCAGAGAATGAAGGATAAAGCATTTTCAAGGGCCAGATAGCCAGGCCTACAACTCTTCTAAAAGCTGGCTACGCCCCTGGTCATTGTCAACAACAACAGTTCTTTAGAACGACACTAACCTGGACGATCACACTCGACAGATTGCATGTACATGTAATTGTGAAAACACTTTGCTCATTCTCATTAACCCTAATGTTTCACAGAAGGAACTGTAAAGCAAACCCAAACTGCTTTAATTGCCTTGGAGAAAGATTTTGGCTTGGGGAAATAAAAGGTAAAATCTTGCACAATTTAATGTACTCTTTATTACATGTGGTTGTTTTTAGTACAGTAGAATGCCATAAATATGGCTACCATGGCCATAAAATGTGCTCCAATTAACAGGATGGTTGGATTAACAAGGCTTTTAAAATTAAAAAAAATCAAAGGGCTCTAAGAGCCATCTCGTGAATACGAAACAACAACAACAACAACAACAACAACAACAAGTTTATTAGCATTCCCAATTTACATATGGTATAGCCTAAACAAAAATAAAGTAATATAAGTAATAAGTAATAGTAATATAACAAATAACAGGTTGGTTAAATTAATTAATATTTTTAACTGATCGCAGTGGGCCCTTGTCCAGTGGTACAAGTGACTCTTAATTCGAATGCTTGAAATATATAATATCCTAGTTTTCTGCAAATGAAAGGATCTACATTATTAAATAGAAATATAATTTTGTTGTGATCAGTTAATACATCTTAGTTGGAATAATTAAGTTTGATGTCATGCATCACTGTTTGTCTAATATCTTTGTATCGATTGCAGTACAATAGAAAATGTGTTTCGTTTTCAATTTCGTTAGATTGACAATACTGACAGTTAAGTTCACAGATCAGTTTAAGTTCACAGATCAGTTTTAATTTTCCATACTGAGTTTAAAGTCAAAGAATTGAAGAGTAAAACAGATTTACAGTAAAACGACCAAAACATCTTAGCATGACACAAGTATGCATTGTATGAAACTAGACTGTCTAGCTATAGACAACTGAATGATGCAATACACTGGGGAATTAAAAAACGTTTATATCTGAGTGATAAATTGAGTGAAAATTTGCATAATTGTCGCCATATACTATATCTCGTTCAACGCTTTGTATATTCACAAAATAAAAATGACTGCATGAGCTTTTGTTCGCATTTCAATAAAGTGGTCATCGTAATTGGTGCTTACAGAATTGATCAAACAGGTACATGTACATGTATGTATCATTAATTTGTAGAAAACTTTTTCAAATTCTTTGTACTTGTGAAGTGGCAAATGTTTTTATTAAAATATAATCATGTTGTTCTTCCCTAGATGATTACTGGTTGGACTGCGAAGACCCAGAAACTGAAAGAAGACCTGAGGTACACTTTCTGTCAAGTTTAGGGAAAATTATAGTGTATTATTCAGATCCTGGTCTCCTGTTCTTGACCATTTGTGTTGTTTCCTTAGACAAAAAACTTTACTCCACAGTCCATAATTATAGAGAGACAATATTATTGTCTCTCTCCACAAATGCTGTGGCTAAACCCCGCGATGGACTAGTATCTCATCCAGGGAGTAGTAGCAATATTCCTAGTTGCTTCATGCCACAGAAACCGGGTTAAGCTGTGGCTGAGTGGGTACCTTGTGACTCGTGTGCTACTTTACCTTACCTTGATAGTGTGTTATGGTTAAAGCATTGTCTAACATTTTTAATTGCCCATTATTATTTCCTTTTTAGAATGCTTTTGTGGGACTGAAAAACCTTGGAGCTACCTGCTATGTGAACACATTTCTACAGGTACAAAACATGTAAACTGGGAAAAGCTCCTTATCCAACAACTGAAGTCAAGTGCGAAAATAAATGATAATTTTATATGTTACATGTTATGTACTTTACTGAGGAGAGGTGGAGAGGGAGGGGACTTGAATATAAAACTGATGTAAGGAATCTTCAGAAATGTTGGAGGGTTGTCCAATACATCCAAACTGAATTAAGTGGTCTAAGCTGTAGTTGACGAATGAGTTAGTACCGGCGTCTGTTATGAGCTTCTGGTACCGGTAGTCGGTATACCAGGGATGTAAATAATAGGTGGAAGGCGGAAAAAATAACCACCTGAAGACTGAGTTTTCTTGATTTTTTCCGCCTAGAAAACTTTGTCTTCTTAACTCTTTCTCTTTTTTTTACCAAAATTTTCTGCCTGTGATGAACAAAAGTCCGCCTGTTGGATATCTTAGCTACATCCCTGTATACAATGTAATTAACCAAACTATAACAAGGAGGGTAGAACCACCATGAACCATCATTCTTAAAGTTGATATGACTGACCCAAGGCCAGTTTGCAAGATAGGTTAAGTAAACTACAGCATAAACGTTATCAAGGAGGGAAGAAAATGGTGATGAATTGTCATGATCCAGTGGGTGTAGTTTAAATTCATTTTATAGAAAATCTACAGTTGTTTTCAAAGTTGTTAGTTATGGCTAGTGTATGTTGTGGTTTATACTTTTCTTTGGTTTAAAAAACAATTTCAAACCAGTTTGATTTTTGGTTTTCTTTGTTTCAGATTTCATTATGGTAATAAATCTGAGACAAAGGAACATAGAAATTAAACTTGTTTGAAAATTTTCAAACCAATGAAAAAATTGAATCACAACATGTATAAGTGTACAGTAGATGGATTTTTCAAACATTAGCTTTTGTTAATTCATTTTCTATGATATGGTAGGTGTGGTTTCATAATCCAGTATTTCGCTCAGCAATGTACAAATACATCTCTCCTAAAATTCCTGGGCATGATTCAGAACAAGAAAAAAGCAAATGTGAGTATTGTTTTGCCACCTTTAGCCTATCAAAGTCTGAGGAAAGTTGGCTTTTGTATTGAGTTTTAAGTTTACTTATGAACACAAAAATGGCTTAGCTTTTGTCTTGAAAGTCTTGTTAAGCCAATATTGTATTTGATTCCAAAAACCTCAAAAAGAGAACACTGCTGTTTTTTACTGTTTTCTGTAAAAGGCTTTTTTGGTTCAAGATAATTCAGAAAAGGCTGTGTAATTTGAAATCACCCTACATGTATAATGCATTGCAAATTGGAAAACATCTTATCGTGTGTCATGTAATGCTAACAGAGTGTGTAACCCCCACTTACATGTAGACAATAAGAAATGATTAACCAAAACTATGTATTTTTTCTCAACCAAACTGATAAAATAAATTATATGTTGCTGTTTGACAAAGTAGATTGTTTTAGTCTGGGCAGGAAAAACTGTCTGTTATCTGTGTTAATGGTGTCCAAATTACACAGGTTAATTTTGAGAAGAAATATATGACAATGAGAAAACTGTCCATAATCAAAGGGCTCTTAAGAGCCGTCTTGTGAATATAAAACAATGAGGATAAGTTCACAGGTCGGTTTAAATTTTCCTAACTCCTAACTCTTGGCTCCTTTGGCTACTACACACTCTTCTTTTGTTATGTTTTATTCAATGTCTAGTCAGCTCTGTTCTTACTTTTTTTTATTTCCTTAATGTTGGTATATTGTAATTGAATAAGTGTGAATAAAATGAACTTGAACTTGAACTTGAACTTAACTGAGTTTGAAGTCAAAAAATGGAAGAGTAAAACAGGTCAAAAATGAACAAAACATCTTAGCATGACATACAGTACATGTATGTACATGTACCAGGGCTGGAAATAACGGCCGGTCAACGGACAATGTCCGGCCTGATTGGGACTTTGACTGGTCAAACGTTCCTCTTGCCGGTCATGTTGACCGGTCACATCCATAGTGATCCTTTCAAAACTTTAGAAATACAATAAAATAACTGTTGTTTACTATGCACTTTAATAAATATCGCAAAGTTATCCTAGAGTTAGATTAACCGTAACGTCCACATGAAACTACCGTAAAGTTATAGCAAAGGTACCGTAACGTTATTGTAAAGTTCCCGTAAAACTACCGTATAGCTATGAAAGCTACTGTAAAGTTATCGTAAACGGTTACGGTTACTGTAACATTATCGTAAAGTTCCCGTTAAACTATCGTATAATTACGAAAGCTACCGTAAAATGATTATCGCAAAGCCTTTACCGTAACGTCCCCGTGAAACTACCGTAAAGTTGTAGCAAAGGTACCGTAACGTTATTGTAAAGTTCCCGTAAAACCACCGTATAGTTACGAAAGCTACCGTATTGTGGGGGTCGTATTGTGTACTTGTGGAAAATTAAATTTGTTATACTTGACCGGCCAGAAATGAAGTATGACCGAGCTAAAATTTATTTGGCCGGTCATCTTGACCGGTGGACGTCCCAAAATTATTTCCAGCCCTGTGTACACAGTATGTGCACATGTACATGCACAGTATGTGCACAGTATATGCACAGTACATGTATGTGCATTGTGTAAAACAAAGCTGTGTAGACAACTGAATGATGTACATGGAATATGTTAAGGAATTAAAATGCAACAATCATACAGTCTGTTCCTGTATGCTATATGTATATCTCGCTCAATGCTTGCATATTCGGGAAATACATGTAAAAATGAGGCATTTGTATGAAGTGGAGTTCAACTTTCATGTAGCACTGTTTCCTTCTGTAGCTGAGAATAGCTTGTTGACATCAGAGCCAAAACCAACCATGCCTAGCAGCACTACAGATTTCCCTGCACTGACCAACCACAAGAGTGAGAATGGTGAAGCCGTGGATAAAACAGTCCCTTCTGTGGCCAAAGCACCCGAAAAAGTCCCAGCTGTACAAAAAGTTCCATTACTTCCTTCCACTACTGTGTTCAGCTCTGGTGATGCACCCACCACCGTCTGTGGACACCTTCAGTTGTTGTTTGCACAGTTACAGTACAGTTTTCGAAGGTACATGACTATAGTGATTGTACTTTAACATATAAATTGTGTTTCGTCACTTACTCTATACTACAGCTGTAGTTTACTGCTTGATATACCAATATATTCCATGGAATAAACATCTACTCTCATGTAATTGTGGAGGCGCAGTGGTGTAGTGGTTAGCTTGTGCGGTGGTGTAGTGGTTAGCTTGTGCGGTGGTGTAGTGGTTAGCCTGTGTGGTGATGTAGCCTGTGTGGTGATGTAGCCTGTGCAGTGGTGTAGTGGTTAGCCTGTGTGGTGGTGTAGTGGTTAGCCTGTGTGGTGGTGTAGTGGTTAGGCTGTGTGGTGGTGTAGTGGTTAGCCTGTGCAGTGGTGTAGTGGTTAGCCTGTGCAGTGGTGTAGTGGTTAGCCTGTGTGGTGGTGTAGTGGTCAGCACATTGGACTTCAGATCTGAAAGTCAGTGGTTTGAGGCCTGGTCTGAGACGTTGTGTTGTTTCCTTAGACAAGAAACTTTACTCCACATTGTCTCTCTCCACCCAGAACCTGGTTGTTCAAAACATGGTTAACGCTATCCACCAGATAAATCACTATCCAGCAGATAACACAAAGGACTTTGTTAATACTTTTTCACTGGATAGCAATTAATTTATTCACCTACACTCTAACATACCTTTGATTTATCGTCTAGGTACATTGATCCCAGTCCATTTGTCGACAGTCTTGGATTGGACACTGCACAGCAACAGGTATTCACAAATCAACATGTATGCAATCTACATGTAGCTACAGCTGTAAGAAGTGGTCAAATGTACCGGAATGCTACAGTATATTACAGTAATAATGGTTGCTACAGTCAAATTCTGGTTATGTAGAGAAGAGACCAAATAAGCTAAAGGATGTGGTCTAACCATGAGGTCTGTTGCATAAGATCACCTCAAAATTTCATGTCCAAATTTACACACATGCAATGTATATCCTACACCCCACACCTAGTCTTAGTTTCTAATTTAGGACAGCCGTTGGAAGTAATTTACATGTAGCAATTGCTATGCTTTTGCATTGCCTATGCATTTAGAAGCAGATAAATAGTATTTACTTTTTTTGTTACAGGATGCTCAAGAATTTGGAAAATTATTCACTTCCCTCCTTGAAGAAACATTATCACAACAGGTTTGTTGTATAAATTGTGGTTTAAATTTGGTTTTGGTTAAAAATATTCATCATAATGTCACTTTTATTATTATTTATTTTTCTTTTACAGAGTGATCTTGAGGTGCGCAATGTTGTTCAAACTCAGTTTGGGGGAGAATACTTCTATGTAACAGAGTAAGTCACTGACAATATTCACACCAAGTAAATTGTGGCATGGAGTTGCTGGCAACCTTTTACAGTGTAGCCAGAAAATAATTGAAAAGTGGCTTTCCTGGAAGCTTTTTCCCCTATACCATTTTAAAAGCCTTGATGAATTTTCCATGAATTTCTAAAAATTCTGGCTGTCCTCAGGATGCTTAGTCACCCTGCGTAGTGACCCTGTTTAATTATTTATTCCTGTAATCGGTGCAGCATTACAAGGGGAAGCATGCTGAGAGCAGAAATCTGCCTGCATATGGACCTTGCCGTAGTTCACCACTTGCAGTACCTAATGAGTTGCACAGTAACAGTAAAAAAGAACCTTATGTTTACCATAACACATACAGAGAGAGAAGTGCAGCCCTGAGTAAGGTCTGCAATAACCTGCAGTACTGCTGGAGTGCAAAGAAGTGCATTGGTGCATATGGACCTTGCCATAGTTCACCACCTGCAGCACCTAATGAGTTGCACAGTAGAAAAGAACCTTATGTTTACCATAACACATACAGAGAGAAGTGCAACCCTGAGTAAGGTCTGCGATAACATGCAGTACTGTTGGAGTGCAAAGAAGTGCATTGGTCAACAAAATGGCAAGGAATTTGGCTGAAGCAAGCAAAAACACTATCATACATGTAGAATAATATTGCAGCAAACACCAGCAAACAGGAGTGGGGGATGTGTGCATACCCAGGCACATCACTGGGAGAGAACAACTGGCCAGGAATAATTATTATTGTCTTGAGTTTAAAGGGATAGTTTCACGTTTCGGCTTATGTGCACAGATTAAAGTGAACTATTCGCTTTCTTACCAATTTTATCAGTTGAAAAAAACCACTCACATTTACTTCAATAATCACATGCTATATTTAGTCCAAACAAAGTGAAGGAAGACCAAAATTCACAGAAAATTTCAATGGATTACACCAACAAATTCAACACTGAATTGACCTGAAGGATTTATTCTATGCTTTCATGGCACACATTGGTATGTATAATCATCCATTCAATCAGCTGACTGACCGCAACATTTTTACGGGCAAATTACCCACCAGAGTTATCTACTCGCTTCTGATTGGTCTAAATAATGAAATTAAATGGGTTAAGTCATACATGTAGCTTGCACATGCACCGAACCGTGAAACCCTCCCTTTAACTTTGCCTAAATTTCATTTTAGTCATAATTTATTTAAATTCTCAGGGCTGTCAATAAGTGCTTGGGACTGGGGGATCGGAATTCCCACAGCTACTTTGACAGAAAAACAAAACATTGGAAACAACAGAAACCAATTTTCCCAGCTACTGAACTTACACACTTCCCAGCCTTATTATTATTATTATTTTTTTTAAAGTGAAAGCTGTGGATTCTAGTGTAAATAGGTTAGCTCATGAAATGTGTTTTATTCAGATGTCACAGCTGTGGTAACAAATCAAAGAGACTGTCGAGATTCTATGAACTGGATCTGAACATCCAAGGGCATACGTCACTCAACCAGTGCATTAAAGAGTTTCTAAAGGAAGAAAAACTTGATGGCGATAATCAGTATTATTGTACTCAGTGTAACAGCAAACAGAATGCCGCACGTTATATTGAATTACACACCTTGCCTCCTGTCCTCAACCTACAACTGTTAAGATTTGTTTTTGACAGGTGAGTATGTATTACATAGCATAAAATGTTCCAATTTTTTTTTTTTTTTTGCATTTTATGTCATATATCAAACACAAGGAAGAGTGTTTTAAACACAGAGAAGTGGGTGGAAAAAACAAGGCACAACTGTTTTTAACTCATTGACTCCTAGAAATGTTGCAGAAAATGGTAATTTGAAGCCACTAATGTCATTTTCTGACTGATGCGGAGGCAAATTGCAAGCAAACTGTCCAAAATGTTGTTTGCAACATGAACACTTAGTTTCCTTTCATTTCTGGGTCAAATAAATCGACTTTTGATTTTTGGGCAAATTTTGAATGAGAAAGAGCATAATAAGCTTGACTTTTCTTTTTCTTTGTTTTACTCCCTGTTCCTTTTTTGTGCTTATTCCACTTTTTTCCCCTCATTGTTGGCCTTTCACTAGACTTATTTATATAGTAAAAGTTCCAGAAAATGCTGAAGAAGGTGAATTTTTTTAACAAAAAGTGGGAAAGTGTTAGGAAGACCAGATTTTCCTTTGATTTTGCCAGTCAAATCTGACAGGTTTTTCACATGTAACTCTGGTCCAATTCACAAGATCTCTCTCCTTTGGGCACTTTTTGAAAGATTTCCTCCTTCTGCATGAGTTAGTTATGAAAGACATCTTTTATGATAAAAAGCAATGATGTCACAAAAAAAGAAGGACCGTGGTAGAGTTGTAATCTTAGTAATTTCTGGATTGTTAATGGCAAAGTTGTATTCTAGTCATTACTGGATTGTAAATCATACAGTTTTAAGCTGGTAATTACTTTTGGTTTTAAAACAGAAAAACAGGTTACAAGAAAAAACTGAACTCATTAATTCAGTTCCCTGATATTTTGGATATGAAAGACCATGTTAAAAATGGATATATTGGTAAGCACTGACATTTTTATTTACTTGTTTGAAATTTCATTCAGTTCATACAGTCAATTTTTTTTTTTTTCATTTTATGACAGCAAGCATGTCTATTAAGTACCGCCAGAAACCCATAAGTGGGTTGAAACATGTAACGCGCATTCACAGCTTCCGAATACTTATTTTTTGCTTAGAACCATATTTGGAAACCCCAGGTCCCTAGAGATTGGAAGCAAGTTGTTCCAGCGAATTGATTGGTTAATATTTTTATCTTGATTTTCCAAATATGGTTGTAACAACTTCTTAGCAAACTGAATAATCGGAAGCTTGTTTTGAAGCATGCAAGAGACAGTTGCACATTTCAACCCACTTATGGGTTTCTGGTACCGCGTAATAATTAGCAAATTTGTTGAATTTAGCCTATATTTATTTCTTCTTATTCAGGACTATAATTTGCTGACATACTATACCATTTTTATATCCTAGAAACATGCGAAGTCTGAATGTTTTCATGCTCAAATCGCCACAAATCAGATGTTGAGTTCTTATATAAAAAAAGGTAACATTTGTTTGCAATGTTACTTCTTGCAGGCTCTGATTCTGTTTATGAATTGAGTGCAGTGTTGATTCACTTTGGCGTGAGTGCTTACTCCGGACACTATGTGGCTCATATTAGAGACAAAAAGGTAATATAATATTAACTACATCTTATTGACCAAGCGCGAGGGCTGTACTGGGAAAATTTCGGCCCGAGGTCTTGACAGTACGGACCTCGCTGCGCTCGGTCCGCACAGAAAAGACCAAGGGCCGATATTCTCCCAGTACAGTCCCGAGCAAGCTTGGTTAATAAGAGACTTATTACATGACTCCTGCCAACGGGAGGATCACGCAGGATCATACAGGACAATGCCCGGTCCAATACTTAGAGAATATTGGACGGGCAATCGAGCATTCTGATTGGTTGATTTTAGTTATTGGCCCTCTGACTGTCTTAGTCGTGTAATAAAGTAAAATATAACTTCCTGTTCACCTGTCCACCTGTCCACCTGTCCACACACAGATTCATTCTCAGCCCTTCACACTAAAAAGGCTCACATTAGCTCACATTAGCCAACTCGTGAATATGACAAGTTCGGGCCTTCCACTCACCTCAGGCTCTCCTAGGGTGTCTTGGTGAGCACAAACAACAACAAAGTTGAATTAAAGGTAAAAGGTTATAAATTTGTTAGGTATCTGAACCAGCAGTTAGTCAACTTATTACATCCATTTTGAAATCACTGGTGATCCTTGCAATCTGATTGGCTCTCAGCAGTGCGATTTATTCCCAAATCACACTATTTTTTGCTCCAAATCGCATCTTTTTCTCAGCAGTGCGATTTATTCCCGAATCGCACTGTTTTTTGCTCTAAATCGTATCTTTTTCTGAGCAGTGCGATTTATTCCCGAATCGCACTATTTTTTGCTCTAAATCACATCTATAAGTCACATCAATATTGGTACTGACTAAAATCCTGTATTAATTTTGGGCAGTTAAATTGTGTGATTTCAAAATGGATGTAATAAAGTGGTAATTGAACTTCGTGTCGTGCAATTTTTGTCTGAAATCATACTTGTGATTTCAAATTGAACTCGCGCTGTGCGCTCGTTCAATTTTGAGATCACGCATATGATTTCAGACCAAATTGCACTCCACTTAATTCATTTACCATTATAAACCATTCGTGACAGGTGTATGATAGGTGAAAATCAATCAAAGAAAATCAGTCTTTTTCTTATATATATGCACAAGTGTTGATGGAACCTCAAATGTATGCCTGTGTACTTTTAAAAGGTGCAGTAATGTTTTGCCTGCTGGTGGTATTATTAATGTGAAGTTAAGGAGCAACTGCAGACTGCTTATTCTAATGGCTTGCACTGTGTACTTAGTCAGGTTCATGGTACAAGTTTAATGATGAAGACATTGTCAAGATGCAAGGAAAGTTGAGACTTTCACAGGATGAAGATGTGGCAGGTAGGTTATCCACCTATCCTTATCATGAGAAGAACCTCTCAAGTGACATTTTCAGCCCTCAGTTTATTTAATATTTATTTATTCATTTGTTTAATGAAATTCAGTGCTCGACCTTAACTTTTTAACTTACTAGTCCTTGGACTAGTTAGGTTTAAAATTTACTAGCCAACAGGCATCACCTGGTATCCGAGCCTTAGGCTCGAGCTTTTGGTCGCACGCCGTGCACACTTTTGTTTTGGTCGCACTCCACGCTCACTTCATTTTCATCAAATGGCGGCCTGTCCGTGAGTTACTGGGCTCCCACTCGTGTTCAGTCTTCCCAGCAGTCTTTTGGTGGAGTC